>JAANDH010000092.1:173530-227025 GCA_011799765.1 Nymphaea thermarum
ATATATATATATATATATATATATATATATATATATATATATATATATATATATATATATATATATATATATATATATATATATATATATATATATATATATATATATAAAAGGTTAGTTGAAATAAGTGACAAGCCATTATTGAATGCTAGCTGTGTAGGTGACCCATACTAACGTCCCTATCGGATATTAATGGATGCAGACTAGGTACGTATTCAATTTAAATTTTAAATTTTTAAATTTATTTAAAAAATAAAAATTGCAGCCTGTCGAAGTGTACCTTTCAACGAAGGATTGCAGGGAGGTGCTCTCAACCTTTTATTAAAAAGAATGTGTAAGTAAAACCAACATCTTATACGAGAGCTAGAAATTTTTGGTTAAAGAACACCAACAACATATATTTTAAATTAAAAAAGGGCACTCAATTCATTTATTTTGAATAAATAAATATAACTAAGGCCTGTGTAGAAGTGAGAAATTTTTGGATATAGCGCACTCTTGTATAAACTTTTATTTCAAAAGTGGCATAATATACATAAATAAGTAAATAATTGTAAGACATCTATGTAAAAATAAACAAAAATTTTGTTGCGGGTCCTCACGCCAGCCTATATGTAGCTCCCGTACTAAGGTGGAGCATCTTGAGGTTATCTCAACCGTTTAGGCAATGCAGCAACTAAGAAAAAGAAAGAAGAGAGTTTGTATATTTTGGAACAGTGTAGTTGATGTTGTCTCAAGGGGCATAGAACAACGAGGCGGCACAATGAATCATACTCAAGGCTGTTTGGTTTTCATGGTCAATATCATTAGGGCTGCATAAAGAGCCGAG
The DNA here is from genome assembly GCA_011799765.1 of Nymphaea thermarum. Lineage (NCBI taxonomy): Eukaryota > Viridiplantae > Streptophyta > Magnoliopsida > Nymphaeales > Nymphaeaceae > Nymphaea > Nymphaea thermarum. Next base: position 174,360 of record JAANDH010000092.1, read on the forward strand.
CCAACTCAAGCTTGACTTGAAATCGCTCAAAAAAACTCGGCTCATGCTTGATTCGTTTATAAATGAGCCGAGTTTGAGCTTACAAAGAGACTCAAAAAGATAAATGAGTCGAGTTCGAGTTTTAGTAACTCAATTCGTTTATACTCGACTTGACTTGCAAACCAGTACTCTATATAATACTTTCAAACCGGTCCAACGGTTTTAACCTTTATGGTAAAAACCGACTTTTACAAATTATACGAGTTAAACACTTACACGAGTTGAACTCATCGACCTGGTGTTGCAAAAACAAATTATTTGAAATATCTCTTGGTCTTTACAGGTACTTCCTAAAATTTGAGGAAGATGCAAATGGAAAGTGTCTTGCAAAATATCGAACATTATGAAATAAGATGTTCCAGAACAGGAAGGTCATTATTGTTAAAGATAATGTTGGAGCCCATAAAGAAATGATATCTATGAAATAAAAACCAACGAAGATAATAATAGGATTGTTAACAACAAGAAAGATCGTCCAGCTGGTGTTGCAAACATAACAAGGAAAAATATCTAGAGATTATTTTAAAAAGCGAGTATAAATATCAAATCTCACACTATTGATCTTTGAGGTCAATGATAACCTTCCATGGTGAAAAAACACATTAAATACCCTACTTTCTTTCTTTTCATTTTTGTAATTTCTCATGTTTTTTGAGAGCTTTCAAGGAGGTTTCTTATTCTTTTTAAGTAGAACAAAAGAGTAGACTAGCCAACGAAAGTGAAATACAGGCAAACTGTGTCGACTTGCTAGTTCTTATGTTATAATGCTACCTCTTCTTCCTCTTCTTCTTCTGTTTTTCTGTTGCTCTCTTCTCTTTATCTCTTCCTCTTCCTACCTCCTTCATACTCCCTCTTCGCAGGTGCATTTCTTTAATGCATTTCTCTATGTTTCTCTCTCTCTTTTGGTCATTTAGATGTTTATAAAGTGTTTGTGCATTAGACTGAATGAGTTATTGTTTGTTTTTATTTGTAATTGCATTAACTGTGTTATTAATAGATATTATTTCCAAATTATAACAAATGAAAACATCTGACTTGGGATAATAAGTCCTGTGTCTTATCCAAAAATATTGTTGTATGAATAAGTGTTTTGCATTATTATTCAATGATTCTTCCTGTGCTAACTTGAGCTAATTTAAGTACTGCTTTTTCTTATCTCCTTTTTCTTTTCCCCCTTTCGGCAGCGCAACGATCGGTGACTATCTGATTTGCTTGATGTCTTTCTCCATGGGTTCAGTCTTCATTTTCTGAAAGAGTTGGTTGTCATTTTCTCTACGTTGTTCAAATGTATTAACTATTTATTTAGGAAAAATTAAAACAGATACAAATGCAAAGATTTGAGTCGAAGAATATCAAAAAAGAAAATAAGATTGACATTATATACTTACAAGCAGATGCCATTTTCTCTGTCACACTCCTTCTTGCTCTCTGTCACACTCCTTCTTGCTTTCTGTCACTCTTGCTTAGAATTACGCTCTAAAAACTTCGGAACACTCCCACTTAAATAGCAGTCTAGCCACTCAAACTTCAATCCCACAAGGGGAAGTCAGATGTGGGATTTGGTTGGTAGTGGATTCCGACTGTGGTGCGGTGAAGTTTATTTCCCGGTGCCCAGGCTTACTTTTCTGTTGTAGTCTTCTTGGTTGCGTCGTGGATGAAGATGGACGAAAATCAAACGAAGATACAAGAAAATGGGGATCGTCAGAGGTTTTAAAAAAATTATCATCTCTGAGAAAACATATTTCTCTTCGTTGCGGGTTTTCTTTTCGAGTTTGTTATGAAAGGTTTGTTGATTGGAATACGTTTCCGAGCAAACAAGGCTACATTCTTGCCACAACTCTTTTATGAGTTAGAGGAAATGAAAGCTAAAAGAATCGTTTCATGAATCATGATAGTGAAAGTTGCCCAATCCCTGGAGATTGTTAGCCTGAAAAGTTAAAATAGAAAGCCTTAGATATTCTTTTCTTCTGGAGAATCAAATTCCTGATTTATACCCCAAAAGTAACTGCTGAATCATCCCACTTCAGCACAAGTTTGGGTAAAATCTATCCAAATGGACATAGATGATCTGCAAAGCAAACATTGCAAAAAACATTTAGAAAATGTAAAAGAAGAAAATACCAAAATAGATCCCTACCCAAAACCAGCTTTTGAAAACCTCCAGACTTGATTTGACCAGTGCACCCTGGTCCGATCAGGCTGAAAATTTTAGTATGTTGAAGATGAAGCCGACATCTTTCCAACGAGCTATAGATCGCCGTGAAACTCCCCGTGGATCTCCAGATATAGCTATTTTACCAGGGATGACTTCTGCTGCTTTCTACATAAACCCGAGAATCGCCTACATAAGTAAAAACGGGTCAATGACACAAACAAGAATAAGAAATGATTTGGGCGCGGTCCTCCCGGGTCCCATATGAAGTCTTCCATCTCATGCGTGTGGATCTTGGACCCATCTTCAATCTCATGCGTGTGGATCCTTCTTGGATCTTGGATCCACTTGTGGCTGTCCTTCGGATCTCCTTCTTGTGTCTCGTTAGATCCAGATCCACTTGTCTCCTCACGCTGGTCCATGGTTGCACTAGATGATCCATCACTCCTCTTCATGCCGATCCCACCTTCTTCTAGACTTGAGTTGCCTAGGTCTTCACCCTCCACGTTAGGTGTGTCCGGGTCCTCTTCATATAGGCTAGGCGCGCCTAGGCCCTACCCAAAACCAGCTTTTGAAAACCTCCAGACTTCTACCAAGTCAAGATTCCAAAGGACACCCTGCACAAACAAACATTTCAAAAACATCTAGCAGCTTTAGAAAAATAGAAAATATCAAAATAGACCCCAATCCAAAATAAAATTTTTAAAAACCTCTGACGGTCCCCATTTTCTTGTATCGTTGTTTGATTTTCGTCCATCTTCATCCACGACGCAACCAAGAAGACTACAACAGAAAAGTAGGTCTGGGCACCCGGTAATAAACTTCATGGCACCACAGTTGGAGCCCACTACCAACCAAATCCCACGTCTAACTTCCTAGTGGAATTCAAGTTTGAGTGGCCCGACTGCTATTTAAGTGGAAGTGTTCCGACGTTTTTAGAGCTTAAGGGGATTCTAAGCGAGAGTGACAGAAAGCAAGAAGGAGTGTGACAGAGAGCAAGAAGGAGTGTGACGGAGAAAATGGCATCTGCTTGTAAGTATATATTGTCAGTCTTAAAGCCTTGCTTTTTCTCTCTCCTAGGGCACAAGTGATCTCGGCATGTGGAAGGGAGAGCTGCTGGCCTCATCCGCCAGTGCAGCAAAAGGGAAATCATGGGCAGCCATTGTGGATGGGGGAAGTCTTGCGATAGGGTTGAACATACCTCCGTTGGAGAAAAAAGAGGTGGCAGGGAAGCGACTCATGGTTATCTCTCAATAATCGTATGTGGTCTTCTGTCAGCCATCTCATTTTTCTTAAATTCTTTTAGAGATGTGATTGTGCTCATTTGTGATATTGAGTGTAAGTGAATTGATGAATGCATTGATCCTAAGATCGAATGGAAGAAAAATGACTCATTCCTACGACAATATTTATCTAATACATTCCTACCATAACATAAATCTAAAATTTTTATTTCATAGTTATCATATATAAGAAAAAAAAGTTTTTGAAAATGGATTGAGGTTGTAGACCATCAAGCATGAATCCAACATTGGGCCATTATTTGAATTGTGGTTTTAGTGAAGTCGGTAAATGAAAATGATCTTGGAGAAGCAAATGTCCAAAAGAATGCAAAAGATGAGATACTTGATTGTGAGAAAATATAGAGAATGAGAGAGATAAAAAGGTCTTGAAGATCACAAAATCAAATATTTAAAAGAAAGAGAGATATGCATTCATATACATATGTATATATATGTATATCTAATATGTATAGATACTTATATGTAAGTTTATAAAAATGAGATTTGAACTTAAGTAGAGAAAGAAAATGGAACTTTCAAAAGATAGGGAGAACGAGAGGGAGATACAGAAGATGCACATATATGTATATCACATATACACATATATGAAAGCTTGTAAGAATAACATTGACTTGAATAGAAAGAGATATTTTAAAAGAAAGATGGTGATATATATATATATATATGATGAAGGCATTTGATTTGAAAAGAGAAAAAGATTCTAGAGAGAAAAAGTAGGAGATTCATATATATATATTGATACAAAAATTTGTAAAATGAAATATGTAAACATCGAGAGAGAATGATAAAAATCATCATGTGCACACACATGTATATAGCATGTATATACATGTATGTCTTCATGAGATTAAAAATAAATTAAAACATCCGACTTCAAGTTTGATGTATGCCGGAGGGAACTTAGACTCATGCAAGAGTCTAAGCTAAGTCTCCAAAGCCATATTAGAAAGGATTCTTTTGAAAATATTTTAGAAAACATAAACATAAAACATAGTTATTTCATTGGTTGCAATGGTATATGTTTCTTTCACCGTTGGGTATGTAAAAAACTCAAACCACACGATAGGGCGCTCATTAGGGTTCCTAATCGGGTGATTAAAAGGAAACTAACGCAAAATGATATGCAAATGCATATAAACATGTACAAAAATAATCAACACAATAATAAAGAGAGAATACCAAACCATACTCTCATTCTCATCGTGCATTGACATATAAATGAAAAACTAAGCAACCAAACATGGATAGTGTATAAACAATATTCAAGGAAGGAAAGTGGGAGAGAGAGAGAGAGAGAGAGAGAGAGAGCATGATGGAGGGAGAAAGAGAGAGAACATGATGGATGGAGGGAGAGAAAAAACATGACCTAAAGAGAGATATAACATGAGGTAACTATGGAATGATAAACCATTTCATCTTTCCATGCTCTCGTTGTACTCGAGCATAGCCTCTTGTCTTTAAAATAGAGATTGAGTGTTATCTCCTTTGACCATGGAAAGATGATGAGAAGAACATGAAAAATGAAAGACAATAACATATTTAATAAAATAGAAAGCATGATTTAAGCATGTAATGAAAGATAATATCATATTTCCATGCTCTCAGTGCACGTGAGCATAGCCTCTTGTTTCTAAAATAGAGATTGAGTGCTATCTTCTTTGACCATGTAAAGATGAAGATGAGAAGAAAATAAAGATAACAACAACAAGACTATATTCAAGAAAATAATAATAATAATAATAGCAAGAACATATTAATGAAGAGAAAAAAAAACAACAACAAGAATACTTGAAAGAATATGATTAATCATAAAATAAAATATCATCTCATCTTCTCATGCTTCTGGTGCACTCGAGCATAGCCTCTTGTCTCTAAAATAGATATTGAGTGATATCTCCTTTGGCCATGGAGAGATGAATATGAGAATAAAATAAAGAGAGAAATGAGAGGGATGATGATTACATACCTCTAAATGATAAATGGCTTGAGAAAAATAAACAACTATGCTTGAAATAATCTTGAACTCACTTTGAATGAAGCTCCAAGATGATGAAGATAAATATTCCTAGGGATCTTTGATGTTCCCTTGAAGAGTTGTAGCTTGCTCTAAGTTGGAGAAAAATAAAAAAATGAAGAGGGAGAGAAAGAGAGCTCGAGAGAAACTCTAAGTCTTCAAGTGAGAATACAATAGAGTTTCTCTTCTCTCAATAACCAACTCTTGCCCAAGAGGGGGAAAAATGAAAGGTATTTATAGAGGATTTTGAAGTCAAAACCCAAAATTTGATTTGTTTTGAATTTCACCCCATTTTCATCCGAATTTTACATAATTTGAATTATTTTTATTTTTATTTTTTAAATAGGTTTAGACTAAGTGGAATTGGCTCTTAACCCTGCAAATACCCATTTGGGATGTGAGCAGGGCTAATGCCCACCCAAAATTTTAAAAACCGACCCAAAAATTTTAAAAACCGACCCCCAAGGGTCGGTTTTGCAAAGAAAAGGAAGGGGGGGGGGGGGGGGGGGGGGGGGGGGGGGCTGCCGTGTTGCAGGCCCCTGCCCGGGCACTGTCGCGCGCCAGACACCTCGGCATAATGCGAAGGGCAGTGCCTTTGGCACTGCCGTGCGCTGCAGCGATTGCTGCACGCGATCCGTGATCGCTTCACGCAATAGTGCGTGCATGGGTCGCGCGACTTTGCGTTGCAGGGCATGATTTTTTTTTTAAATTTAAATAAAATGAAATTAAAGAAAGTGAATAAAATAAGAAAAATCACCACAAAACCCCATTTTTAACTAAAAATACGTAAAAAACTGATTCTTTCAAAAACATATTTTGGTGTGAGGACGAAGCATAAGGGAGAGGCCTGTGCATGCGGTGCTTATTGCACCTGACTTTGCCGTTTTGAACTCAATTTTGGATTTTGAGTTTCAAATGCTCAATTTGGATCTGGACTGCGGCTTTGGACCAATTTAGATCCAAAATTGGGTTTTGTGTTTTTAATAAAGAGCGCATTGTTTTGAAAAAATTTGGGGTGATTACAACATTTCTGGAATTTGCGTGGCAAGTGGAAGAAACGCCTAGGGTTCTCCATTCCAAGGGCCAGCGCACATTTGGGGGTACATTTGGTCATCGGCTGCTACATTTGTCAGAGGTAACTCTCTTCTTTGACCGTCTCACATCTCAGCCCTTCATCTGGAACACGTGGCCACCATCCGAGGGCGTGGACCAAGTTCAAAGGAGAGAGGAATCTCTTACATTTGGTCGGAGATCTCACCAGCGCGCCACCTCGCCACATTTGGGTGTGAGGTGGGCCGCGCGCCTCAGTCCTCTCCACATTTGGTGGAGCCGCCCCTTCTTGCTCACTCTCTACTCCACTTAGCTTAGGGTTTTCAATTTGCCAACTGTCCCAATTTCCCTACATTTGCTCCTAAACCCGTCCACAATAGCAGCCACCTAGTGCCGCGTGTGAGGAGGTCCACATTTGCACTCCACCTCACTCGAGCAGGTCCCCTAGACCCACATTAGGTCAACACTCTCAAGAGTGCCGCTTAGCCACATTTGCTCCTCTAAAACCTGTCCTTATCCCATGCAACCTAAACCATTCCCTAACCCTAATCCCTTAATTTTATTTACCCTTAAGTTTGCGTGTTATTACCTAGCCTACCCGTACCCGACCTACCTCCACTAAGCCTAGACCTAGTCAACTAGACCCGAGTTAATTAAACCTAGTCAAATCTAACCAAGCTCATTGGAACTAAACCTACTGTAGCCGGCCACACCTTAAGTTCAGTCCGAGCTCTAGATCGAGCTTGTTCACCTGCAAGGACGTCCTAGCTTCCATCGGCGAGCAGTCTTCAACCGGCGTCCAATCTTCGGACAGGCGATCTTCCGCAGCACTTCAGAACCGCCGGCAGCCGATTATTACAGCAGCACCGATTGGTCTTCTCCAACATTGGTTTTCTCATTTCTGATTGCTGTAATACCCGGGAATTGGTATTCATGACGTGGTCTCTTTTGCTGGAACACCAAGCTAGCCTTGGTAGGGTACATGCTCTCTGGTTCCCTACAGATCCGGTTTAAAGGAGTGATTCTTCGTCTTTGTTTAGTGTTTGCATTTCGGTTTTAGTGTTCTTGTAGTTTTCCGGTGGCCAATGGATAAGACCCGACTGCGAGACACTAGGTTTTTCATTGGCTTTATTTCTAGTGATTGATGCATCTTTCTATTTCGAGTAGAGTAGTTTGATTCATTTGTGTTTGTTTGGCCTCACATAATTTAGCATATTTTGTAGTAGGATTCAGCCTGAGGATTTGGGTTTACACGCACCTGTACCCACTTACTTAGGGAAGTTTAGTGCCAGGCTATCAGTCCGACCCTGTAGAGTCGTTGTCTTATTGCCTTCTCTAGGTTTGTTTTAGGCGCCCTCAAGAGATCTTGGGGATAGGATCGGCTGTAGGAAAGCGTCTAGCCCTACTCCGGAGTAAGGCCCTATCACTTTCACTTTGTGTTTAAATGACAAAAACTGAATTTTTGAGAATATTGTTGAGAAAAACAAGTTCATACAATAGCTATACAAGTATTCTCAAAAATAAATTTATTGTCTACAATCTTAACAAATTGGACAACATCTTATCTTACCAAAACCCATGAAAAATTTGAAAGGTCCAAGTTGTTCATTACCATAACAAAACTTAGTTTTGTGATTTGGAAACATAGTTGTCATGTCATTCAAACACCAAACACCACTCAAACTTGGTTTTGAAACTCTATATATATATATATATATATATATATATATATATATGACTGAATATTAACTTTGATTATTCAGTCATTCAACTACCCAATCATAAAGCAAATGAATGGTTGAGATGAACAAGAAAAATAAAATAAAATATGAATTAATACTGATGAAAATATTCATCACTTTTTTTCTTCTTGTTCGTCTTTTAACCGCTTATTGTGATGAATCAAATGGTTGGCTGACTTTGAACCATTTCAATTTTTTTATATATAATATATATTATATAAATTAAAATTAAAATAAACTAGTTTTGATTGCGTGGCTATTGATTTATCTTACATTTATATATAAAAGGTTAGTTGAAATAAGTGATGAGCCATTATTGAATGCTAGCTGTGTAGGTAACCTATACAAACGTCCCTAGCGGATATTAATGGATGCAGACTAGGTACGTATTCAATTTAAATTTTAAATATTTTAAATTGATTTAAAAATGAAAATTGCAACCTGTTCAAGTGGACCTTTCAACGAAGGATTGCAGGTGCTCTCAACCTTTTATTAAAAAGAATGTGTAAGTAAAGCCAACATAGCTAGAAGTTTTTGGTTAAAGAACACTAACAACATGTATCTTAAATTAAAAAAGGGCAGTCATATATGAATAAATAAATATAACTAAGGTCTCTCTAGAAAAGTTCCCGGCTGACGTAGGGTTGCCGGGGAGGTGATTGGGTGGAGTCAAAAATTTTTGGATATAGGGCATTATCGTATAATCTTTTATTTCAAAAGTGGCATAATATACATAAATAAGTAAATAATTGTAAGACATCTATGTAAAAATAAACAAAAATTTTGTTGCGGGTGCTCATGCCAGCCTATATGTAGCTCCAGTGCTAAGGTGGAGCATCTTGAGGTTATCTCAGCCGTTTAGGCAATGCTGCAACTAAGAAGAGGAAAGAAGAGATTTTGTATATTTTGGAACAGTGTAGTTGTGTTGTCTCAAGCCCGGGCATAGTACAACCAGGCGGCACAGTGACTCATACTCAAGGCTGTTTGGTTTTCATGGTCAATATCATTAGGGCTGCATAAAGAGCCGAGCCAACTCGAGCTTGACTTGAAATCACTAAAAAAAACTCGGCTCATGGTCGACTCGTTTATATACAGGTTGAGTTTGAGCTTACAAAGATACTTGAAAAGATAAATGAGTAGAGTTCGAGTTTTAGGAACTCAATTCGTTTATACTCGACTTGACTCGCAAACCAGTACCCTATATAATACTTTCAATACCGGTCCACCGGTTTTAACCTTTATGGTAAAAACAGACTTTTACAAGTTATACGAGTTAAACACTTACACGAGTTGAACTCATCGACCTGGTGTGCAAAAACAAATCATTTTAAATATCTCTTGGTCTTTCCAGGTACTTCCTAAAATTTGAGAGAGGATGAAAATGGAAAGCGTCTTGCAAAATATCCAACATTATGAAATAAGATGTTCTAAAATTTGAGAGAGGATGAAAATGGAAAGCGTCTTGCAAAATATCCAACATTATGAAATAAGATGTTCCCAAGAACAGGAAGGTCATTATTGTTAAAGATAATACTGCAGCCCATAAAGAAATGGTATCTATGTAGATAAAAGCCAATGAAGATAATAATAGGATTGCTAACAACAAGAAAGATCGTCCAGCTGGTGTTGCAAACAAAACAAGGAAAAATATCTAGAGATTATTTTAAACAGCGAGTATAAATATCAAATCTCACACTATCGATCTTTGGACTTTGAGGCCAATGGTAACCTTCCATGGTGAAAAAACACATTAAGTACCCTACTTTCTTTCTTTTCATTTTTGTAGTTTCTCATGTTTTTTGAGAGCTTTCAAGGGTATATCAGGTAGGTTTCTTATCCTTTTAAGTAGAACAAAAGAGTACAATAACCAACGACAGTGAGATGCTAGCAAATTGTGCTGACTTGCTAGTTCTTATGTTATAATGCTACCTCTTCTTCCTCTTCTTCTGCTGTTTCTCTGTTGCTCTCTTCTCTTTCTCTCTTCCTCTTCCTACCTCCTTCTTCATACTCCCCTCTTTGTAGGTGCATTTCTTTAATGCTTTTCTCTCTGTTTCCCTCTCTCTTTTGGTCATTTGGATGTATACAAGTGTTTGTGCATTAGACTGAATGAGTTAGTGTTTGTTTTTATTTGTAATCGCATTAACTGTGTTATTAATAGATATTATTTCCAAATTCTAACAAATGAAAACATCTAACTTGGGATAATAAGTCCAGTCTTTTATCCAAGTGTTTTGCATTATTATTCAATGATTTTCTCCCTTTGCTAACTTGAGCTAATTTAAGTACTGCTGCTACCTATCTCCTTTTTCTTTTCCCCCTTCGGCAGTGCAACTATCGGTGACTATCTGATTTGCTTGATGTCTTTCTCCAAGGGTTCAGTCTTCATTTTCTCTGAAAAAGTTGGTTGTCATTGCCTACTTATCTTCCTTTTTCTTTCATCTTCTGAAAAGGACATGGAGATCTAAACCTTTAGATGAAATAATCTTTGTGTATCCAAATTGTCACTGATAGAACCAATTAAAATGCTTAACTAGTTCTACTCATTTTGATACACACACATGCACACACACACCAACACACACACACACACAGAGACAGAGGGAATCAATGGTCTGTAATCTTTTCTAAATTATGATCAGCCCATTGGAAAGAATAATTTGATAATGGTGGCTTATAAGCTTGGTGGGAAATCTGCATGTCCGTTGGCACTTGGCCAACGCCACAAAAACCAAGCTCCAATGAAAAGTTGGAAGCTGAAGCCAAAGTACATTAGTTGAAATCAGTTGAAAGAGAGTGAGAGAGAGAGAGGGAGAGAGAGAGGTTTCTAAATTATGGTTAGCAGCTTGGAAAGAATAAACTTCGCGGCACCACAGTTGGAATCCACTACCAACCAAATCCCACATCTAACTTCCCTTGTGGGATTCAAGTTTGAGTGGCCCGACTGCTGTTTAAATGGGAGTGTTCCGACGTTTTGAGAGCTTAAGGGGACTCTAAGAGAGAGTGACAGAGAGCGATATCGACCTGTCCCGTTTCCTATAGCTGATATAGTTTAGATCCTCTTGGAATTCTCCGCCATATCGACCTGTCCCGTTTCCAAGCTGGCTTCTGAGCCCTGCTCCAGCTTACCCATCTTCCTATAGGGACTCGCCATGGCAATGCAGCACAGAAAGAGAAGAGAAGACAAAAGAGAAAGGCGAAAATCTGGGGCTCTGGTTGTGCTGGTCGATTTCACTTGTATTTATACACACATTCAGAGACACACAGAGAGAGTGAGTGTGAAACAAATTGTGTTCAAAGGGGTGGATCTGCTCTCTGCTTCTTTAGCTGTGGTTGGGAGTGACAAAAAGAGCAGAGAGGCTCTAAATTGATGGGCTTGGTAGGTAAACTCGATCAGTAAAATGGTTTTGGACTAATCGAATTAGCTGGAGGTGATAATGGGATTTCTGGAGATCCTGATCTCTGGTCCGAATTTTGTGTTTTTGAGGATTTTGGGAGGCCACTAACGGAAGAGAAAGGTACATGGTAAGTGCCTCGTGCAAGGAGAGGGGGTTGGTGTATGTCTGATCGGATTTGCAAGTACTGTTAAATCTTTATGCAAATCAATAAATTAACTGAGATGAGATTTTTGTTAGTGCAATGGGGGGAAGGGAGCTGTCAGAAAAGGGGATGCATGGAAAAGGGGGAAAAAAGTCTTATCTCTATAATTGGACAACAGATGGATGAAAGAAACGTTTTAGGACTCGATTTTCCTCCACTGCCGTTCAGCAAGGGGCTCTCACTAGTGTCTTATCATATACATTCATCTTGTCGTTCTCATCTATTTTTAGGTTTTAAGGAGTGTAGCATAACTAGTCAGAGAAGAAAGTGCATTTTGATTTAATTTTCATGAGTGTTATTCCTCTCACACTGCGAGTCTGCGAATGGTGAAACCATGACAGTGTATCGTACCCCACCTAAGTTCTCAACTCAGCTTTTAAGACCTTAAAAGTAGGGAAAAGTCTCGAACTTTTCTCCCATGGATTGTTAATCTTTTGCTTCTTAAAAAATAAATGTGCACAATAAAATGCCTTTGCATTTAGGCCTATGTCTGTCCAACAACACATTGTACCAACTCCTTTTTATCTCCTCAATAAAGGTTGGGTGGGGTTTGGTTTGAATGTGAAAAAGTTGGATTTGGATGGGAAAGGTAAAGTTGTCTAGAAAAGGAAGAACGAGAGAGAATCACCTAAAAGGGCAACCATTTCTCCAGTGGTTAGTCCCTTGAGGTGATGAGGCCGCCCAAGTTGAGGACATCGCTATCAATTCATTCCATTGAGAAAGTTCCTGATTTTGAATTAAAAGACAGTAGTCCTGAAGGTCAGACCGCTTGATGAGCTGGACGAGTCCAGCTCATCGTCCAGCTCATCAAGCGGTCTGACCTTCAGGACTACTGTCTTTTAATTCAAAATCAGGAACTTTCTCAATGGAATGAATTGATAGAGATGTCCTCAACTTGGGGGACCTCATCACTTCATTTGCAAATCAGGGACTGCAGAAATGGTTGCCCTTTCAGGTGATTCTCTCTCGTTCTTCATTTTCTAGACAACTTTACCTTTCCCATCCAAATCCAACTTTTTCACATTCAAACCAAACCCCACCCAACCTTTATTGAGGAGATAAAAATAGGCCTAAATGCTAAGGCATTTTATTATGCACATTTATTTTTTAAGAAGCCAAAGATTAACAATCCATCATTAAGGGAGCAAAGTTCGAGACTTTTCCCTACTTTTAAGGTCTTAAAAGCTGAGTTGAGAACCTAGGTGGGGTACCATACACTGTCATGGTTTCACCATTCGCGGTGTGAGAGGAATAATACTCATGAAAATCAAATCAAAATGCATTTTCTGCATATCGTTTCTCTGACTAGTTATGCTACACTCCTTAAAACCTACTACAGACTTAAAAAAAAAAAAATAGATGAGAACGACATGAGGAATGTATATGATAAAGCACTAGTTAGAGCCCTTTACAAGGAAAGTCAGTCCCAAAACTTTTCTTTCATCCATTTGTCGTCCAATTATAAAGATAAGACTTTTTTCCCCCTCTTGCATCCATCCCCTTTTCTGACAGCTCCCTTCCCCTGATTGCAGTAAGAAAATCCTGATTTGCAAAAAGTAAGATTTAACAGTAGATGCAAATCCGATGAGACATACACCAACCTCCTCTCCTTGCACGACGCACTTACCATGTACCTTTCTCTTCCATTAGTGGCCTCCCAAAATCCTCAAAAACACGAAATTCGGACCAGAGATCAGGATCTCCCGAAATCCCATTACCACCTCCAGCTAATTCGATTAGTCCAAAACCATTTTACTGATCGAGTTTACCTACCAAGCCCATCAATTTAGAGCCTCTCTGCTCTTTCTGTCACTCTCAACCATGGCTAAAGAAGCAGAGAGCAGATCCACCCCTTTGAACACAATTTGTTTCACACTCACTCTCTCTGTGTGTGTCTCTGAATGTGTGTATAAATACAAGTGAAATCGACCAGCACAACCAGAGCCCCAGATTTTCGCCATTCTCTTTTGTCTTCTCTTCTCTTTCTGTGCTGCATTGCCATGGCGAGTCCCTATAGGAAGATGGGTAAGCTGAAGCAGGGCTCGGAAGCGAGCTTGGAAACGGGACAGGTCGACATGGCGGAGAATTCCAAGAGGATCTAAACTGCCTCTTTGCCCACACGGTGTATGGCTGCTTTGGTACAGTCATCGGCCCAGTGTGCACCAAAGAACAGAGGCATATGACTCATGAGATAGGTAGTTCACGTTATGGCTTGTTTTCACTAGCTAGGTCCCTTTTTGTTCCAAATTACCTTGGCTGAGTCCTTTAGAACCGTGTCTTGGGACTTCAAGGCTATGATATTGAGGTTTCGGTGGCAATTGCGAGTCTACCCTCACGGCTATTAACTAAGGCTGGGCGTCGGGCCGGGTTTGGGCCTGGCCCGGCCCGTTAGGCCCGGCAAGTTAAAAAAAAATATTTTATTTTTTTGTTTTAATAATATTTTTATTTTTAATAAATATATTTATATTAAAAAATATTATTTTATAATTAAAAAATTATTTTTTAATTTAAATGGGCAGGGCCAGGCCGAATCGGCCCTTACCGGGCCGGGCCCGATACCCACCCTTACTATTAACACAGGCCAAAAAACAAATGGCTCCTTAAACATGTTATCAGTTGGAGAAGCAATCTTAAGGGCGAAACCAAGGAAAACTGGGAATGCCAGAAAATACAGGCAAGCATATGCGGGAACTAGTTGGACCATTGATTAGGGGTGGGTATCGGGCCGGGCCGGCCCGGCCCGGCCCGCTAACACTCGGCCCGGGCCGGCCCGTCGGGCCTGATGCCCGGGCCCGGGCCCGGCCCATTTATATTGCCGGGCCGGGCCGGGTACCGGGCAGGTCCACCATAAATCAGGCCCGGCCCGGCCCATCATGGGCCGGGCCGGGCCGGGCCGGGCTTTATGACTTGTAAACCTGCTGAGAATGAGATAGCAGGAAAATACATTTGAAGCGAACAAAAAATAACAATATGGAGGTGCATTTCAAACCAAGCAAGACACCAAAATGTAGCAGTTGATTCAATGCAAAAGTGTAGCCAACCACAAAGCATGTCAAACCAATAAGCGCATTGGAGGTTGGACCATTTCACACCCATAAAGCATGTCAAACTTGGACATTGATATTGTACCTCTGTTGTTAACGTCTGCACCGTGGTCAATCAAAAGCTGAACAACCAGCAGGAAGCAGCATGCAACAAGCAACGAAACTGAAAACACAACTTTTCAGTAATCGGACTGATATACATAACAGCCATATCTGTTTACTCGTTATTGCCTAGTGAATGAAGAAGACCAATATCTAGAAAGACCGTATGTAACTGAAGTTTTGCCTAATGCAATGGAGATCATCCCGCAACTGAGAAGATTGAGGGACAAGGCCACTGTGACAAAAGAATTACAAACGAACATATGTACAGAGCATCAGCCATGTCCGTATTTACATATCGTTACAAGAGAAAAAAAAAAAGATTCTTCACAACTGTTAATAGAAGGCTAGAAGCTGTAATCCTCAAGAAAAGAATCTTCACAACAATTAATAGAAGCTGTTATCTTGATCATTTAAAAGCTACAAACGTGAACCGTAAATAAAAGCTGTTCTTTTAGGTATGCCCGAAGCAATAAACAGTGAGGGCATTCGCATTTCCTGTCAATAACAGTGGATCCCTGAACAACCCTTGTAAATGGCCAACAACCAGAAAGTCAATTACGAGCACTTTACTTAACAGACCGATCCATTCCTCAGTTCATCTTTACATCCACAAAACCCTAATCCCCAAAATTTTTGCTACTCCGACAGGGGGAAAAATCCCCAAATCGATTCGCACATGAAGAGAAAGGCAGTAAGTGAACCTCAGAGAGGGTAAAGGAAGAAAGAAAAGCCCAAGAATCCGGAACGTCTGGCTACTCATGTCATAAAAGGGGCTTACCATTTACCAAGAGTTCAGTTATCACGGCAGATTGTTCAGTTGGCCGATGCTGTAAATACAGAGAAGAGAAGACAAAGATATGCACACAAGCTTGGTGGAGCGGAGCGGGTGGCCCAGTGGTATACCTGGTAAAAGGGCGACGGTGGCGGGTGGCCCAGTGGTGGTCTCTGGTCTGGTGGAGCGGACTGGCGAGTCTCTGCGATGCCGATGCGATTCTTTCCTCCCTCGATGGCTCGAAGAAAAAGGGGAAGGGCCGAAGGGGAGCCGCGCGGGCGGGAAGTCGAAGACTCGAACTGTGAAACGCCGGGAAGGGGAAGACCGAAGATGGAAGAGTCAGACCTAATAAAAATTAACGGGCCGTCGGGGCGGGCCGGGCCGGAGAAGTTATAACCAGGCCCGGCCCGTTAAGATCTCGGGCCCGGCCGGGCCGGGTCAACTTCGGCCCGATAACAAGAATGCTCAGCCCAAGCCCGGCCCATGCCGGGTCAGGCCCCGACGCCCAGGCCTACCATTGATTGGACTTTGAAATGTATTAAATATTTATTTAGGAAAACTTAAAACAGATACATATGCAAATATTTGAGTCGAAGAATATCAAAAAAGAAAATAAGACTGACATTATTTACTTACAAGCAGATGCCATTTTCTCTGTCACAATCCTTCTCGCTCTCTGTCACTCTCGCTTGGAATCCCCTTAAGCTTTCAAATCATCGGAATACTCCCACTTAAATTTCAGTCGGCCCACTCAAACTTGAATCCCACAAGCTAAGTTACCGGACTCTTCTAGTTTACTGTAGCACCGGAGTCCGCATCGAGTCGGGTGCGCACTGGACATGGGTGCGGCTTCGACTCACACCCGAGTCCAGTTAGAATGTCATATTACTAAATTACTTATATAATATATGTTTTGTTATTTTTCTATGCAATACAATGATTCAAGTATGTTATATACATTAATAACTAAATTGTAATAATGTATTTATTTGTTATATATATAATAAATTAAAAAATAATAATAATAAAATACCCTCACCGCACCGCCGCACCTAAATTTTTTAAAATGTGTCATTCCGGCACCGGCACCCGCATTGGCACCGGCACCCGCACCCTGCAATATGGTGACATAGCCCACAAGGGAAGTTAGATGTGGGATTTGGTTGGTAGTGGATTCCAACTGTGGTGCAATTAATCTATTCCTAGAAAAGGAAAGGAAGTCTAGACTACACAGAAAAATGGGAAAAAGAAAACAGTGAATGGAGTACAAATGCTAAAGGCAAAATTGAAAAATCTACACACTTTATGCAAGAAGGAAAAGTCTTAACAATTATTAAAAATTAAAAACTAACCTAATCCATGCCAGATGAGGTTTCCATAAATTTCTTTGCTTATGGCTGCATATATTGTGGCAAATTTAACTTGAATGGACATGAAAATTTCATTTAACAATACCATGTTTGTTGACTTGCCTAGAGGTTACTTTCCAAAAACCAATATGTAATTGGGCCAAATCTGTATCCTATTTGAGTCAAATATTAAACTGAAAGTCTGAAACTCAATTGGTTGTGAGAGTATCTGCTTCAGATCAAGTCAAAAGTTTCCAAAATCTAGTCGGTAATCGAACATATCACTAGACTTCTTCACTACAAGCATATTTACATACCTAATAATTAAATGAGATATATCATAACTGGTAAAATACTCTGCCACCTGAAATTCATAAAATTTTGTAAGTTGTGAAATCTTGTCACTTGATGCGTAAAATTTTGGAAGTTGTTAAATCTCATTGCTTGACCTTTTATTTTCTTTCCTTTGTATCTTTTTTTCTTTCTTAAAAGTAATTCAAATCAAATGCAGTTGAAGAGGGTTACACACACAAGTTGAAGTGCATGAGGGCGGCACTTGAAGTTAGGGGTGGGCATCGGGCCGGGCCGGGCCGGCCCGGCCCGCTAAGACCCTGCCCGGGTCGGCCCGTCGGGCCAGAAGCCCGGGCCCGAGCCCGGCCCGATAATATTGTCGGGCCGGGCCAGGCCGGGTACCTGGCCTGGCCATCAAAAACCAGGCCCGGCCCGACCCGCTCCTCGCTCGAATGGGAAGAGGGAGAGGAGGAGGGAGCGAAGAGGGAGAGGAGGAGGGAGCGTCGAGCGAAGACGAAGACGAAGACGAGGAGGGAGCGTCGAGCGAAGACGAAGACAAGAGGAGAGAAGGAAGCGGCGGCGTGGTAGACCCAAACGCAGAGAACTCTGCTCTGTCTCTCTTCCAAATCGGCAGTTCACAGAACTTCGGGAATGATGGAAAGCGAGGACGCGAAGGAGAGGAAGGAGAAGGATGGGCTTCGCCTGACGCTGATCCACAACGGCGTCATCGTCACCATGGACGACGAGTCTAGGGTTTACTCCAATGGAGCCATCGTGGTGGAGGGAGACAGAATCAGAGCAATCGGACGTTCCTCCGAGATTCTCGATCGTTTCTCCCCTCTGGCCGACGAGATCGTCGATCTCCAAGGGCAAATCGTCCTGCCTGGTCCGATGTACTTCCCATTCTTGTGCTTTCCGTTTTTGCAGGGTTCGTTAAAATGAGAGGGGGAGGGGAGAGGACTGAGGGAACGGGAGGGAAGGCTGACGCCAGGAAGGGGGAAGGGGGATTTCTGGGAAGGAGAAGGGGGAAGGAGAGACGGGAAGGGGAAGAGGGAGAGGGAGAGGGTCTGAGGGAGATGGGAGGGTGCAGAGGGAGAAGGAGGAGACGGAAGGGAGCAGAGTGAGAGGGAGATGGAAGGGAGAGGGAGACGGAAGGGAGAGGGAGAGGGAGCAGAGGGCTCAGGGCGGAGAGCCGGAGGCCGCCCGAGGGCGGGAGTCGGGCCGGCCGGGCCGCCGCTGGGCCGCCCTTCCCGCCCGGGCCCGGCCCGGTTTCGTTACCGGGCCTGGCTTTCCGGCCCAGGCCCGGCCCGGGCCGGGATTTCCCCGGCCCAAACCCGGCCCGTACCGGGCCGGGCCGGGCCGGCCCAGCGGCGGCCCGTACCGGGCCGGGCCGGCCCAGCGGCGGCCCGGCCCGACGCCCAGGCCTACTTGAAGTATCAAAAGCAGACCCTGTAACTTAAGAGATCGTTTGACAAATGAAATACTTTGTAAGTGTTTTATGAATCTGCACTAAAAAATGTGACAACTTCAAGGACACCTAGTTTTCATGTTTCATAAATCTATCCTGATTTTTGGGGTATATTTATGCAACACACACAGCATGTTTCAATTGCCAAAAACTCCAAAAGAGACAAGGTGTTTAGTGGAAGTTTCGGCTCTATATTGAGTAGGTCTCCTCTGTTCACGCTGAAGTCAAATGCAATTGGCTTTGGGTACCTAAAATCCGTTTAATGCAGGTTATCATCATTCATATGGTGTAATTACAAATGAATAAATTTAGTTGTTTAAATTAAATCTAAATCATGCTGACATAGATTTTAAGTGTCTTGACCTGACCTGTACCTCTTAGTTACTCAACTTAAAGAATGTTTAGTCAAAATAATGTTGTCCTTTTCAAGATATATGTTCTTAAAATTAAAACATATTGGAAAAATGCCATATTATGTTTCAATAAACCTCATAAGACCATTATGAATGTTGTTCCTAAACCTAACAATAAATTAATATTATTGTACATAATTACAGCATATTCTTTGCGAAAGAGAAATATTTTCTGATCATAATGAACGTCGGTGATGATTTAGTGTAAGCGTTTAGTGTGAGTAAGTAAAGCTTGTTTACTGACGCCCACTTGCATCAATCAATTCTTCGCCGAAGGCGTATATTTAGTGTCGTAAATGGCAGATTTTGGCAACGTGTGGCAAAAACATCAGCCAAGGCTTTAGCGATGTAGTCTTTACTGACATTTGGCTTTACAATCAATTGAAATTTGATGACTTTTTTTTTTTCAATTTTTATCGACATTTTTTAATGTCATTGATTTTTTTTTTGTGTTTTCATAATATATATTTAAAGAACACAACGACTTCTCACCAAATACTTTTACACATGATTTAAAAAAAAAGCATCATTTAGTTATTTTTTAAAAAATAAATATATATAACAGTGAGAATAGTATTGGAACAAAGGTAGTTTACATGTCTTTTCTACTTCTTTCGTATAGCTCTTATATATTTTATGCCTTTCTAAACAGATACCGTATTTATCAAATGCCCTCACTTTAATTCAAACAGCCAGTATGACTTAATTCTTATTTAAGAGGGAAATAAATACTTTATTCTTTATCCTAAAGTATTATTACATATATATATATTTTAGAAACAGATGTATGAAAAAATTCAATACACGAACCATTGAACTGGTCGGCAGATTTCAGTCCAATTCTTACGACATTGATTGTTAGTAGTTTTACTCATTTGCAGCTGTAGTTTATGAGAAAGCAATAAGACACCATGTGTGAGGAGGGCGTTTGACAGGGAAGACATTTTTGTTCTTAGAATCCGTTATGTTTCCAGAATCCGTATATATAATAATCTTAATTTTTTCTCTCACTAAATGATAGCTTGATTGTTATGTTTCTATAGCAACCTTTCTCTAATCCAAAAAACAAAAGAGAAAAAAATCATATTTCATAAGAAAAATGATATGAACTATACGTATATAAATTGAAAAATGAATTACACAAAACGCGCAAGGCACAGTTTGAGAAAAATATATATTATGACTAATCTGTACGTTTTCTTCGGATAAACAATTTTCACAGCTTCTTTCATATTGGAAAACCAGTTGTACAAAGAAGGTGAGAAGCAGAACTAAGGGACGAGGTACTGTAAAGAAGCTTGAAAAATGGTTATGAATATTCACAAGAACATGCATACCAACTTCTTTCCCTTTCACCACATAAAACTAAGGTAACAATCTTATCATAGAACAATCAAGCGCGAAACCAAAATCTCGAAAGCGAGGGCCAGCGTTTGGAATTACGCCTGAAAGTCAGGCGCCATTTTATGAAAAAAAAAAATTATGCGGTCCTTGTTTGGGAGAGATGTTCAGACGTAAGGCGTCTTGGACGCGCATCTCTCGGCACAACATATTTTTGAACGGACGGAACGGAACGGAACAGAACCGTCCATCTTTAAATTGGACGGTTTTTGAAAAGGAAAAGAAAAAATGAGATGGGTCCATCCAGGGCGGACCATGACGCTCTGGTCCGAGCCTCATGCGGAAGCGGGGAAGCGATTTTTTTTTTTTTTAATTCAGATCTATGTCACAATGGTACCTGTACCGGTACGACATTTTTTTAAATTTTGGTATGGATACGGCGACTATTATATATAATTAATTCAAAAAAATAATTATTATATATAATTAAACCACAAGTTGTAACAAAAATGTCAATAAAAAGAGGTTCATAATGAATAAATTATCAATGTTTTATCTTGTTAATGACACTTCATATGTTAAAGTATAAAAAATAATAAAGAATAAGTATTTTTTTATTTTTTTAGTTATAATGTAGTTTGAATCTGAATCCAACTCGGATCCAGATCCAAACGTACCAGGACGTACCGGTACAACGGTACTGATGGTGGTATACGCCACTAAAAGTGGCGTACCAGAATTAGATTCAGATACGATAACCGATAAACGATTTTTTTTGAAAAGGAACCGAATTTCCTCCGATGCGCATCATTCAAACAGTAGTGGGCATCGGTCGACCTCTCTGATTATAATAAAAATTTATTTTTTAAGTATAAATTAAGAATTTTAAAATATAATTTATTATATATTTTAATAATAAAATATATATTATTAATAATAAAAAATAAGTTATAAAATCGATCAAACCTGTGCTCCAACTTTTCAACTGTGGTTCAACATGCTCTGTTCATTGCCCAAATGTTGTACCTCAATCGTAAGGGGTTCACTCACCTTATGCTGAAGTGCAACATGCGGAAGGAAACGACCACATTCCCTTAATCATTGTCACAAATATTCGGGCGAGGAAAAAGATGAGTATAATATGGCAAAATTATTTATCTTGAGAAAAAATAACAAAATCTCAGCAAATTCTTAAAAAATTTAAAAGTTAAAACATTTAATAAATCCTAAAAATAATAAAAAATAAAAATATGAAAAAACAAAAAAAACTGATATAATAGGATTTTTATAAATGTTTTATTTTCTGACTTTTTAAAAAAAGAAAGATAGAATAAAACAGGTATTACATGACTGACTGGTTTTTACCGTATTATATGTGTCCTTTTCCAATAAAACGTGTTTTCTGTAACAGTAAAGATTTGGGAGGCAGTCTGTGACTTGTGGGACTGGGCTGGATTTGGACTGTGGGTTGGTGTTCAAAGTGGGTGGGCCGGATCTTATCCTTCTGCATCGTACCGGATCGGTTTCCTCGTATCGTTCTTGCAACCGTGTACTTCGAAACCGGTGGCTTACCTATAAAAGTTTTTACTATAGTTGCTCTGGAATACATTTGTGAAACGCGTCAAGGGATTTGACTATATAGAAGTATTATCCCTCATGAAATTTGATACGTTACAAAACTTTATCCATCATATGTAGCAGATGTCTTGATTTTCAACCATGAAGACTTGTATCACATAGTTAGAATCTCGACCAAAATCACTGTTCAAATTGGACTTTTAAAATACCACCACATAATTTATGCAATTTTGGGAAAAACTCCACTTTTAAATTACATCAAACCTCTAGAAATAAGAAATTGGAAAAATATGTTCAATAGAAATCTACCAAAACATTGGAGCAAATTCATAGCATAAACTTTACCACTGAAAATATAAAAATTGGAGCAAATTCATAATATAAATGATGGCTCCTACATTTCTGAAATATATATTAAAGTCATTCTTGCTGATATGGAATCTGTTCTTGTTCCCATTTTACGTAATCAACATCCACATGCAACTCCTACCGCCCACTACAGTTGCAAATACATCAAATGAGGAACGCCTGTACGGAACAGTAAAGAACCGTTTGACAATGAGAAGAAGCAATGAATCTTTGGGACAGATTAGTGGAACAACCATTGGCGTGATCAAATGCCTCATACGGGTCTGTTTGGCAACAGTTCATAAGTTAGTCCTAAAGATGAAAGCAAGTTCATGAAAAGCAGTAACACAGTGTTTCATAAACATGCTCCAATTATCGGGACACATTCATAGAACAGTAGCAAGTTGTTCTTATTGCCAAACAGCCCCTTAAAAGAAGAACTGATTGATATGAATTTAGGAGTAAAGCTTGATGGGTTGTATTGGAGTCAGTATTGTAACCAGTATGAGAGCCATATCATTTTGCAATTTGGGCCCGATTTTTTAATGGAATTCGGATTGATAATTCGATAGGTTTAAAATATATTTAGTTTTGAAATTAATAAAAATGTATTTTTAATTACTTTAGTGTGAAGAACTGAACACAAGCTAGATTTGCTGATTGGCACTTAGTTAGTCAATAATGTGCTGCTGAATTGGTAATTCAGTGGAAAATCCATAAATTCATTGTTATTCACAATTTCTTCATGAATTCGCTGTTTAAGCGAATATTTATATGAACTGATGCAATTGGAATCCGTGATGGGAAAGCATTGTCTTCTTCCCAGTGATGGGTGAAATGAAAAAAATGAGTGTCCCGAACTTGTCAAGTCGGTCTATATATTATTCTTTCTTCTTTTTGCAAATTATTATGGTGCCAAGTTTCTTTATTGTTCTTATCAGTAGCAACCCCAAAATTTAAATTTATATAGCTGGCATATGACAATACACTTATTTATGTATATTGTGCTCTTTTGGGAGATTATCAGTTTTTTTAAATCAGAGGCTGCATATAAAAAAGTATGTTTTAGAGATTATCCGTTATTTTGGATTTGAAATCTATGCTACATGTTAAAAACCATAAATTTATAAATTTAAGGTTGAGTAGAGGGTTCGAACTTAAATCCACGAATATGAGATCGTAGGGATCTAGGAGCACTGCAGATTTGAGATCAATAATAGGATTTTAGATACACTGTTTGATTTGAGCTTCATTCATTAAGGTGTAAGAGCTAAAGCACTGGCGGGTGTATACTATGGGTGTTTGATAGACTTCAAAAAGTTTTGGGGTAAAAGTTCTATACTTCACGTTCATGTATTAAAAAAACCAAGAAGGTGATGCTTACTTCACCCAGCATACCAAGAAGCAATATTTTCTCCCCAAGGGCGTGTTTGATCTTAAAACTCCAACCAAAATGGGACAGATCATAATTTTTTACAGCATTAACTTTACAGAAGCATTAGAACAGAGGATCTGTTAGACATCCAAAACAGGATTGGAGTTCCTAAATTCTTATTCTACACAAGGGTTCTCATGGATAATAAGTAATAGAAAGGAAACATCTTGCAACTAAAGGGAAGATAAAACGATTGTCGACGTCACCGTCTGCATCGTTATCAATTCGTCCTCCGTTGCTTTGCACCCAGAACTCCCTGTCGGAAGACGGAGCCACGCCGGAGAAAATAGTGCACGGCATTGCTTCCCTTCAAATAATAGCTGCCCACATCGGCCCCGCACTTGTCTCCAGCACTGCAGCCGAAGCTCCAAGTTTTTACTCAGTCTAGATGCATGAGCAGATGATGCATGAGCAGATCATTCAGTAATGCTTTTAAATTCATCCCTTCTGGTCTAACACTGGGGAAAAAAAAATATTTACTTCTGCTTTTCATTAGTTAATGAATAAGAAAGACGAACCCATCTTCTTAGTGGGTGCATGCCAATTGTCGGCGTCATCATGGAAAAGAATTTACCACTTGCTCTACGTAGAATTAGTATTTTGAACTGAAAAAAACTTCTTTTCAGATTCTTGTCCGGCTGGGACGCGTCTCAGATCGGAAAAGCGAGCGGCCTCTGCAGAAAGGTTCCCGGTGACGTCGGGTTGCTGGGGAGGTGATTGGGTGGAGTGAGAATTTTTTGGATATAGGCCATAGGGCACTATTGTATAAACTTTTATTTCAAAAATGGCATAATATACATGAATAAGTAAATAATTAATTCTTGTTGCGGTTGCTCACGCCAGCCTATATGTACCTCGGAAAATAAGGTGGAGCATCTTGAGGTTATCTCAGCTGTTTAGGCAATGCCGCAAATAAGAAGAGGAAAGAAGAGATTTTGTATATTTCAAAACAATGTAGTTGACGTTTTCTCAAGGAACATAGTACAACCAGGCGGCGTAGTGACTCATACTCAAGGCTGTTTGGTTTTCATAGTCAATATCACTAGGGCTGCATAAAGAGCCAAGCCAACTCGAGCTTGACTCGAAATCGCTCAAAAAAACTCGGCTCATGCTCGACTCGTTTATAAACGAGAAGAGTTTGAGCTTACAAAAAGACTCGAAAAGATAAATGAGTCGAGTTCAAGTTTTAGGAACTCAATTTGTTTACACTCAACTTGACTCGCAAACCAGTACTCTATATAATACTTTCAAAACCGGTCCACCGGTTTTAACCTTTAGGCACCGTTTGATAGCCGGGGTAAAATGAGAGGGGTGGGGAAAAACGGTGTGAAATTTAACTCTATATAATAATTTCACCCGCCCGACTAAAAATGCATCAAACGGGGTGAAATTCACCCCGTTTAACGCAAATTTCACCCGTTCGACACCCTCCCCTCCCTGTAGCATTTCACCCCTTTCCTCCCTCCGCAGCCCCTTCACCCTCTCAAAGAAACTTCTCACCGTTGCACCAGAGGCCGCTCTCACAGTCGCTGCTCCGCCGTCGCCGCGCCATCTTCACCATCCCCACTCTTCCCCTCCTTACTCGTCCTACAAAATCCTTCCCCTTAGGGCGCTACTGCTTAATCTGAACAGCCGCCCATCTCTCTTCTTCTCGTCCTGCTCTTCATCAACTTCTTCGTTCAAAAACTCTGCCCCAATGACCGACCCAAATTCTGGCCGGCCCTCGACATCGTCCACCAACTATTCGAAGTCGAGTCGTGTACCGTCTTCACCATGGCTGAGCAGATGGGGACCAGGAACGGCACTGGGACCGACAACTGTGGAACCTACTAAAGGAACCAGCGACGCTGGCAATGGGCGTCAATTTGACGTCCAGCATCAACCCAGGAGCCCCATTGAGAGGATTGTGGAGAGGTTGAGGAATTTGGGGTTGAGTGACGATGAGGAGGAGGAAGAGGACGATTTGCGTCCTTGGGAGGAAAAAGAGGTCCATTTTCCATTCAATACAAGCATAATTTGGCAGAAATTGGAAAAAGAAAAAACTTCTATTTGTATAATTATATTGTAATTGGCATACTTTTGTGAAATCGTTAACTAGTTGGAACTTGGAAGGCACATTCACTAGTTGGAACTTGGAAGTCAGACTTGTTATCTTCACTAGTTGGAACTTGGAAGGCAGTTACATTTACCTTCCAATTTCTTCCCACGTCAAATTGGGGAGGAGAAGAAAAAAAAAAAAAACAACTACTAAATATTCTGAAAAAAGTCTCTTTATTTTTCTATTCTGTGCATCAAACATGCTTAAATTTACCAGGTTAAATTCTTCATGTGCATCAAACATGATTAAATTTACCAGGTTAAATTCTTCCTGTGCATCAAACAGGCCCTCAGATTGGAAGAGAGAAAAATTTCATCCTGTAAATTTTTTCAGAAAAATTACCATGGTAAATTTAGCACGTTAAATTCTTCTTGTTAAAAGGTCCCTTATGGTAAAAACAGACTTTTATAAGTTATGTGAGTTAAACACTTACACTAGTTGAACTCATCGACCTGGTGTTACAGTACTTCCTAAAATTTGAGGAAGGATGAAAATGGAAAGTGTCTTGCAAAATATCTAACTTTTTATTATCAAATAAGATCTTCCGGAATGTCATTATTGTTAAAGATAATGTTGCTGCCCATAAAGAAATGATATCTATGAAAATAAAAACCAATAAAGATAATAATAGGATTGCTGACAATAGGAAGGGTTGTCGAGCTGGAGTTGCAAACAAAAGAAGGAAAAATATCTAGAGATTATTTTAAACAGCAAGTATAAATATCAAATCTCACACTATTGATCCTTGAGGTCAATGGTAACCTTCCGTGGTGAAAAAACACATTAAATATCCTACTTCTTTCTTTTCATTTTTTAAATTTCTCATGTTTTTTGAGAGCTTTCAAGGGTATTGCAGGTAGGTTTGTTATTCTTTTTAAGTAGAACAAAAGTGTAGAGTAACCAACGAAAGTGAGATGCTAGCAAATTGTGATGACTTGCTAGTTCTTATGTTATAATGCTACCTCTTCTTCCGTTGTTTCTCTGTTGCTCTCTTTTCTTTCTCTCTTCCTCTTCCTACCTCCTTCTTCATACCCCCCTCTTCGCAGGTGCATTTCCTTAATGCTTTTCTCTCTGTTTCTCTCTCTCTCTTTTGGTCAATTTGGATGTATATAGAGTGTTTATGCATTAGACTGAATGAGTTAGTGTTTGTTTTTATTTGTAATCACATTAACTGTGTTTTTAAAAGATATTATTTCCAAATTCTAACAAATGAAAACATCTTCTTTAATTTCATGTTCGACCCCTTCTTCTAACGTTGCTAATCAATAAAACTGACAACCGAAGCATCGACACTGACATATATAGTGCAATTGTGGAGCTTCAACATGAAGAAAAAGTGTCACTAATACATTTACCATCACTTATAACTTTGTCGTTGTTAATCCCAAATCTATTTAACAATGCCTACACGAGTTAACACCTAAACAAGTTAAATGGATAAAACGAGTCGATTTGGAACTTGATTTTGTGTAGTCGAGTCGAGCTCGAGCTTTCTATGCTCGAGTTCAAGTTTTTTGAGCCAAGTCGAGCTCGAGCTGGCCATGCTCGGGCTTGACTCGACTCGTGTGCAGCCCTTAATATCATCATTCAGTGTGTTAATTTTATAAGCTACAAACGATAACAATGTGACACCCAATTGGTGTACTATAGGTTCCTCAAACCCCGAAACATGTCAATTGAATGTTTTAAGTGGTTCATCTCTTAAGTAAACATTAAAAAGAAAAAAATGACAAGAAATCAAAATGCTTGAGTCTATTCCAGCTTTAATTCAATTCAATTAATTTCATTCACTTTAAGTAGATTCGGATTTGGATTTAGATTTAGGCCCAGAGGTTACTTTTCCAAAAACCAATATGTAATCGGGCCAGTCGGATATTAAACTGAAATTCAATTGGTTGTGAGAGTATCCATTGAATTCGATTACTAATCCGATACAAATTTGTATCAGATCGAGCGAAAAGTTTCCAAAATCTAGTCGGCAATCGAACATATCACTGGACTTCTTCACTGCATTCATATTTACTTACCTAACAATAAATGAGATATATCATAACTGGTAAAATACTCTGCCACCTGAAATTCATAAAATTTAGTAAGTTGTGAAATCTTGCCACTTGATGCGTAAAATTTTGGAAGTTGTTAAATCTCATTGCTTGACCATTCATTTTCTTTCCTTTGTGTCTTTTTTTTTCTTCCCTTAGAAGTAATTCAAACCAAATGCAGTTGAAAAGGGTCACACACACACAAGTTGAAGTGCAGGAGCAGACCCTGTAAGTTAACAGGTCGTCTGGAAAATGGAATACATTGTAAGCGTTTCATGAATCTGCGGTAAATAATGCGACAAATCATTGACACCTAGTTTTCATGTTTCATAAATCTGTCCTGATTGTTATGGTAGATTTATAAAATGCAAACCAAATGTTTCAATTGTCAAACAACACCTAAAGAGACAATGGATTTATTGGAAGTTTCAGCTCTATGTTGGCTAGGTCTCCTCCGTTCACCCTGAAGTCAGATGCAATTAGCTTTGGGTACTTAAAATCCATTTAACAGAGGTTATCATTCATACAGTGTAAATAGGAACGAATAAATTTAGTCGTTTAAATTAAGTCTAAATCATGCTGACATAGATTTTAAGTGTCTAGACCTGACCTGTACCTCTTAGTTACTCAACGTAATGCATGTTTAGTTGTAGCTTTCGAAATATATGTTCTTTAAATTAAAACATATTGGAAGAACGCCATATTATGTTTCAATAAACCTCATAAGATCATTAGGAATGTTGTTCCTAATCTAACAATAAATTAACATTATTGTATATAATTACAGTGTATTCTTTGTGAAAGAGAAACATTTTCTAATGTTAATGAATGTCAGTGATGATTTAGTGTAAGTAAAGGATGTTTACTGACGTCAACTTGCATCTATAAATTCTGTGTCGAACGCTTATATTTCATGTCACAAATGGCAGATTTCGACGACGTGATTCCAAAACATCAAAAAAGACTTTAGCAATGCTGTCTTTACTGACATTTGGCTTGGCTTCGGTAAGAAGGTCGCTACATAATTTGCTGACCTTTTTTTTCCAATTTTTAGAGGCATTTTTTAATGTCATTGAAAATTGTTTTTTCTTTTTGAATCGAAGAGCTTCCCCCTGTCTCCTTTCCTACCCCGCGAACCACCCCTTTTCTTTTCTCACCACGTGCCCGCCCATTCGGAAAAGTCTTCAATTCATCTCTCTTTCCTCTTTTCTTTCTTCTTCTTTTGCTTCTTTTTGCCTGGTTGGGGTGGTTTCGGTTCGACTGGCGGCGATTCTTCGTTGCTAAGGCATTGGCGATCGTAATTCTTCGGTTTGCCAATTCTTGTTGTTTGCGGGTCTCCACCCTCTGAAAATCTTTGCGTCGGACATTGTTGATTGCCTCCGAGGCTTTTTCTTGGTGTTTGACGATGTTGGTGTCCGACATGCCGAACAATTTCAACTTTTGGGGGAGCGCCGCCGCCTTTCTCGGTGGTGAGAAGTTGGATGATTCGGACGACTACTCGATCAGTGTTGAAAGATTATATGACATATTAAACGAAAATCAGTCGCAAAATACCTCTAAGGTATGTGCTATCTCTCTCTCTTTGTAGGACTGTTGAATTGCTTGTTCTTTTCTCGGATTCCATCAGTTATTCACTTGGCTTCTTCATGTCATGCTTTTTCCCCTCCAATCTTGAAAACAAAAATGGAAGTAAGCAGTTAACACATCCATGTTTATTGCTGCAAATTGCTTTGCTTTTTTACTCGCATGTCTTATAAAAAGCAAAGCAATTAGGACCAAGAATAGCAGCAATGAACATGGATGTGTTAACGGTTTACTTCCATTTATGTTTTCAAGATTGGAGGGGAAAAAGCATGACAAGAAGAAGCCAAGTGAATAACTGATGGAATCCGAGAAAAGAACATGCAATTCAACTGTCCTAGAGAGAGAGAGAGAGAGAGAGAGAGAGAGAGAGAGAGAGAGAGAGAGAGAGAGAGAGAGAGAGAGAGAGAGAGAGAGCACATACCTTAGAGGGATTTTGTGACTGATTTTCATTTAATATGTCATATAATCTTTCAACATTGATCGAGTAGTCGTCCGAATCATCCAACTGATCACTGCCGAGAAAGGCGGCGACATCCCCCCAAAAGTTGAAATTGTTCGGCCTGTTAGACACCAACATCGTCAAACACCAAGAAAAAGCATCAGAGGCAATCAACAACGTCCGATGCAAAGATTTTCAGAGGGTGGAGACCTGCAAACAACAAGAATTGGCAAACCGAAGAATAACGATCGCCAACGCCTTAGCAACGAAGAATCGCCAGCAGTCGAACCGAAACCCCGCCCAACCAGTGAAAAGAAGAAGAAAGAAAAGGGGAAAGAGAGATGAATCAAAGATTTTTCCGAATGGGCGGGCATGTGGTGAGAAAAGAAAAGGGGTGGTTCGCGGGGTAGAAAAGGAGAGAGGGGGAAGGATACTAATGAAGGTGGTTTAATTGCCAATTCTACGGTGGCCTTTTACCAAATGTATGCCACAGGAAGACAGTATTGCAACTAGCCAATCATATGTCATGTTAAAGGTATTCGGAAGTCCTTTGGCACATACCTTGCTATATTTCTAAGTTTGTTGTTCTTATGAGTACAAATGCGAAATATAACATGACATACAAGTCCAATTATGACCTTTCGCATTTGTACTATACATAATCAAGTTTAATGGCCCCTCAGAGAATTTGATAAAGTAGATTAATAATGAAAATCACTCCCAAAACATGTACAAGACAATAGATCTAGCTACTGCTGATCGTATTTATAGAAACTAAATATAGCCCTCAATCATATATGCATATGTAAAAATGTACCCATATACAAGTTAATGCACAGTGTGCACACATTCATGTGTTCATCCACATTGATGCAACATCATGCAGTTCATAATCACATTGCATTGAACCAATGCTGGGGCACAACCAACTATGTCATGAATGTGACGGGGCAGCTTCCAAGAAGCTTCGCAACACACGGCCACAGCCATACGGGAAACACACGAAATCACTCATTCTTTTTCCATCCTAGCTTTTGACAAAGGATTGCCTATCTCCACCAGAGGACCCTTATGACGGGTTTAGGGTTTACTTCTTATCTTTCAGACATATGAAGCTGCTCACCTCACCAATTTAACAACCATGCCCACAATGTATGCCACAGGAAGACAGTATTGCAACTCACCAAACGTGTCGACAATCTGAACAAACGTCAACAATGACTGATTTAGTATGGATAATAGAGACAATTTGGGTATGTTTCTATTTATACTCTCTTTTTTCATTGCTTCCATCCAAAGAGAGACAAAAACTTCATAGACAAAAACCATATCATAGTTGCATAAACTCGAGCATATACCCACAATGTATTCCTTCGTTCTTCAGAAGGCTGGTTTGGCTGGATACAGGCAATGAACTCTAGGGGTCACCCTAATGCCACGAGCCTCTATTTTTCCAAGGAAGGCAAACTCCAATGCGGATGGCTACGCACCAACTATTGAGATAGTCCATCGTACGCCTCAAAAGAGGCACATGAACTTGCTCACCCTGCAACTCAACAACTTATGGTAGGTATCCGTAAGAGAAGACCAATACTCCTCTTTCAAAAAGGGGCAGCGGAAGAAGTGACTAAGGATCCCGGAAAGAAGGGAATATTTTCAGCAGAGTGGAAGGGAGTTAAGTCCACCGGCATGAGAGATGGTATGTCAGAGCCTTGGGAACCACCCAGACCACTCGAGGTCCGAGTAGGGGTGGGTATCGGGCCGGGCGGCTCAGCCCGGCCTGCCCTCCCAACCCCCTTTCCCCTTCCCGACGCCCTTCCCCCCCTCCCCCTACCCGTAGCCGGAGTTGGGTCCCCACCGACGGCCCACAGGGGCTGGTTAGGGCACGTTGGGTCTCCGTCAAGGGCAGAAATTGATTAACGACTGCAGCAACGGCGACAGAGGAGGAGGGGGAGGGCGAGGGAGAGGGAGAGCAAAGAGGGAGAGTGGGAGCGGAGAGGAGGAGGGAGAGGGAGAGGGGGATCAAAGAGGGAGGAGGAGCGGGAGACGGAGGGCAGGAGGAGGGACGGGCCACCTGAGGTATTTTAAAAGTGGTCAGAGTCATGAGGTAGAGGCATAAAAGGCCACCGAGGAGACTGCCAGGAAGGAGCTTGGGAACGGAGGGTGGATTTGTTATATGTTTGCCTAGGATGAGAGCCAAGAGCGAGGCAGCAGCCGCGAGCGAGAGAAGTGCACAACGTCCAGGGTCAAGTGAGGCTATCGATTCTATGGGGTTAGTCAACACACCGAGTCGAGCGCATTGTGAGGTTAACATGCCAACCATCGCCTACAACACATGCAAGACAGGGCGAGGCGAGACTATTACAGGTGAGCCTAGGACTCAGTTGACTGACGAGGGCACTGGGCGCTCAGGCCGCGTGGGAAAAGAGCCCCATGCGGAGGTAGGCAAAAAGTTTAGTGAGGCAAACAGGCAGTTTCTCCAGACGCTAGGGAAGTTATTGGCAGCGAGCAGCAATGTCGGATGCTAGCAGCAGCCAGGGTGTTGCTGACGAAGGCATTCATCATTTGGGTGAGGTTACACTCCTCACTCAGACAGAGTTTGCAGTAGGGGAGCCAGACTTAGCAAGACCATCACCTCGGGTTCAATCTGAAGGAGGCTCAGTGAACCCAGCTCGGGTAGACCAGGGAACTGAGTTTGGCACAGGAACAGGTCGGACAGGGACAAGCAGCACGCAATCAACAGAAAATGGTGGAAGCTCACTGTAAACTTACATACCACTCGGAAGTTATATATGGGATTTGGTTGGTAGTGGATTCCAACTGTGGTGCCGCGAAGTTTTCCAAGCGGCTAACCATAATTTAGAAACCTTTCACTTTTTTTCTCTTTCTCTCTCTCTTGACTCTGCTGCTCTGCTCTGTCTGTCCATTTTCTCTCCATTCCTTTTATTATGTTTTATTATGCTGCTAACTTGTATATTTTGTTCTTTTATTTTGTTTTTGCGGTTTGTTCTTGCAGTTAACTAGCTTCTTGTCTTCAAATTTTGTTATATATTTCTATTTTATCGACTCTTTCTTTCTCTCAACTGATTTCTGCAATGTTATGAACTAATGTACTTTGGCTTCAGCTTCCAACTTTTCATTGGAGCTTGGTTTTGTGACGTTGGCTATAGCTCTCTCCATCTCTCTCTCTCTCACGCACACACACACAACTGCTTTCTGCAATGTTCTGAACTGATGCACTACATTGGAGCTTGGTTTTTGTACTATTGTTTATATTTCATTTTATGCGAATTAATTTATTCCTAGAAAAGTTTTCTGCACTAGAGTCCCTAAGACATCAAAGAATTATGTTTCAAAGTGGCTTTAGTTAAACAATGATATTTGTTCATTCATATAGTGAGTGATGCAACCATAGAGCAAATTCAAGCTACACAAAACCAACTGCATTTGATGTGCATTACACGTCAACTGACAAGATTTCGCAACTCAAAAAATTGTGTAGGTTTCAGATCGTGTAGTATTTTATCAATTTGAAATCTCATTTAATATATTGGATTAGGGACTCAATTTTGGAACCTTTAGCTACATCTGATAAAAAATTGAACCTGATTGATAATCGAATGAAATTGCTGGCTAATATCTTTAGTTTAATCTGTTTTAATTTAACCCTGAGATCTAGTTAAATAAATATTTAATATTAAAGAGTCAAATGTTTTGGCAATTCCGCGTTGGAGGATCTTAATCTTGTTTAATGAAAGAAACGTATTGACGTTTGTTCTCTCTTTTATAAATATTTTTAAATATAAAATAATTTTGAATATAAAATATATTTTAAATCATAAAATACATATTTTTAATAAAATGAAAATAAATTTTTATTTGTTATCGAGCCGAATCGGCTCCTGTTAAGCCGGCTCGGGTCAATTTTTTGGACTCGAACCCGAGTCTGATCAGATCGTGTACCAGTACCCGTTGGCCGATGCAAGCATGGCAAAATGCTATTCCATCAAACCTTGTAATAAAAAAGGAATCGAATTTCCTCCGATGCTCATCTAGACCTGGCCATCGGTCGACCTCTCTGATTATAATAAAAAAATATTTTTAGGTATAAATTAAGTATTTTAAAATATAAAATATATTTTTAATAATAAAATGTATATTATTAATAATAAAAAAATAAGTTGTAAAATCAATCAAACCTGTGCTCCAACTTTTCGACTGAGTACCGGATACGGCCGGCCCGGCCCTCACGTCTAACAGCATGGAGGCTGGTAGGTCCGGAAATCCCTGGTGGATGTTGAAGGGCTGCCCACGCTTCACTCTCAAACGACGTAGACACGGGCAGCCGCACGTATCATAGGTCATTTGACCAGTTGACTTGGTACCAGGAAGAAAGAGATGAAAGGGAATGGGAGAATCCATTCGTATCAGATTCATGCTTCAAAAAGGATGAACAACGTCGATCACATCACAAAAATAACAGAAAAAAAAAAAAGAGCAGAGGATGAATGAATCATACGAGTGGTCAACCAGAGGTTCTTCGCTTGCGGCGGAGATTACGGCCAAGGATCGGGACTCCCCGGCTGCGGCCAGTTGTTGGTGGAGACGCCGGAGGTGGAGCGCACCCATTCGCGCACCTGATTGGAGAACTTGTGGTGGAGCTCCAAACAGAGGAACGTCATGATCCAAGAGCCACAGAGAAACTGCTCTTTGACGTTTTAGACACCAGAATTGATTTATATCTTAGAATGTCTCTTTCGCTGTTAAAACCTGATTATAGTCCAGTACTTCTTCCTGGATCTTCCATCATCTTCAGAAGAATGCCTCACAGTTCAACAGGCTATATTCATTGCCCAAATGCTGTACCTCAATCGTAAGGGGTTTACTCACCTTATGCTGAAGCGCCTGTGGGTGTGTCCTGCTTCTTACAATATGTAACGACGCCTTTTAGATGATCATCAACAAGCACAAAAAGAGTCCCGGAAAGATGGTCTGGAAAAGGAAACAAAGAGAGAGAAGCTCAAAAATCAAATAAAAACTGCAGTCTGCAGAGAACATTCAGTTTTTCTCCTTCTACATCAGCTCTAGCGACATATTGTAACGAAAACACGTGTTACTCAAACGTTGATAAAAATGTGTTGATTCAATGACACAAGGAATCAACTAGACTAAAAAACCTGAAATCGATGCAAAAATTCGGGCTAAAAAGCAATACTTATCAGGAAAACACTGACGAGTCGTCGAAATAACGACTCACTAATCCTTCCTGCTGAAATCCGGTTTGAGAAGTGAACATGCGAAAAGAAAAGACGACATTCCCCTGAACAACGGACTAAACAAGAAGATTTCGTGGACAAAGCCGAACTCTGGTTTCCTGTTTCGCCAAGCAAGCTGGAAATTTTCAAATGAAGGGAAAAGAGCGACAAGCACGGACAGGAGCAAACATTGAACGGCACGTTCTGGACGGGGTTCCAGTCGAAAGTACTAGTAGAGGAAAAACAAGGAAAAAAAGTAAAAGACCGGGAGTACATCTTACAGAACTAAAAGATTTGTCAGTGTCGATGAAAACGAACGGTATACGTGCAGAAATTTCCGAATTAGATCAAGGAACTCAAATTCAAACACCGAGTGCCTGGGGGTTCAATCTCGACAAATTCACTCCTTCCACCAAAAACTAAAAGATCTCGGGCCTCAAAAGGTTCCAGCAAGAGGCAAAACACACAGAAATCCAGAAATCTCCGCCAGAAGCTGAGCCGGCTGCATAAGCAAGCACAAAGCAAGCAAAAACCATAACCATGCAAAACGTTCTCGACGAACCTCTAGAGTTTAGTGGAACCTCTACGCCAAGCAGAAAGATGACAAAAAAAACGAAAGAAGCGCTCGAGTTTGGAAATAGCCCAGAGAGTTTTTCCTTCGCGGCAGCAGAAATGACTGCTCCTTCCGAAGCCCGAGATATGCTCCCAAGTCCCAACTATTCTCCTTCCTCAGAGCCTTCTCCGGGAGAGAGAAAGAGAGATCTTCCACCTCCTCTGCTTCTTCTTCCTTCTGGGAAATCGGGGGCTGCGTAGGACGAATAGCCGCGCGGACGAGCTTGTGAAAAAGTGTCACAAGCGGCGCATTTATATTTTATAGGGTGGAAGAATTTGCCTCCTCGGAGGAAATTTCTGAATTTAGGGGGACCAGGAGGAAAATTTGTGACATTACCTGATAGGGAATTTTTCACTTAGGATTCTGCCTTTGTCTCATAATTCGGAAAGCATCGTCACTTTCTGATCTTTCACGCGACCCTCGCCCTTTAAGCAAAGGCCCTTTCAGTTTACGTGCTCAAGCAAAAGTTCACGAGTTCCATCAGCGGGGCATGATAAGGGTGGGCGTGGGCCGGGCCGCCGTCGGGCCGGCCCAGCCCGGTATGGTACGGGCCAGATTTGGGCCGGGAAAATCCCGGCCCGGGCCGGGCCTGGGCCCAACAGCTAGGCCCGATTACAAAACCGGGCCGGGCCCGCGCAGGAAGGGCGGCCCACGGCGGCCCGGCCCGGCCCGACTCCCGCCCTCGAGCGGTGCTCTCTGCGCTCCCTCCCGACGCCCGTTGCTCCCTCCCGTCTCCTTTGTTGCTCTCTCTGCGCCGATGCCCCGACGACGGCCGTCTGCTCCCTCCCGTCTCCCTCTCCCTCCCGTCTCCCTCTGTTCCCTCCCGTCTCCCTCTCCCGTTTCCCTCTCTCCCTCCCGTTTCCCTTTGCTCGCTCCCTCTCCCTCCCGTTTCCCTCTGCTCCCTCCCGTTTCCCTTTCCCTCCCTCTCCCTCCTGTTTCCCTCCGGTTTCCGTCTCCCTCCCGTTTCCCTCTGCTCCCTCTCCCTCTCTGCTCCGTCTCCCTCTCCCTCTCCCATTTCCCTCTCCCTCTCCGCGTCCGTCCACGGCAGCCCCTCCCCTCCCTCTCCGCCTCCGTCGTCCCCCGCAGACCCGGCGCCCCGCTCCTCTCCCTCTCCACTCGGCTCCCCCTTCCCGTGTCTCCCTCCCGGGCCCGGTGCCGGACCCGGCGCCCCGCTCCTCTCCCTCTCCACTCGGCACCTGGCCCGGCCCGGCCCGGCAAGATTATCGGGCCGGGCCCGAGCCCGAGCTTCAGGCCCGATGGGCCGACTCGGGCCTGGTCTTAGCGGCCCGGCCCGGCCCGGCCCAATGCCCACCCCTAGGGCATGAGAATAGAAAAGTCTCTCTGAAAAAAAAACCAGGACCCAAGTCGGAAATCCTGAAAAGGAAGTTCGTTTGGAAAATTTTGTGGGCAAAAGGTTGGAACCGAAACGGGGGACTACGCTGGATTTGGACTGTGGGTTGGTCTTCAAAGTGGGGGGGCCGGATCTCATCCTTCTGCATCGTACCGGATCGGTTTCCTCGTATCGTTCTTGCAACCGAGCACTTCGAAACCGGTGGCTTACCTATAAAAGTTTTTACTATAGTTGCTCTGGAATACATTTGTGAAACGCGTCAAGGGAATTGACCATATAGAAGTATTATCCCTCATGAAATTTGATATGTTACAAAACTGTATCCATCATATGTAGGAGATGTCTTGATTTTCAACCATGGAAACTTATATCACATAGTTAGAATCTCGTCGAAAATAACTTTACAAATTGGAATTTTAAAATACAACCACATAATTTATGCAATTTTGGGAATAACTCCACTTTTAAATTACATCAAACCTCTAGAAATAAGAAATTGAAAAAATATGTTCAATCGTGGAGCTGGTTTGACCTACCGAAAAATTGGAGTCAATTCATAATACAAACGTTATGGCTGAAAATATAAAAATTGGAGCAAATTCATAATACAAATTGTGTCTCTTAAATTTCCGAAATATATATTAAATTCATTCTTGCTGATATGAAATCTCTTCTTATTCCCATTTTACATAATCAACATCCACATGCAACTCCTACCGCCCACCACAGTTGCAAATAGGTGGAACACAAAAAGCAAGTTTTTTTGTCTGCAATTTTTTAATATGCTTTGAGGTAACAAATTTCTCTGAAAAGAAAGATGTCAAGTTGTAAGGGAAATAATGAGCTTCCAAGCATATGAAATAATATCTTTTCCCTTCAAGAATAGACAGATCCTTTTTTTTTTTTTTTTTTATGTTGGCATGCATGCTAGGGTAAATACATCACTTATATAATATCTATCCAGATTTGAAAACCGTGGATCTCATATCAGAACTGTTTCTCAATGTAAACGAGTTTGAAATCTTCGTTTGAGAAATGGATTGACTCGGGCCTTGTGAGCCTGACGGGTACCTTGTCTAGGTTCGGGCCTAGACTTCCCTGTTCGACCTGGTTTGGATGCGACACTGGGTTCGACTTTACCTCTACCGGATCTAGGTCCTTTCTCTATGTCGTGCCCATCTTCAAGTTTGTCTACGCTCTGCCCGTACTTGGTCGCTTGGTGCTCCGCTCACTCCACCCACTGCACCTACACCAAGTATTCTGTTAACCTCCCTAAGCTCTAATTCCTGTGTCCCTACAACCGGTCTCCTTAAGTCTTGGGAGATATTCCTTTTATGTTCCTGGCTGCTTACGCTGAGCTTGGCGATAGTTTTACATGGACGGCCCCTCTGGTCGAGTATGCTTTGGCCTTGTTGGCTACTTTGGCGCTTCTTTTCTTCGGTTTATGCCCTTCATTGGCTGCGCGTTGGCCCATTGCATCCTTTTGCTTTAGCCTCTCTTGCTCGGCAGTCAAGTTTTGTCCTGCCTCGCTGCAGCTTAGGCCCTCCTTGTTAGGAGCCGTTGGCCTGGCCTTGACCATTCCCTCGGCCATCTTCGGCAGGGTCAGAATTAGGCTTGCATCAAGATCCCTCTCGCTCTGCTCGCTCTTAGAAATCAGGAGCAGTCAGGCTCCTCACGCTCGTCCTGGGCGTCTCTCTCACTCTATTTTGAGGTTGCGTTGTTCTTCTGCAGTTACATGTGGGGAAGCTCACTGGCACTCACTATTGAAACAAACAGCATGCCAAAGAAAGTAGATGAGGCAATCCCCACGTCTAACTGCCAACACTGCAAAAGAACAATGCAACCTCAAAATAGAGTGAGAGAGACGCGCAGGACGAGCGCGAGCAGAGTGATTTAAGTGCGAGTGAGCCTGACTGTGGGCATTATGCAAAGTAGTTAATGTTATTGAACATGATCTTTGCATTAAAAGGTTATTATTGTTAAAGACAATATTGTATCACATAAGAGCATGATATTTGTGGAGGTAAAGATGCCAACAAAAATGATGATCACATTGTTGTCAACAAGAAAGGTCATCGACTTGCATTTTTTTTTAAATGCATCTAACATTTAGAAAATTTCACTTGTCATACATAAAAAATGTGAAAAATGATATTTCGGCTCGTGTCAAAATTTAGAAACTTTAATTTACCATGAAAAGAATTTCTAGCTCTCCTAATTCCCTACATGTTGTATGCAAGACAGATTAATCATAACCTTAACACAACGCTCAAGTCATGAAGGGCTCTAGACAACCAAGCGATTGTTGCCTTCTTCAACAAAGTGAAGGCTCGGTCCGGCTTCACAAACTTCAACTTTCCTAACTCGTCATTCAATTCGATGGAGAACGAAAATGGAATGTGTGATGCAAAATATTTAACATTATCAAACAAGATTTGCACAACAAAAGGAATTGTGATATTATTAAAAATTATTGTTGTGACATATAAGCTAATGGTGAAGATATCTGCAGACGCTAGTAAAAATAATAATGACATTGTTATAAAAAAGGCCAGTCATCGACCTGGTGTTGCAAAACAAATCATTTGAAATATCTCTTGGTCTTTACAAGTACCGAGGGAAGATAAAAATGGACAGCATCTTGCAAAATATCCAACATTATGAAATAGGATGTTCCCAAGAATAGGAAGGTCATTATTGTTAAAGATAATGCTGCAGCCAATAAAGAAATGATATCTAAGAAGATAAAAATCAATGAAGATAATAATAGGATTGCTATCAACAGGAAGGGTCGTCGAGCTGGAATTGCAAACAGAACAGGAAAAAATATCTAGAGATTATTTTAAACAGCGAGTATAAATATTAAATCTTACACTATTGATCCTTGAGGTCAATGGTAGCCTTCCATGGTGAAAACACACATTAATATCCTACTTTCTTTCTTTTCATTTTTTTTTTAATTTCTCATGTTTCTTGAGAGCTTTCAAGGGTATTTAAGGTGGGTTTATTATTCTTTTTTAAGGAGCCCTGGACGTATGCTAATGACACTTGCTCGCACTCGTATGTCAGTAACGTTAATTTGGTACGTGGGGCTGCATATTCATTTCCAATGGTGAAACACAAAAGCAAACCAGTCACTAAACCAACTCAATATTGATTTCCATAATCCACGAAAGAAAGGAGGCACTCACTGTGACTGAGCCACAAACAAATGGAGTTTCTTCTTGATCACTGGTACCCTTGTCTCCAAAATTGATTCTTCCAAAACCATCGGAACCAAAACACATGGAGAAAGAATTCACAATAAGGCCAGACTTAGCTAGAATGCTAGGGACAGATTGCTTTCCCAAACCAAACCCAAATAACCCAGTTAGAGCAGGGAGTCTAAACTCACTGGTCTGGATCTGTCCACATCTGCATCATAAAAGTGTCATGAAGATTTATGCTGGTGATGGTAATCGGGCCAGTCGGATATTAAACTGAAATTCAATTGGTTGTGAGAGTATCTATTGAACATATCATAACTGATGATCGAGCGAAAAGTTTCCAAATTCTAGTTGGTAATCGAACATATCATTGGACTTCTTCACTGCATTCATATTTACATACCTAACAATTAAATGAGACATATCATAACTGGTAAAATACTGTGCCACCTGAAATTCTTAAAATTTTGTAAGTTGTGAAATCTTGTCACTTAGATGCGTTAAATTTTGGAAGTTGTTAAATCTCATTGCTTGACCATTCATTTTCTTTCCTTTGTATCTTTTTTTTTTTTTTTTTAGAAGTAATTCAAATCAAATGCAGTTGAAGTGCATGTGCAGACCCTGTAAGTTAACAGGTCGTTTGGCAAACGGAATACTTTGTAACTGTTTCATGAATATGCGGTAAATAATGTGACAAATCATTGACACCTAGTTTTCATGTTTCATAAATCTGTCCTGATTGATATGGTAGATTTATAAAACACACACCGAATGTTTCAATTGTCAAACAACTCCTAAAGAGAAAGGATTTAGTGGAAGTTTGGACTATATGTTCGGTAGGTCTCCTCCATTCACCTTGAAGTCAAATGCAATTAGCTTTGGGTACCTAAAATCCGTTTAATGCATATTATCATCATTCATATGGTGTAACTAGGAACAAATACATTTAGTCGTTTAAATTAAGTCTAATTCATGCTGAGATAGATTTTAATTGTCTTGACCTGACCTGTACCTCTAGTTACTCAACTTAAAGCATGTTTAGTCAAAATAATGTTGTCCTTTTCGAAATATATGTTCTTAAAAGTAAAACATATTGGAAGAACGCCATATTATTTTTCAATAAACCTCATAAGATCAGTATGAATGTTGTTCCTAAATCTAACAATAAATGAGTGTTATTGTCTATAATTACAGCATATTCTTTGCAAAAGAGAAATATTTTCCAATGTTAATGAATGTCAGTGATGATTTAGTGTAAGTAAAGGATGTTTACTGACTTGTACGTCATGTAACTGCAAACCTCTAAAACAACTAGCTTTTCTTTGCGTCTGACATTGGAACTCAACTCCCTTCAACCAAATCCCGCATCTAATTGCCCAATGCAATTTAAGTTCGAGCGGCCCCGACTGCTATTTAAGTGAGAGTGGCCCGATGTTTTGCGACCTTATTAACTGGTAAACACTATATCGTCACAGGTGGATGCCCAGTGGTTGCGGCCTTCAACCACTATCAAAACAAATGGTAAAAACATTTGAACAGCATGATGCCCAACTTAAATTTGGTGCTCTTCTAACCAGCCGAAACCGAAAGGTTGCCGCTTGTATTGGTCAGATAAAAAATAGAGACACATATTACATACAGTAATAAAACGTAATATATTGCAAAGTCTAAAAATTCTATAACAACCTTTCTATAATCCCAAAAACAAAAGAGAAATAAATCATATTTCATAAGAAAAACGATGTGAACTATAAACATATAAATTGAAAATGAATTACACAAAACACGCAAGGCACAATTTGAGAAAATATATATTATGACTAATCTGTACATTTTCATCTAGATAAACAATTTTCACAGCTTATTTCGTATTGGAAAAGCGAGTTGTACAAAGATGGTGGGAAGCAGAAGTAAGGGACGAGTTACTGTAAAGAAGCTTGTGAAATAAGATCTTTAATTCAGCTGAAAAATGGTTATGAATATTCACAAAAACAGACATACCAACTTCTTCCCCTTTCACCACATAAAGTGCTAAGGTAAACAATCTTATCGTAAAGTGCTAAGTTAGTGTTTGGAATTACACCAGAAACTTAGGCGCCATTTTATGAAAAAAAAAATATGGCCCTTGTTTGGGAGAGATGTTCACACGAAAGGCGTCCTGGATGCACATCTCAGGAGAACATACTTTTGAACCAAACGGAACCGTCCATCTTTAAATCCAACGGTTCTTGAAAAGGAAAAGAAAAAATGCGGTGGGTCCATCCAGGGCAGAGCATGATGCTCTGGTTCGAGGAGCGACAAACCAGGGACTGGTTAAAATTGAACACGACGCCTGATATGGAAGCGGGGAAGCGAATCCTTTTCTTATTCAGATACGATAACCGAGAAAGGAATTTTCTGACAAGGGCAGATGCACATCATCGGTCGTTAATTTATGCTTATTATAATAAATAATTATTATTTAATGTAAAATAAATATTTTATAATATAAAATATGTTATATATTATTTAAAAGTTATGAAATCAAACCTGGTAGGAGTTCGAGAATCCATTCGTATCAAATTCATGCTTCCAAAAGGATGATGAACAATGTCGATCACATCACAAAAGAAACAGAAAAAGAAAAAAGAGCATAAAATGAAGGAATCGTACGAGTGGTGGAGTGGAATTAGCACACTGGATGCACTGACATGGCACCCAGAAGTGGTTGCTGCCCATATCCAACGCCACTAGAAACTTTATGTAGGTGTCCCAATTTCAACTATGGCGTAGTGCAGACTTCACCCCGTCACTAGAAAGAACAAAGAAACGCAAGTGAGAACAAGCGAAAACCTAAATGGCAGAAGGAGAGAGAGAGAGAGAGATTGAAGCTAGGGTGTAGAATTATTGCGTACAATCCCAACTGAAGATGGAGAGTCAAGTTCCCGTCGACGAAGGTAACCAGAGGTTTGCTGCTTGCGGCGAGATTACGGCCAAGGAGGAGCCGATCATGATGGAAAAGGGCATTGTAGTATTCAGGACTCCCCGGCTGCGGCCAGTTGTCGACAGAGACGCCGAAGGTGGAGCGCACCCATTCGCACACCCGATCGGAGAACTTATGGTGGAGCTCAAAACTGAAGGTGGTTTTACTAACGGAAGGGTGAGAGAGAAAAAGCAAAGCGAGGAAGAAGAGGAGGGTCGATGACAAAATTGAGACACCGGAGAGCGCCATGGCAGGTCTGGAGGAGTCCGGCGGGGATGAGGAAATTTTATAGAAGAAGAAGAGGAGGAGGAGATGAAGAATCTGATGATGACGATGAGGATGAAGATGAAGGTAACGATGGAGATCTCGAAGTGTAGTCCATGTCAGACAAAATAGACATGAAACAAAAGAAACGAGACAAACTTCTTGCCCTGTTGCAATCAAGGGATGGTTTGGAGGACAGCAAGGATGACATGGACATGGAAGTAACATTCAATACTGATTCAAAGGCAGAAGCAAGTGGTTCCTTAGAGGGAAAAGATAATGACTCCATTACCTTTTATATCGAGGATCTATCGTGTCTAACGCATAGAGTGGGGAACTGAACAAAGCCAACAACCTTGGACCCGACAGAATCTTTGTTCTTTTCCCTCTAAGGAACCGCTTGCTTCTGCCTTCTAAATCAGTATTGAAGGTTACTTCCATGTCCATATCATCCTTGCTGTCCTCCGAACCATCCCTGATTGCAACAGTGCA
This sequence comes from Nymphaea thermarum, assembly GCA_011799765.1. NCBI lineage: Eukaryota > Viridiplantae > Streptophyta > Magnoliopsida > Nymphaeales > Nymphaeaceae > Nymphaea > Nymphaea thermarum. Next base: position 218,708 of record JAANDH010000092.1, read on the forward strand.
AGAAGTTTGTCTTGTTTCTTTTGTTTCCTGTCTATTTTGTCTGACATGGACTGAACTTCGAGATCTCCATCGTTACCTTCATCTTCATCCTCATCGTCATCATCAAATTCTTCATCTCGTCCTCCTCTTCTTCTTCTATAAAATTTCCTCATCCCCGCTGTACTCCTCCAGACCTGCCATGGCGCTCTCCGGTGTCTCAATTCTGCCATCGACCCTCCTCTTCTTCCTCGCTTTTCTTTTTCTCTCTCACCCTTCCGTCAGTAAAACCACCTTCAGTTTTGAGCTCCACCATAAGTTCTCCGATCGGGTGCGCGAATGGGTGCGCTCCACCTCCGGCGTCTCCGTCGACAACTGGCCATAGCTGGGGAGTCCTGAATACTACAATACCCTTTTCCATCATGATTGGGTCCTCCTTGGTTGTAATCTCGCTGCAAGCAGCAAACCTCTGGTTACCTTCGTCGATAGGAACTTGACTCTCCATCTTCAGTTGGGATTGTACTCAATAATTCTACACCCCAGCTTCAATCTCTCTCTCTCTCTTCTCCTACCATTTAGGTTTTCGCTTGTTCTCACTTGCGTTTCTTTGTTCTTTCTGGTGACAGGGTGAAATCCGCACTACGCCATAGCTGAAATTGGGACACCTGCAGTGAAGTTTCTAGTGTCGTTGGATACGGGCAGTGTTGAAATAAGAGAAAAAGAAAGATGGAGCAAAAACACTTGAATTTACATGGTTCGTCTTATCAGTGGCCTACGTCCGCACACAAAACAACACAATGGTTGCTTTCGCACACTAATAACAAGAAGTTCTTTTATAGGTGAGAGAGACACAAAGAACTTCACGCACCTCATCTTGAGAGAAGTGACCAAAGGAAGGAGATGATAACTTTCAAAAAATAACTGCCAACATAAAAAATAAAAAACCAGAAAATGACAGACGTCCTCATAAAAAACAACTGAAGCTTTTCTTCAACACTTCCCCTCAAGTGGGGCGTAGAGATTATAGTAGCCCCACTTGAATTTTAGCTCCTCAAGCCGTTTCTTATCCAAGCCTTTAGTTAATCCATCAGCAAGCTCATCATTGCTTCTAGTATATGGAGTTGTAATTACCTTTTGTTGAACTTGTTCACGCACATAATGGCAGTCAATTTCTATGTGTTTAGTGCGCTCATGAAAGACTGAATTAGTTGTAATGTGTATCACTGCTTGATTATGCATATGAACTGGTTTTTAAACTTTGAATCTCATTTCACAAATGAGAGATTTAACCCAAACAAGTTCACACGTTGTAGTAGCCATCACTATATACTCTCCTTCTGCACTGGATCATGACACTGTATGTGGTTTTTTACTTTTCCATGTCACTAAATTTCCTCCAACAAAAACACAATATCCTGATGTGGATTTTTTATCTACGTGCCAACCCAATCAGCATCTGTGAATCATCTAATATCAAGGCTTCCATTTTCCTTATACTGTAATCTTTGACCTGGAGAGCCTTTCAATTATCTCAAAATTCTATCAATAGCTTTCATATGTTTATTCTTAGGGGAATGCATAAACTGACTGACCCGACTAATGACAAATGAAATATCAGGTCGTGTTACCGTGAGATAAATCAGTTTTTCAACCAATCGTTGATATCTAGAAACATCTCCCAGAGCTTCAACAACTTTCACATCCAATTTTATGTAAGGTTCAATAGGTGTCAAGGCAGGTTTAGCTCCAAATTTTTCGGTCTCCTTGAGAAGATCAAGGGTATATTTTCTTTGAGACATAAAGATACCTTTCTTTGATTAAGATATTTCTATCCCAAGAAAATATCTCAACTTTCTCAAATCTTTTATTTCAAAAGTTTGGTGGTGGAAATTTGATCATGATCATTTCCTATTACAATAATATCATCCACATAAACAAGTATTACCATTATTGTCTCTTCAGCCCTTTTGATAAATACTGAGTTGTCTGCAAGACTACGTTTGAATCCTCTGTCTTCTAAAGCGGTACTTAGTTTTTGATGTCATTCACGAGGAGAATGTTTAAGACTATATATAGACTTTTTGAGTTTTCATACTAAGTTTAGCTTTCCTTCTTGTGGGTGCTTTGGAGGTAATTGCATATATTCTTCATCGTTCAAATCACCTTGTAGAAATGCATTTTTCACATCTAACTGAAATTGTTTCCAATTGAGATTGCAAGCAATGGATAAAATAATTCTGATAGTGTTCATTTTAACAACGGGAGCAAATGTTTCATCATAGTCCAATCCATGAGTTTGAGTGTAGCATTTTGCTACAAGCTGAACTTTGTGTCGCTCTATGGTACCATCACTATGATACTTGGTTTTAAAAATTCACCTACAGCCAATCACCTTCTTATCATTTGATAGTTGAACCAGTTCCCAAGTGTTATTTTTCTGAAGAGTATTTAGCTCTTCATTGATCGCTTCTACCCAAACATAATTTTTCATAGCTTCTAGATAGAAATTTGGATCAACAACTTTAGATATATTGCTCAAGTATGTAGCATGTTTGGATGATACCCGATTATGACATAGATAATGATTAATTGGAAATGTTTGAATAGAATAAGTAATATAGTCTTGCAAATACCTTGGAGGGTACGTGTCCCTTTGAGATCTTCTCACTGTAGTTTATAGAATTGAATTTTGGATAGCTTCATCATCATTAAGAACACCATCACCATCATCAGCATCACCTTCATCTGTTACATCATTAAGGTTTGCTTGTAGTTGAGGTAGAACAATAAACACATCAAACTCTTTGTAGTCCTCCATTGTAGGTGTAACATTATGGTTTAATGACTCCCCCTTTTGCTCAATGGCCTTAAAGAATGGTTCCTGCTCATCAAAACAAATATCTCGTGACATCAACACTTTGTTGGTTTCTAAATCCAAACATCAATATCCCTTTTATGATGAAGAATACCCCAAGAAGACACACCGCTTGGCTCTTTGACTTAACTTGTCTGATCTCAAGATCTTCACATGAGCATTATACTGAGTTTCAACCATCCTAAAAAACTCACAAAACTTTGAAAAAACTTGAGTGAATCATCCATGCCGGAGTAGCTACAATTGCTTCTACGGGAGTGAGTGGTTCTCCAGCCCAAAACCAGCTCTACCGCGTGTCACCCGAAAAGAGATAGGACATGAGGATCTGAAAGAGAACGGGCCTAACGGACAGCCTAGAAAGACTCGATCATAGGAACCAACCTACACGCTGGTAAACGAAATCCACTTCGACCTGATCTACAGAACGAATCAGGCCATTTTTAGATTTCAGTAGGTACAACCATGCCATTTTAGAACAATCATCAATGAAAGTCACATAGTAACGATATCCACTATAAGAATTAACAGGTGCATGCCCCCAAACATAAGAATGCACTAACTCAAACAAAGTGTTAGTATGATTTTCTATAGTACCAAACTGTAATCTAGACATCTTGGCAAATTTGCAAATATCAAACAAGTGTGAATTAAAGACTAACTTAGGCATTAGAACTTTCATAGTTTGACTTGACACATGTCCAAGGCATCGGTGCCATAACTCTCCGTTTGATTTAAAACTTTTGACCAGTGCACTACTTGTGTTGTTTAGCCAATAAACGTCGTGACGTAATTCTCCCTTACCAATCATCTTCCTTGTCACAATGTTCTGAATAATCACATCAGTTGGAGAGAAAGTAACACAACAATTAAGTTCTCTTGTAAGTTTCGATATAGACAACGGGTTAGAATTCAAATATGGCATGTGCAGAATTTTTGAGCTAACAGGCTGATTTAAAAATGACATTTCACCAATACCACTCACATGCTTAGAAGACCCATTTGCTATAGTAACATTTTTATCAATATTATGAGTAGAATAGTTCCTGAGTAGATGCCGATCCATGGTCAAGTGGTCACTCGCTCCGGAGTCCAACACCCAAGTATTAGAAAACATACCTTTTGAGTTACACAGAGTAGAATTGCTTGTTGATGCAGCCATGGCTTCTTGCTTGATAGACATGTGCTTTAGCAATTCTGAAATCTTTTCTATGGCAGCTGTAGCATCATTAGTCAATTTAGATTTGGTAGTAGCCACTTTTGCAGAAGATGAAGTTTCTCTAGATTTTTCAAACGGTGACTTCTCAGGTTCTGGTCTCCTATACAAATCCCAACATCGCTCTCGCAAGTGTCCTTCTTTTTTACAATAAGTGCAAACTCACTTCATATTCCTTTCCATCGGTTAAACCCATTTTGTCTTTCAGCAGCACAAAAGCAACTTTATCATAAGATTCTTCCCCCTTTGGCAGCGAGAGAATCATGACCTGCTTTCTTGATTCATCACTCGTTAATAAAGAACAAATGGTAGATAATGACGACAGTCATGTTTGCATAAAAATCTGTTGTCGTATTGGTTCATATTATGTACCAAGACTGTTAGGCAATTGAAAGATTTTTTGCTGCTCACGTAAAAGATCTCTGATTTGAAGACTTTTAGTCATATGAACTAAGTAGCCTAACTCGTCCCAGAACCCTTGAAGATCACCAAGATGTTCACCGAAATTGGTTTTCTGATCTTTTTTTATACTATAATTTTTTTTTTGACAAATAAAACATCATAGCAATATTGTTTTTCTCACTATACAACTCTTTAGCTTTTTTCCAAATTTATGCAGCAGTTTCAACAAAGAAAAAACCTTGTTGAATTCTTGGTTCCATAGAATTCATCAACCAAGACATGACCATGTGATTGGTCATCTTCCACTCCTTGTAGAAGGAGCTATTCTTGTCTGGTTTTGGGAGGTCACCAGTAACATATTCAAGTTTTATTTTCCACTCAGAAATAACATTGCTGATTTTGACCATGCAAGATAATTTATTCCATTGAGACCTCTTTCAGCCATGATGCTCACGGAGATGAGAATAAGGAGATCATGTCTGCTCAGGTGTCGTCCAGGACCAGCAGTCACTCGTCGAATTTTAAAAAATCACCTCCAACTCGAAAAAATCTGAAAATTTGACAGGAACTCACTGACAGGGTGAGGAGTGGACGCCCCAAGTTTCAGCTCTAAATGAGCAATAGAGAAAAATCGCCTGAACTTCTTGCCTTCTTGTTGTTCCTCAAGTTCGCAGGAAGCTTCAGAAACCTGCGGTACTTGTAAAATCCACCATATTTCACAGGATCATCCAAAAAATCTGAAAATTGATCAAAAAATAATTGACACATGCCTGAATCCAATGCTCCCTTGTTCGACCCTTGAATCAACCCTAAAGAGGCACGCATGAGAGAGAAAGTCACGCACAGTCATTCAAAAATCAGTATCTCCGCAACGACTGCTCCAAAAAATCTGAAATTTGGCAGGGAGAATCCTGAGATGCAGACAATTCGAACGAGCCTATGCTCGAAGCTTTCCAACACCTGAGCTGACAGCGCTGGTCGCCGGAACCCGACAAAGTTTTTGAATTGGTGTGTTTGCTTGACTCCTTGACAAAAATACACAGGAAGCTCTCTGAAACGTAGGATCAAAACCTCAGGGGCAGCAAAGATGTTAAACCCTCTGATACCATGTTGAAATAAGAGAGAAAAAAAGATCGAGCAAAGACATAAAACTTAACGTGGTTCGGCCTGAACAGTGGCCTATGTCCACACACGAAACTGCACAATGGCTGCTTTCACACACTAATAACAACAAGTTCTTTTATAGGTGAGAGACACAAAGAACTTCAAGCACCTCATCTTGAGAGAACTGACCAGAGGAAGGAGATGATAACTGTCAAAAAATAACTGCCAACATAAAAAATAAAAAACCAGAAAATGATACACGTTCTTATAAAAAATAACTAACCTTTTCTTCAGTAGTTTCTGAGACGTCAAGAGGTGATCGTGTTTAGAGTTCATGACCCACGCATAGCTCCGCGGTTTGGTTCTCATCTAACGCCTCACTTTGGCAGTCGGTTAGCTGCCATGCTAGTTCCCCTTCTGGAGAGTCGTGCATTGTCCCCACACTGGGATGGACGGCCTCAGTCATGTGGCCGCCCTCCAAATACTCGAAATGAAAGCTGGGCACAATCAGACGGCCTCTTGCCCAATGGACTTTTACCAAATGTTGCAGCAAGAGTAACAAGGAAACTGAACAGTGACAGATGGTTAAAAGCAGAAGAGAGAACTGCAGAATTGATTGCCTGTATCTAGGAAAAAAACTCACCGGACTATTTCCGAATTCAAGCGCTTCTTTTCGTTCTTTTTTTTGTCCTCTGTCTGCTTGGCGTAGAGGTTACCACTAAACTCTAGAGGTTCGTTGAGAACATTTTGCATGGTTATGGTTTTTGCTTGCTTATGCAGCCGGCTCAGCTTCTGGCTGATATTTCTGGATTTTTGTGTGTTTTGCCTCTTGCTGGAACCTTTTGAGGCCCGAGATCTTTCAGTTTTTGGTGCAAGGAGCAAATTTGTCGAGATCGGCCCGAGATCTTTGAGTTCTTTGATCTAATTCAGAAATTTCTGCGAGTAAACCGTTCGTTTTACTGGTGTCATTTATGGCTCATAACAAATCTTTTAGTTCTGTAAGATGTACTCTCGGTCTTTTACTTTTTTCCTTGTTTTTCCTCTAGTAGTTTCGACTGGAACGTCGTTCAATGTTTGCCCCTGTCCATGCTTGTGGCTCTTTTCCGTTCATTTGAAAATTTCCAGCTTGCTTGGTGAAACCTGGAAAGAGGAAACCGGAGTTCGGCTTTGTCCACGAAAGCTAGGGTCAGTGTTTGGAATTACACCAGAAAGTCAGGGGCCATTTTATGATAAAGAAAAAGTATGGCCCTTGTTTGGGAGAGATGTTTAGACGTAAGTCATTCTGGACGCGGCACATATTTTTGAACCGAACGGAACCGTCCATCTTTAAATCGGACGGTTTTTGAAAAGGAAAAGAAAGAACGCGGTGGGTCCATCCACGGCGGACCATGACGCTCTGGTCAAAGGCGCCACATGTAAGATCATTTGGTGGGCCGGCATATGTCTATGAGGAATTTCAGACATTATGGCTATCTTAAAGTAAATATCCGCTTAAGTGATTGCGTTTTTGGGATATTACTTCATTTTAGATGGTATGGGGTAATTATGAAATGTATAGATACCGGTAAGGAATTACGGACTCTTTGATGGGTGGAATTCGTAATTGTCCTCATTATAAAATGGTAGTGGTCCCCGGGGTCGTGCAATGGTTGCTTGAAAAGTTGGTTTCTAGGGTTGTCTCTTCCCCATCTGAGAGAGACCTCACGTGCGGCCGCAAAGACCTTGGAAGATCCTACCCCGGGATCTACCGTCTAGCGCTTCAGATGGATTCAGGTACGCTTCCGCTTTAAGATTAAAGTTCTGTTTAATTCAATGATTTAGCATGAGCATGATCCTGTGTTTTAGGGCATACGTTTGGTTTTGTGTATGCGTTATGGGGAGAAAACCCAACAATTGGTATCAGAGCCTATGCTCGTTGTGGAATCGTTGAATTTTTTTGATGAATTTGTGTTTTTTGGTTGGGCCGGGCGCCCCTTCCCATTGGTTCTGCATCTCCTCCACCCCTCGTACTGGTTCTTGGACAATGAGGGCAGAGGAGTAGGGATTTTGTTGCTGCACGTCTGGTCGAAAGGCTGGGCGGGGCTGTAGCTGAGGGCGACGCTGTGAGGCCGTTAGGGCAATGGAAGCCGTTGGGCTTCCATTGCAAGCGTATGCGTGCGGGAGGCGCGGCCGATGGCCGGCCGTTCCTCTTAGCCTGCGTTGCAGCCGTAGAAACAAAAAAAAGGCAGATTTCGGGATGGGAAGGAGAAGAGTTCGGTGGGCGACTGTCGCCGGTAGGCGACGGACGGCATCCAGCCGCCCTGGCCCGACCCGCCGGCGGCCACCCACGCCGTTGGGTGGCCTGCCGGTGGTTCTTTGCGCCGCTGCCGTTTTCAACCACAAACAAAAGGAAAAAGGGGCAGAATGTCGCAGAAGAGAAATCGGCCAGATTCGGCCGGTTTCCGGCGGGCGTCGGCCCGCCATCATGGCGGCCGACGTCCGGCGACGCTGGCGGTGCCCGCCGGCGGCCACCCACGGTGTTGGGTGGCCTGCCGGCGGAACTCCATCGCCCGCCTGCCGTTCGGCAGGCGAGCGGTGGAGGCGACGCCTCCGTCGCTCGGGCGGTCCGGTCGGGTCGGTTTGGATCGGATCTTAACAGACCCGATCCGGATCTAAAAGATTAAAAAAAAAATTACAGCCCGCCCGCCCGCGCGACTGGTTTAGATATCGGACCGGGTCGGGTCTCGTCGGACCCGACCCGTATCCATT
>JAANDH010000092.1:227124-287848 GCA_011799765.1 Nymphaea thermarum
TTGTTGACCAAGAATACCACTTGCAGTTAGTATTTCAATCCAAAGATTGGATATTAACGTTGCACCGGTACCTTGTGATGGGTTTTGGGCCATTGTGTTAAATTCATTTATATTTGTTGTTTCATCTTTGTACATGTATTGATTGTGAGCATGCTTTGGTTTGTTCTTTGTATAGTGAGTTCTGCTTATATGATATTTGCAAATTTTGAGTACTATTCCTGAGTTAAATGATTCGATTTTTCAAGTAAGAAAAGAAAGACTGTTAAGAAGTTGCAGTTGACCAATCATCCGTTAAGAAACAAAAGAAGCATAAGGAATGCCTATCAGGCTGCTTCTTTTGCAAGGGTGAAAGTCATATAATGGAGGATTGTACTGAGTATCACGCATGACGTGAAATGAAGGGTACACTTCTCACTTTGGTTTGTTCTGAGGTTAATTTAACTTTAGTACACAGAAACACTTTGTGGGTAAATTCAGGTGCTACTACTCACATAAGTGTATCTGTGCAAGGCTGCCTAAATTGTCGAACGCCAAATGATGCTGAAAGATTCATCTATGTGGGCGATGACAAGAAGGCGAAGGTTGAAGCCATAGCAAATTTTCGGTTATTGTTAAAGACTAGTTGTTATTTGAATTTGACAGAAACTCATGTGGTACCGTTTTTTAGACGGAATTTGGTTTCTATTTCCTCGTTGGATAAATTTGGTTATTATTGTTCATTTGAAGGAAGTATATTTAAGTTGTTTCTGCATTCAAATTTGAATTTCACTGGTTCTTTGTCTAGTAGCGATAACCTCTATTTGTTTGATACAGTTGCTTCATATCATGAAACCTTGCACGTTATGTTTAGAGGTACTAAAGCAAAATTAGCTAATGAGAATTCTATTATGTTGTAACATAAGCGCTTAGGATATATCTCTGAAAAGAGAATAAAATGCTTATGTTGAAAGGAATTCTTGAGTCCCTTGATTTTGCAGACTTTAAAGTTTGCATTGAATGCATAAAGGAAAAATGAACAAACATTAAGGGGTTATAAGTTTTATAATCCATATAGTAAGTCTTTCTTTGAAACGGGAAATGCCCATTTCTTTGAGGATATCGAGTTTGGGGAGGTGATCAGGTTATGAACATTGCCTTCGAAGAGGGACCTGAGTCCACTCTATTCAGAAGAAGGCAATGATGTCGATCTCCATACTGGAAAACAAACTCAACAACCTCAAGAAAATCAAGTAGAAGTGCCACTGAGGAGATCCACTAAAGGGAGGAGAAATACAATTTCAAATGATTTTGTCTATCTCCAAGAACATTATGTTGATATGGGCTTAATGGAGGATGATCCTATCAACCTCCAGCAAGCAATAAAGAGTTCTAAATCTCTTGAGTGGATAGATGTCATGAATGAGGAAATAAAGTCTATGATGGATAATGACGTATGGGAAGTTGTTCCCTTGCCTGAAGATGTGAAACCCATTGTTTGTAAATGGATATTTAAAACCAAGAGAGATTCGTTAGGAAACATCGAAAGGCATAAGACACGTCTTGTTGCAAATGGCTTTACTCAAAAGGAAGACATTGATTATACAGAGACTTTCTCTCCAGTTTCATCGAAAGACTCTTTCAGGACTATAATGGCACTTGTAGCTCATTTTGACTTAGAGCTGCATCAGATGGATGTTAAGACAGCGTTTCTAAATGGTGACATTGATGAAACGATATATATGGTGCAACCAGAAAACTTTGTTTCATGTGATGCAAAGAAAATGGTCTGCGAACTCAAGAAATCCATCTATGGGCTAAAGTAAGCTTTTCAATCAGTGGTATTACAAATTTCATCAAGTTATAGTTTCATTTGGTGTCGAAACTAATTTGGTTGATGAATGTGTATACCAAAAGTTCAGTGTGGGCAAATTTATCTTTCTGGTTTTATATGTCGTTGATATATTGCTGGCAAGTAATGATGTGGGCATATTGCATGAAACTAAGAAATTTTTTGTCAACAAAGTTTGACATGAAGGATCTTGGTTGTGCATCTTTTGTATTAGGGATCCAAATGTTTCGAGATCATTCTCGGGGTATTCTTGGATCATCACAAAAGGCCTACATTGATAAGGTGCTTCAGCGATATGACATGAAAAGTTATGAGCCAGGAGATACTCCAGTTGCTAAAGGAGACAAGTTTAGTCTCAAACAGTGCCCCAAAAGTGAAATCGAATCTAAGGAAATGGAAAGGATTCCCTATTCGTCTGTTGTGGGAAGCCTTATGTATGCTCAGATTTGTACTCGTCTGAATATTGCATTTATCATTGTATTGTTAGGCAGATACTTAAATGATCCTGGTATGGATCATTTGAAAGCAGCCAAAACAGTTTTGAGGTACTTACAAAGAACATAAGATTTTATGCTCACATACAGGGAGTCAGACCAGTAGAAGATCATTGGGTATTTAGATTCTGACTTTGTTAGATGCCAAAATAGTAGCATAGCATGCTACGAGGCATCCAATCAGGTTTTGTGATTGCGGAATTTTGTCACGGGGCTGCGCATTGTGAATGGTATTGAAAGACCACTTAGGTTATTATGTGACAATAATGCAGCAATCCTATACTCTAATAACAGCCGTTTGTCAAAGTCGTAGCACATCGACATTAAGTTTTTGAGCTGTTAAAGAGGGGATACAGAATGGTCAGGTGTCTTTAGAGCATATTGGGACAAACTCCATTATTGCGGATCCGCTTACCAAGGGTTTAACACATAAGGTCTTTTACGAACATGTTGTTCATATGGTGGTGTTATCCTTGGATGATGTGCAGGTTTAGTGAGAGTTTGTATTTTGTTTGCTCTTATGTATGGACACATATTCAGTTTTCTGCAGAATAAAGTTTAAAGTTCTTTGGTTCCATTCTGTGTTTATGTTTTGATCTCCATAATGTTTTAAAGTTGGACCAGTTGAGAATAGGCATGTTGTAATCACATTACATGTAATTCTCATGCTATACATCTATATCAGATCTATGTCATTGATTATGTTAACATTTGTGATCATTGAAGGTTTAGCTAATTTTATTATAGCGAAAACCGCTTTGGTTCTGTGTTGATATGGTCATGGACGAGATTGGTAAAAATGACGTTTAATAAGATAGCAATTATGAGCTCCTAAGGTTATGTGTAATGTCTGAATGTATAAAGACATATTTGGCCCAAGTGGGAGATTGTAAGATCATTTGGTGGGCCGGCATATGTCTATGAGGAATTTCAGACATTATGGCTATCTTAAAGTAAATATCCGCTTAAGTTATTGCGTTTTTGGGATATTACGTCATTTTAGATGGTATTGGGTAATTATGAAATGTATAGATACCGGTACGGAATTACAGACTCTTTGATGGGTGGAATCCGTAATTGTCCTCATTATAAAATGGTAGTGGTTCCTGGGGTCGTGCAATGGTTGCTTGAAACGTTTGTTTGTAGGGTTGTTTCTTCCCCATCTGAGAGAGACCTCACGTGCGGCCGCAAAGACCTTGGAAGATCCTACCCCGTGATCTACCGTCTAGCGCTTCAGATGGATTCAGGTACGCTTCCGTTTTAAGATTAAAGTTCTGTTTAATTCAATGATTTAGCATGAGCATGATCCTGTGTTTTAGGGCATACGTTTGGTTTTGTGTATGCGTTATGGGGAGAAAACCCAACACCACAAACCAGGGACTGGTTAAAATTGAACAGGATGCGTCATGCGGAAGCGGGGAAGCGAACCTTGTTTGATTCTGATGCGATAACCGAGAAGTGAACTTTCTGAAAAGGAAAGGAATTTCCTGGTAGCTATGAGATGTGCACCATTCGGGCAGAAGCAAGGAGGCCATTAACCAGTCGACTTCGTACCCGTAAAAGGAAAAAAGAGATGAAAGGGAGTGGGAGAATCCATTCGTATCAAATTCATGCTTCCTTATCACATCACAAAAGAAACAGAAAAAGAAAAAAGAGCAGAGAATGAAGGAATTATGGCTGTCATGAGAAACAAAGTTTGTCTGAAATCTACACTTCGTGAGACCCATTATTTTATATCCACATTAAACATCAAATTGAAACCTTGGATTTGGGATCTGGCCATAGGAAGGGGTGGGAAAGGGATGGAACCTCAAATCCTCAGATCTGAGATCCACCTCAGATCTCAGATCCAAACATATGAACATAGTAAACAAGAAACCATGGTCTCCTTGGGGATATGCCAATCCATTCGGGTCCATTTCCTTATTAGGGGCTGCTTGAAAAGAGGAACATTTTGTTAGTGTTTTATGTATCTGCCTTAAAAACTTGAGGTAAATTCATTCTACACCTGTGAATGAAAGCGTTACATAAATCTGCCTCTACTTTTTGGGGCATACATATGAAACACCAACAAAATGTTCCTCTTACCAAACTGATCCTTTGAGATGGTGGTTCCGCATCAAACCTGCCGGAGGACTCCTCCATAAATTTTATTAATCCAACAGTGCCAAAAAAACAATATTTACAGGAGAAGCAAACTTAAATTGTTGCAACTTGCACAAGAGAAAACAATGAAACTCAAACTAAGGGCAGCAAAGAAAGAGTATGCACATCTGGTTTTTTGTTTGTGATGCGAAAAAGTTGAACTTTGTTAGCCACGATTTGGGGAGCAGCTCTATTTCCCCCTCTACCTGCAATAAGAGAACCCCCTCTACTTTGAAATGGTGGTTGAAATTGAGAATCTACATTCACTGTCTTGCTCCATGTAAGGTCTTTGAGGTGGGACTAACAGTGATGCATGACATGTTTACAAGTTTTTTTCCTTTTTTTCTCCCTTTTTTTTTTAGGTGTTTTTGCCACATTCTTTAATGTCACACTGCTTGTTCCCATTTTAAAATTTTATTTGTTGTTTATCTACTTATTTATTGTGGCATATTAGTTTCTCATTTATTTTATTTTTCTATTCATTTTAATAATTTTTAATTTTAAAAAATTATCATATTTTTGCCTTTTTTTAAAGCATCATATTAGACCTCCAAAATACCTCATTATTTAAAATGTGAAGGCAATATTTGTGACTATGTTTAAAAGTCGTTTGAATCAAACATCTGTTGGATTTATATTTCTTGCAATTGAATACTCTACTAGCTTGTATCAGTAATGTCACACGCTGCGCATTTATAGGGTGGGAGAATTAGCCTCCTCGAATGAAATTTCTCAATTTATGGGGGCCAGGAGGAAAATTTGTGACATTACTGATATGGAATTTTTCACTTAGGATTCTGCCTTTGTCTCATAATTCGGAAAGCATCGTCACTTTCTGATCTTTCACGCGAGCCTCTCCCTTTCAGCAAAGGCCCTTTCAGTTTACGTGCTCAAGCAAAAGTTCACGAGTTCTTTCAGCGGGGCATGAGAATAGAGCAGTCTCTCTGTGGGCGGGCCGGATCTCATCCTTCTGTATCGTACCGGATCGGTTTCCCTCGTATCGTCCTTGCAACCATGCATGCTAGGGTACATACGTCACTCATATAATATCTATCCAGATTTGGAAACCGTGGATCTCATATCAGAACTGTTTCTCAATGTAAACGAGTTTGAAATCCATTCTTTGTTTAAGAAATGGATTTTTCTCAGAACGGATCCCAGATCGGCCTCGGATCTAATCCTTCTTGAAGAAAACAAATAAATGAGGAAACAGGAGCTTCTTCAACCAAGGGTTGCAAATGGCGGGATGTGAAAGAAGGGTTTTGACATTTCTTGGTTGTATCGGATCCAAAGTCGAATATCATCTAAATGTACTCAGGTGCTTGCAGCTTACCCCCAAATCAAACGCAGTCTTACTGTGTACCAACTTGGGTTGGTTTAATCTCATCAAATGAGGAACGCCTGTACAGAACAGCGAGGAACCGTTTGACAATGAGAAGAAGCAATGAATCTTTGGGACAGATTAATGGAACAACTATTGGCGTGATCAAATGCCTCATACGGGTCTGTTTGGTGACAGCAACAGTGTTACTGTTCCATAAGTTTGCCCTAAAGATCAAAGCAAGTTCATGAAAAGCAGTAGCACAGTGTTCCATAAACATGCTCCAAATTATGAGGATACATTTATAGAACAGTATAGCATGTTGCTCTTATTGCCAAACAGACCCCTAAAAAGAGCAGATTGGTAAGAATTTAGGAATAAAACTTGATGGGTTGTATTGGAGTCAGTATTGTAACCAGTACGAGAGTTACATCATTTTTGCAATTTGGGCTCCATCTTTTAATGGAATTCGGATTGATAAATCGATAGGTTTAAAATATATATAATTTTGAAATTAATAAAAGTGTATTTTTTATTATTTTAGTGTGAAGAACTGAACACAAGCTAGATCTGATGATTGGGAGTGAGTTAGTGAATAATGTGTTGCTGAATTGGTCATTCAGTGGAAAATCCATAAATTCATTGTTATTCACAATTTCTTCATGAATTCGCTGTTTAAGCGAATATTTATATGAACTGATGCAATTGGAATTGGTGAAGACGTGATGGGAAAGCACTGTCTTCTTCTCAGTGATGGGTAAAATGATAAAAAATGAGTGTCCCCAACTTGTCAAGTCGGTCTATATATTATTCTTTCTTCTTTTTGCAAATTATTATGGTACCAAGTTTCTTTATTGTTCTTACCAGTAGGAACCCCAAAATTTAAATTTATATAGCTGGCTTATGACAATACACTTATTTATGTATATTGTGCTCTTTTTAGGTTGGGTTTGACCGTCTTTGATTTTAAATCAGATGCTGTATATAAAAAAAAGTATGTTTTTGGGAGATTATCAGTTTTTTTGGATTTGAAATCTATGCTACATGTTAAAAACCATAAATTTATACATTTAAGGTTGAGTAGAGGGCTCAAACTTAAATCCATGAATATGAGATCCTAGGGATCTAGGAGCACTGCAGATTTGAGATCAATAATAGGATTTTAGATACACTGTTTGATTTGAGCTTCATTCATTAAGGTGTTAGAGCTAATACACTGGCAGGTGTATCCTATGGGTATTTCATAGACTTCAAAAAGTTTTGGAGGAAAAGTTCCATACTTCACGTTCATGTATTAAAAAAACCAAGAAGGTGTTGCTTACTTCACCCAGCATACCAAGAAGCAATATTTTCTCCCCAAGGGCGTGTTTGATCTTAAAACTCCAACCAAATGGGACAGATCTTAATTTTTAACAGCATTAACCAACAACACTAAAAGCCCCATTGCAATGCAAACCTGTTGGGTAATGACCCCTTTCCCATATTATTAACAAAAAAACGGATAAGTACAAATATACAATGAGGCTAAAAATCAAACAACATAAGTAGTAGAGGCTAGAGGTTCGCAGCAATTTGGGAGGGAAACCAAGTAAACAACGACTTTACAGAAGCATTAGAACAGAGGATCTGTTAGACTTCCAAAACAGGACTGGAGTTCCTAAATTCTTTTTGTACACAAGGGTTCTCATAGATAATAAGTAATAGAAAGGGAAATATCTTGCAATTAAAGGGAAGATAAAACGATTGTCAACATCGCCGTCTGTATCGTTACAAATTCGCCCTCCATTGCTTTGCACCCAGAACTCCCTGTCGGAAGACGGAGCCACGCCGGAGAAAATAGTCGTACGGCATCGCTTCCCTTCAAATAATCGCTGCCCACATCAAACCACACTTGTCTCCAGCACTGCAGCGGAAGCTCCAGTGCTTTTGGTCTCACACTGGGGAAAAAAATGTTTACTTCTGCTTTTCATTAGTTAATGAATAAGAAAGAGGAACCCATTTTCTTACCGTTGGTGCATGACAATTGTCGGCGTCATCATGGAAAAGAATTTACCACTTGCTCTACGTAGAATTAGTATTATGAACTGAAAAAAACTTCTTTTCAGATTCTTGTCCGGCTGGGATGCGTCTCGCATAGGAAAATCGAGCGGCCTCTGTAGAAAAGTTCCCGGCTGACGTCGGGTTGCTGGGGAGGTGATTGGGTGGAGTGAGAAATTTTTGGGTGTAGGGCACTCTTGTATAAACTTTTATTTCAAGGCATAATGTACGTAAATAAGTAAATAATTGAAAGACATCTATCTAAAAATAAACAAAAAATTTGTTGTGGGTGCTCACAACAGCCTATATGTAGCTCCGGCACTAAGGTGGAGCATCTTGAGGTTATCTCAGCCGTTCCGGCAATGCTGCAACTAAGAAGAGGAAAGAAGAGATTTTGTATATTTCAGAACAGTGTAGTTGACGTTGTCTCAAGGAGCATAGTACAACCAGGCGGCATAGTGACTCATACTCAAGGCTGTTTGGTTTTCATAGTCAATATCATTAGGGCTGCATAAAGAGCCGAGCCAACTCGAGCTTGACTCGAAATCGCTCAAAATAACTTGGCTCATGCTCGACTCGTTTATAAACTAGCAGAGTTTGAGCTTACAAAGAGACTCAAAAAGATAAATGAGTCGAGTTCAAGTTTTAGGAACTCAATTCGTTTACACTGGACTTGACTCGCAAACCAGTACTCTATATAATATTTTGAAAACCAGTCGACCGGTTTTAACCTTTATGGTAAAAACAGACTTTTACAAGTTATGTGAGTTGAACACTTACACTAGTTGAACTCATCGACCTGGTGTTGCAAGTACTTCCTAAAATTTGAGGGAGGATGAAAACGGAAAGCGTCTTGCAAAATATCTAACATTTATTATCAAATAAGATCTTTCCAAGAAATGATATCTATGAAGATAAAAACCAACAAAGATAATAATAGGATTGCTTACAATAGGAAGGGTTGTCAAGCTGGAGTTGCAAACAAAAGAAGGAAAAATATCTAAAGATTATTTTAAACAGCAAGTATAAATATCAAATCTCACACTATTGATCCTAGATGTCAATGGTAGCCTTCCGTGGTAAAAAAACACATTAAATATCCTACTTCTTTCTTTTCATTTTTTAAATTTCTCATATTTTTTGAGAGCTTTCAAGGGTATTGCAGGTAGGTTTCTTATTCTTTTTAAGTAGAACAAAAGAGTAGAGTAACCAACAAAAGTGAGATGCTAGCAAACTGTGCTGACTTTGCTAGTTCTTATGTTATAATGCTACCTCTTCTTCTGCTTCTTCCGTTGTTTCTTTGTTGCTCTCTTCTCTTTCTCTCTTCCTCTTCCTACCTCCTTCTTCATACCCCCTATCCGCAGGTGCATTTCTTTAATGTTTTTCTCTCTGTTTCTCTTTCTCTTTTGGTATAGAGTGTTTATGCATTAGACTGAATGAGTTAGTGTTTGTTTTTATTTGTAATCACATTAACTGTGTTATTAATAGCTAATATTTTCAAATTCTAACAAATGGAAACATCTTCTTTAATTTCATGTTCAACCCCTTCTTCTAACGTTGCTAATCAGTAAAACTGACAACCGAAGCATCGACATTGATGTATGTAGAGCCAGAAATTTAAAGCGACACTGGCCCACAACAACTCTGATGTTGAATTGGTCGGTCTGTGCAACTGTGGAGCTTCAACATGATTAAAAAGTGTCATTAATATATTTACCATCACTTATAACTTCTTCGTTGTTAATCCCAAATGTATAACAATTCCTAAACGAGTTAACACCTAAACAAGTTAAATGGGTAAAACGAGTCGAGTTCAAACTTGATTTTGTGTAGTCGAGTTGAGCTAGAGCTTGCTATGCTCGAGTTCGAGTTTCTTGAGCCAAGTCAAGCTCGAGCTGGCCAAGCTCGGGCTCGACTCGACTCTTGTGCAGCCCTAAATATCATGCTTCAGTGTGTTATTTTTTTAAGCTACAAACGATAACAGTGTCACACCAAATTGATGTACTACAGGATCCTCATACCCTAAAACAAGTCAACTGAATGTTTTAAGTGGTACATCTCTTAAGTAAACATTAAAAAGAAAAAAATGACAAGAAATCAAAATGGTTGAGTCTATTCCAGCTTTAATTTAATTCAATTAATTTCATTCACTTTAAGTAGATTCGGGTTTGGATTTAGATTTAGGCCCAGAGGTTACTTTTCCAAAAACCATAATATAATTGGGCCAGTCGGATATTAAACTGAAATTCAATTGGTTGTGAGAGTATCCATTGAATTCGATTGCTAATCTGATACAAATTTGTATCAGATCGAGTGAAAAGTTTCCAAAATCTAGTCGGCAATCAAACATATCACTGGACTTCTTCACTGCATTCATATTTACATACCTAACAATAATTGAGATATATCATAACTGGTAAAATACTCTGCCACCTGAAATTCATAAAATTTAGTAAGTTGTGAAATCTTGTCACTCGGTGCCTAAAATTTTGGAAGTTGTTAAATCTCATTGCTTGACCATTCATTTTCTTTCCTTTGTATCTTTTTTTTTTCTTCCCTTAGAAGTAATTCAAACCAAATGCAGTTGAAAAGGGTCACACACACACAAGTTGAAGTGCAGGAGCAGACCCTGTAAGTTAACAGGTCGTCTGGCAAATGGAATACATTGTAAGCGTTTCATGAATCTGCGGTAAATAATGCGACAAATCATTGACACCTAGTTTTCATGTTTCATAAATATGTGCTGATTGTTATGGTAGATTTATAAAATGCAAACCAAATGTTTCAATTGTCAAACAACACCTAAAGAGACAAGGGATTTAGTGGAAGTTTCAGCTCTATGTTGGCTAGGTCTCCTCCGTTCACCCTAAGTCAGATGCAATTAGCTTACGCTACTTAAATTCCATTTAACACAGGTTATCATTCATATGGTGTAACTAGGAATGAATAAATTTAGTCATTTAAATTAAGTCTAAATCATGCTGACATAGATTTTAAGTGTCTAGACCTGACCTGTACCTCTTAGTTACTCAACGTAATGCATGTTTAGTTGTACCTTTCGAAATATATGTTCTTAAAATTAAAACATATTGGAGGCAGATTTCGACGACGTGATTCCAAAACATCAAAAAAGATTTTAGCAACGCCGTCTTTACTGATATTTCGCTTGGCTTCTATAAGAAGGTCGCTACATAATTTGCTGACTTTTTTTTTCCAATTTTTAGAGGCATTTTTTAATGTCATTGAAAATTGTTTTTTCTTTTTGAATCGAAGAGCTTCCCCCTGACTCCTTTCCTACCCCGCGAACCACCCCTTTTCTTTTCTCACCACATGCCCGCCCATTCGGAAAAGTCTTTGATTCTTTTCTCTTTCCTCTTTTCTTTCTTCTTCTTTTGCTTCTTTTTGCCTGGTTGGGGGGGTTTCGGTTCGACTGGCGGCGATTCTTCGTTGCTAAGGCATTGGCGATCGTAATTCTTCGGTTTGCCAATTCTTGTTGTTTGCGGGTCTCCACCCTCTGAAAAACTTTGCGTCGGACGTTGTTGATTGCCTCCGAGGCTTTTTCTTGGTGTTTGACGATGTTGGTGTCCGACAGGCCGAACAATTTCAACTTTTGGGGGGTCACCGTCGCCTTTCTCAGTGGTGATACTACTCGATCGGTGTTGAAAGATTCTATGACATATTAAACGAAAATCAGTCGCAAAATCCCTCTAAGGTATGTGCTATCTCTCTCTCTCTCTCTAGGATTGTTCAATTGCTTGTTCTTTTCGCGGATTCCATCATTTATTCACTTGGCTTCTTCATGTCATGTTTTTTCCCCTCCAATCTTGAAAACATAAATGGAAGCAAGCAGTTAATGCATCCATGTTTATTGCTGCTATTCTTTGTCCAGATTGCTTTGCTTTTGGAGTCGCATGTCTTATAGAAAGCAAAGCAATTTGGACCAAGAATAGCAGCAATAAGCATGGATGTGTTAACGGCTTACTTCCATTTATGTTTTCAAGATTGGAGGGGAAAAAGCATGACACGAAGAAGCCAAGTGGATCACTGGTGGAATCCGAGAAAAGAACAAGCAATTCAACAGTCCTAGAGAGAGAGAGAGAGAGAGAGAGAGAGAGAGAGCACATACCTTAGAGGGATTTTGCGACTGATTTTCGTTTAATATGTCATAGAATCTTTCAACACTGATCGAGTAGTCGTCTGAATCATCCAACTGATCACCGCTGGCATCCCCCCAAAAGATGAAATTGTTCGGCCCGTTAGACACCAACATCGTCAAACACCAAGAAAAAGCCTTAGAGGCAATCAACAACGTCTGATGCAAAGATTTTCAGAGGGTGGAGAGCCGCAAACAGCAAGAATTGGCAAACCGAAGAATAACGATCGCCAACACCCTAACAACGAAGAATCGCTGCCAGCCGAACCGAAACCCCTCCCAACCAGCGAAAAAAAGAAGAAAGAAAAGGGGAAAGAGAGATGAATCAAAGACTTTTCCAAATGGGCGGGCAAGTGGTGAGAAAAGAAAAGGGGTGGTTCGAGGGATAGAAAAGGAGAGAGGGGGAAGGATACTAATGAAGGGGGTTTAATTGCCAATTCTACTGTGGCCTTTTACCAAATGTATGCCACAGGAAGACAGTATTGCAACTAGCCAATCATATGTCATGTTAGAGGTATTCGGAAGTCCTTTGGCACATACCTTGCTATATTTCTAAGTTTGTTGTTCTTAAGAGCACAAATGCAAAATATAACATGACATAGAATTCCAATTATGTTCTTTCTCATTTGTACTATACATAACAAAGTTTAATGGCCCCTCAGAGAATTTGATAAAGTAGATTAATAATGAAAATCACTCCCAAAACATATACAAGATAGTAGATCTAGCTACTGCTGACCGTATTTATAAAACTAAATATAGCCCTCAATCATATATGCATATGTAAAAAATGTACCCATATACAAGTCAATGCACAGTGTCCACACATTCATGTGTTCATCCACATTGATGCAACATCATGCAGTTCATAATCACATTGCATTGAACCAATGCTGGGGCACAATCAACTTCTTAACTTTCAGACATATGAAGCTGCTCACCACACCAATTTAACAACATTGTCCACAATGTATGCCACAGGAAGACAGTATTGCAACTCACCAAACGTGTCGACAAACCTTCTGAACAAACTTCAGCAATGACTGATTTCAGATTTCTTATGGATAACAGAGACAATTTGGGTATGTTTCTATTTATACTGTATTTTTTCATTGCATGCATCCAAAGAGGGACAAAAACATTCATAGACAAAAACCATACCATAGTTGCATAAACTCGAGCATATAGCTGACAAGAAAAACACTTCATGATCAGCTGCTGCACATAATTGGCAACTGCATTCCTTAGTTCTTCAGAAGGTTGGTTTAGCAGGATACAGGCAATCAACTCTGGGGGTCACCCTGATGCCACGAGCCTCTATTTTACCAAGGAAGGCAAGCTCCAAGGAGGGTGGCTATGCACCAACTATTGAGATAGTCCATCATACGCCTCCAAAGAGGCACATGAACGTGCTCACCATGCCAACTCAAGAACTTACCGTAAGAGAAGACCAATACTCCTCGATGTTCAAAAAGGGGCAGCGGAAGAAGTGACTAGGGATCCCGGAAAGAACGGAATATTTTCAGCAGAGTGGAAGGGAGTTAAGTCCACCGGTGGAAGGGAGTTAAGTTCACCGGCGTGAGAGATGGTATATCAGAGCCTTGGGAACCACCCAGACCACTCGAGGTCGGAGTTCTGGACACATGCAATTGGCCTTAGCACATGACCCATGTTTCACTAACACAGCGGAAGCGTGGGGACGGACTATCCTCGCAGCAAAAGACCCTGCTAAACACATTGCCAAGGGATTATGGCCCGAAGCGAACGCAGGACAGCATAGTAGAAGGGCAACCGGTATGCGGAAAAGAAGATGGGATAGACGACGGACGAGAGCTTAAAGAGGTCCATGAAACCCCAACTGGGCATAGCTCCGAAGGACTATAGACGGGAGATACCGAGTGGTATACGTAAGGAAGAGAGGTCAGAGTCGTGAGGTAGAATAGAAGCATCAAAGGTCCTGAGACTGTTTTCCTAAGCTCATTTTAAGGAAGGTGGATTTGTCACATGTCTGCCTTGAACTAGTCTGAGAGATGCCCGCAAGGCTGCCTACACAGGAGCGGCTGATGAGAGCCAGCCACAGGCCGCAGCAAGCACGGGGAGGACCGCCAAGCACCCAGCGCGAGGATGAGAGAGTGCCGCATTTCGTCAGGCCAGGGTCAAGAACGCGGTAGACAGTGTGCCGAGAGCCACGAGCGAGAGAAGCGCACGACGTCCAAGGTCAAGTGAGGTTAGCGATTCTATGGGGTTAGTCGACGCACCGAGTCGAGAGCACTGTGAGGTAACGTGCTAACCATCGCCTACGACACGGGCAAGACAGTGCGAGGCGAGACTGTCACAGGTCGGCGTAGGACTCAGCCGATGACGAGATCGCTGGGCCCTTATGCCGCGAGGGAAAAGTGCCCCATGCCGAGGTAGGCAAAAAGTTTAGAGTGAGGATAACAGTTTTTGTGGTGAGGTTGAGGCAGGTACTCCAGACGCTAGGGAAGTTATTGGCATTGGCAGCGAGCAGCAGCGTGGTGTTGCTGACGAAGGCGTTCATCATTTAAACTCCTTGCTCCAACGGAGTTTGCAGCAGGGGAGCCAGACTTAGGGACCATCACCTTTCAATCTGAAGGAGGCTCGGCGAACCCAGCTCGGGTAGACTAGGAACCGAGTTCAACACACGAACAGCTCAGACAGGGATGAACAGCACACAATCAACAAAAAATGGTGGAAGCTCACTGTAAACTTGAATCCCACAAGGGAAGTTAGATGTGGGATTTGGTAGGTAGTGGATTCCAACTGTGGTGCCGCGAAGTTTATTATTTCCAAGCGGCTAACCATAATTTAGAAACCTCTCACTTTCTCTCTCTCTCTCTCTCTCTCTCTCTCTCTCTCTCTCTCTTTCAACTGATTTCTGCAATGTTCTGAACTAATGTACTTTGGCTTCAGCTTCCAACTTTTCATTGGAGCTTGGTTTTTGTGACCTTGGCTATAGCTCTCTCTCTCTCTCTCTCTCTCACACACACACACAACTGCTTTCTGCAATGTTCTGAACTGCACTCTATGCACTCTGGTTTCAGCTTCCAACTTTTCATTGGAGCTTGGTTTTTGTGACCTTGGCTATAGCTCTCTCTCTCTCTCACACACACACACAACTGCTTACTGCAATGTTCTGAACTGCACTCTATGCACTCTGGTTTCAGCTTCCAACTTTTCATTGGAGCTTGGTTTATGTACTATTGTTTATATTTCATTTTATGCGAATTAATTTATTCCTAGAAAAGTTTTCTGCATAAGAGTCCCTACGGCATCCACTCTCTGCAATTATGTTTCAGAGTGGCTAAAGTTAAACAATGAAATTCGTTCATTCATAGTGAGTGATGCAACCATATAGCAAATTCAAGCTACACAAAACCAACTCCATTTGATGTGCATTACACGTCAAGTGACAAGATTTCGCAACTCAAAAAATTTTATAGGTTTCAGATCGTGTAGTATTTTATCAATGTGAAATCTCATTTAATTGCGGATGCAATTAGGGTGCAGTACCCATGATATATTGGATTACGGACTCAATTTTGGAACCTTTAGCTACATCTGATAAAAAGTTGAACCTGATTGATAATCGAATGAAATTGCTGCCTAATATCTTTAGTTAAATCTGTATCTGTTTTAATTCTACCCTGAGATCTTGTTAAATAAATATTTAATACTACAGAGTCAAATGTTTTGGCAATTGCGTTGGAGGATTTTAATCTTATTTAATGAAAAAAATGTATTGACGTTTGTTCTGTCTTTTATAAATATTTTTAAACATAAAATAATTTTTTGAATATAAAATATATTTTAAATCATAAAATATATAATTTTAATAAAATAAAAATAATTTTTATTTGTGATAAGGTTGAATTCCCTCTTGTCGAGCCAGCTGGGGTCGGTTTTTATGGACTCGCGTCCGGGTCTGATCAGATCAGTGGCGGAGCCAGCGTGGGGCAGGTGTCGGTGCCTGCGCACGCTAGCCCAAAATATTTTCAAGGTGACGGGTGGGGGTAACAGTGCCACTGCTATGTGTACTGAAGGCGCCTGCCCACGCAAGCCTATTTTTCAAAGTGCCTGTCCACGCCAGCCAATTTTTCAAAGTGTCTGCCCACGCCAGCCAATTTTTCTGGGTCCGCCACTGGATCAGATCATGTACCAGTACCGGTTGAATACCCAACCCAATGCCCAGGTCTACTCAAGCTCCCTCTCGCTCTGCTCGCTCTAAGAAATCAGGAACAGTTAGGCTCAGTCGCATTTCAATCACTCTGCTTACGCTCGTCCTGGGCGTCTCTCTCACTCTATTGTGAGGTTGCGCTGTTCTTTTGCAGTTACAGGTGGGGAAGCTCACTGGCACTCACTATTGAAAAAAACAGCATGCAAAAGAAAGTAGATGAGGCAATCCCCACGTCTAACGGCCAACACTGCAAAAGAACAATGCAACCTCAAGATAGAGTGAGAGAAGCGCAGGACGAGCGTAAGCAGAGTGATTCAAGTGCGAGTGAGCCCGAGCTAGAGGGAACCTGGGTCCTGAGAGCGAGCAGAGCTAGAGGGACTGAGAGTGATAGCGAGAGGTAGGCAGGAACAGAGCGAGAGGGATTCTGACAGTGAGTGTGAGAGTACAACTGTGGTGCAACTATCTCGCTCTGTTCCTGCCTGGCCGACGCAAGCATGGCAACATGCTATTCCATCAAACCTTGTAATTTCACCTGTCCTATCCTATCATGCAAACTTGCATTTTCTTCATTTTGGTATTAGACAGGAAGAAGCATGCACCTTATGGAAGAGAAGACAATGGCAATCCTTAATTACGTGTTAATTGCAGGCCTCTAGGGCGTGATGAAGAAGGGCAAGCGCGTAGTTACGGAATGCATCGATGCATCGCAAACTTCACCACCTTCCTTTTAAACTGAACTATCTCCAGTGAATATCAGTATAGCTGCTGTATAGTAGCACCCCAACCTACACCTTCTCTTTCAACAACAAGCAGCCCAAACCCCATAACAGCTGCTAATCCTCAGTTGCGACGTATACATTGTGAGATGCATATAGACAGCAAATTTCAAAGTGAATTCAGATTAGATTCCATTGTGAATTCCAAATTAAGATTTGGACTATACACACACACACACACACACACACACACACATATATATATATATATATATATATATATATATATATATATATATATATATATATATATATATATATATATATATATATATATATATATATATATACAACCTATGGCAGCACTATATTAAATGGTTAACAAAATATTTTTTTTCTTATTTTTAAATATTTAAATGGCTGTTAATTACGATTGGGCTCAAGTCTAGCTAACCAACCTCGAGCTCGACTCTGGTTGTGCACAACCCTAGCCCATCCCAAAGATCTTCTTGAAGCCCTTGAAGGAATTAACGTTATTACCCATTCCCGCTGAGAGAAAGTCGTGAGGGTCATGTGCACAGTGCACATTAAAGGAAGGAATGACATTTTGGTAATATGTTAAAAAAAAATGTCCTCTATAGTACTTTTTTCCATTTTCATTTTTATCTTTACAAAAAAAAAAAAAAGTGTAAACTAAGGATATTTTAATCATTAACCATATTGGTGCCTAAAAATTCATGCATCAATATGATGTATATAACCAAGTTGGGTTCCCACCACATTTCCGTCCCAAACTCGTAGCCCGGTTTAAAATAATGGCATGACCGGGCATTCTTGTTTTCCTTCCATGAGGTAGAAATAAAGATGCACGTCATATTTGAATCAGATATCCGACCAAATTATTCAAAAAAATTTGAATATAAAAAAATAATAGCGCATTAAGAAATCGGGTCAGATTTAGATTTACATAAATATTTAGTTAGATTCAGATTCCAATTCGGATAGAATTTAGATTTAAATAAATATTTTACATCTAATGTTCCAGCATTGTCAAGATTGTTAGATTCAGTTCAAAATTCAGATTCAGATTCAGGTTTGAGTATCAAAAAAAAAAAATCAGATTCCAATTCAGATATGAAAATAAAACTCAGATTTTCGTTCAGATTTAGATTGTGAAATTATATTTTAGATTCAAATTCATGAAACTATAACATATTGACATTGTTTCCAAACAATATATATGGGCTAGGCTCAGTCAACCTGACCTGCAAGTTAGAATTAAAAATAAAATAAAACAATATAGAATATAATTAATAATAATAAAATAATTATATATATATATGTCAATAATATAATAAAAGAAGTTATTGGATCATATTAGGCCTGCTTGGCATAGCTCAGCCTGGCCCGACATCTTATCAGGCTGGCCCAACACCCAATTTTAAGGGCTGGGCCCAGGCTCTTTCCCAAGCAGAGCCAAGTATGCTCGGCTCAAGTCGGACCAGGTATGTACCCGGCCCAGTGCCCAGCCTTACTTTAAATATTATTAACTTGAATTTGGATCTGTTGACTTTGTATTCATTTTTCGCTTGAGTTAGCCTATATTTGGACTCATTTGGTTGTGTTCTGGATCTAAATTGCAAATTAAAATTCTTGATCCTTTGAAATTTGATTGACACTAGAAAAACCAATTTGTAGATGTGTTGGATTTGTTATTTTAGACCCAATCGAGTCATTTGAAATTGGATTCGATCTGAAAGTTAAAGTAATAGGTGTGAATTCAAGTTCATTTTCTAGATCTGAATATAAAGTTGTGAATCATTTTGAGTCAAAATCAAGATATTCTCTAGACACAGATTCATTTTGGTTAACATTCAAAATTGGATTTTAGATTCAAGAATTTGGATTCTGGACTAAGGTAAAATCCAACCACACAGCTTTCAGACCCCTTTTGCTTCTGATTTAGTTTCAGTTCTCAATCAGAATCCATATTTTGGATCCAATAAAGCATCACGAACCAGATGGAGGAATATATCCAGAATGTATAAAATTCATACCCGGTACCTCTATCTGAATTGAACTTGTAGTTCACAGTCCAACTTCACTTTTCTGGATTCAAATTACGAATTAAAAGTCGAGTTTGAGTCGGAAACTAGTCTTTCATGTGACTCATACGCATTTGGATTAGAAGAGAAAAAAAGGTATCTGGATTAAGGTTAAGACAGTATGGATAATGGATCTAAATCATAAATTGTTGTGGAAAACGGCTTACGAAAACCACATCAAGATTCAAATAGGGTTGACCTGATCCAGTAAGGCATTATGGATTTAGCCTTCAAGTGTTTTAGAAATGCATTCTTGATTTTTAATTGACATTCATTTAGTTAAAATAGTAGGTTGTTGATAAACCTTAACCCGAAGTCATATCCTTTAGGGGTTATTTGGTAAATAGAACACTTTGTATGTGTTTGATGAATCTGTCTTAAAGATTATGGCAAATCCATAGACACGACGTTTTAGTATTTTTATTAATTCTCCTTAATCTTTGGAGTATATTCATAGAACACTCACATAATGTTCTAACTGCCAAAAAACTTGGGTTATGCATCGAGCTGGGTTTCTGGTACCTAGCCAGATCGAGCCCGTGTTGTGGCCCTAAAAAACCGGCTTGAGTGAACTCAACGGAACCTGATTCGGTCTGATATATTTTCTGATATTATTTTTGTTTTAATAATGATATATATTTTTTATTAAAATACATTCTATATTAACAATTTTTATTGTATAATTTAGAAAATACTTTTTGTTTTAAACGGGTCAAGCCTGGGTCTGGTGTTGAAACAACTCGGGCCAGGGTTTTGAGTGTCAAGCTACGGGCCGTGTTTCGGGTGTCAAGCTACCCGGAGCCCAACCCTTGTTGGGCCGGGCCAGGCCGGGCCGATGCCTAGGACTACAAAAAAGGCCCCTCAAGGTTCATGCTTTTCAAAATGTTTTTTTTTTTTCGGAGAAACTATTACACATTGTATAGATTGATTAGAACCACCCTAAGTTGTGGGGTTGTATCCAAAGATGGCATCTGAAAACAGGGAGTTGAACATATGACTTGAACATACTTGGATTCATTTGACGAACCTGTTTCTTATTCATAATAAAATTCACATTTGAGTATATAATACTGTTCCAAATTAATTTATAGTAACCCAAACGTTTTTAAAAGACTCAATGAACTACCTAAACAATTTAACGTTCAAATGGGAGGATTTGCATAGAAGTCTTTCGAGCTCTAAGTTAATATTAATATTTGGAGTTCACAAGCTATTTAGATCTCAGGTCTGAACAATCTGATATCCAAATTAACTTATATCTGGATATGTTCTTGGCTTGATTGAATGCATGAAGCACTTTAGTATTATTAAAATTTGATGACTATGAGGCTTATTAGATCTTAACGAGGCTTAGACAATGTTGGGGAACATGAAAATTAAAAAATTAGTCATTTTTTGTATTATTACATATTTTCAAATATCTATAATTTATTTTGATTGTTAACAATGGGCTCACTTAATAATTTTATGTCAATAAGATTCAACAGTTCTCTGGTTACTAATCCAGCACTGGGTCATATTTCATGTAACTAGAATCATAATTTTTTAATGCATCTAAGTTTGATGCACTGTAAGAATTAACTTTTTTATGACTTTGATATTCTTTCTTCGACTTTAGTTGATGTGCTTCAAAGATTCATATTCGTTAAATAGTGTGTAAGTTACATTTCTAATTGATTGTTGGTTACAAGTACTTGACCCCTAGATCGCAATTAAGACAGGGATACAGAGGCATAACATTCAATCACATTCTGTGTACCCGACCAACCCCCATGCACAAATAGTCATGCATGCAAGTATGCAACAAATTTCAGGTGGAATCTCTATGTTTTACATGATTCTATGGTTGCAGATGAGGCAGATTTTGGTACTCTTAAATAGTGCTAATCTTGGTGACTTCTAAAGAATGAAAACCTACCCACAACACAATGACTGCATAAGGACAATCTAATGCAATTTGGAAACAATGGTCTGTTAGCGCACTTTCTTATGTCAGAAGTAGACAAACTCTGTACCAGTGAGATCCACCAATCTTTTACAACCTAGTCAACCTTTGGATAATGTGTCACGGATTCTTGCTATGGACCAAAAACTCTGTACCAGTGAGATCCACCAATCTTTTACAACCTAGTCAACCTTTGGATAATGTGTCACGGATTCTTGCTATGGACCAACAGATGAGGTGCCCACATGAATTTGGCCTCGAACAGTGGTCATTTTGTACATGCAGAGCTTGTTGCATTTACTGTTACTGTATACTGCTAACTTTGGTTGCTCATCTCCCTCTTTCCTTTCATTACCAGTGAGATCCACCAATCTTTTACAACCTAGTCAACCTTTGGATAACGTGTCACGGATTCCTGCTATGGACCAACAGATGAGGTGCCCACATGAATTTGGCCTCGAACAGTGGCCATTTTGTACATGCAGAGCTTGTTGCATTTACTGTTACTGTATACTGCTAACTTTGGTTGCTCATCTCCCTCTTTCCTTTCATTACCAGTGAGATCCACCAATCTATTACAACCTATTCAACCTTTGGATAATGTGTCACGGATTCCTGCTATGGACCAACAGATGAGGTGCCCACATGAATTTGGCCTCGAACAGTGGCCATTTTGTACATGCAGAGCTTGTTGCTTTTACTGTTACTGTATACTGCTAACTTTGGTTGCTCATCTCCCTCTTTCCTTTCATTACCAGTGAGATCCACCAATCTTTTACAACCTAGTCAACCTTTGGATAATGTGTCACGAATTCTTGCTATGGACCAACAGATGAGGTGCCCACATGAATTTGGCCTCGAACAGTGGCCATTTTGTACATGCAGAGCTTGTTGCTTTTACTGTTACTGTATACTGCTAACTTTGGTTGCTTATCTCCCTCTTTCCTTTCATTACCAGTGAGATCGACCAATCTTTTACAACCTAGTCAACCTTTGGATAATGTGTCACGGATTCTTGCTATGGGCCAACAGATGAGGTGCCCACATGAATTTGGCCTCGAATAGTGGCCATTTTGTACATGCAGAGCTTGTTGCGTTTACTGTTACTGTATACTGCTAACTTTGGTTGCTCATCTCCCTCTTTCCTTTCATTACCAATGAGATCCACCAATCTTTTACAACCTAGTCAACCTTTGGATAATGTGTCACGAATTCTTGCTATGGACCAACAGATGAGGTGCCCACATGAATTTGGCCTCGAACTGTGGCCATTTTGTACATGCAGAGCTTGTTGCTTTTACTGTTACTGTATACTGCTAACTTTGGTTGCTCATCTCCCTCTTTCCTTTCATTACCGCTGAGATCGACCAATCTTTTACAACCTAGTCAACCTTTGGATAATGTGTCACTGATTCTTGCTATGGAGGAACAGATGAGGTGCCCACATGAATTTGGCCTCGAACAGTGGCCATTTTATACATGCAGAGCTTGTTGCTTTTATTGTTACTGTATACTGCTAACTTTGGTTGCTCATCTCCCTCTTTCCTTTCATTACCAGTGAGATCCACCAATCTTTTACAACCTATTCAACCTTTGGATAATGTGTCACAGATTCTTGCTATGGACCAATAGATGAGGTGCCCACATGAATTTGGCCTCGAACAGTGGCCATTTTGTACATGCAGAGCTTGTTACTTTTACTGTTACTGTATACTGCTAACTTTGGTTGCTCATCTCCCTCTTTCCTTTCATTACCAGTGAGATCCACCAATCTTTTACAACCTAGTCAACCTTTGGATAATGTGTCACGAATTCTTGCTATGGACCAACAGATGAGGTGCCCACATGAATTTGGCCTCGAACAGTGGCCATTTTGTACATGCAGAGCTTGTTGTTTTTATGAGGTGCCCACATGAATTTGGCCTCGAACAGTGGCCATTTTGTACATGCAGAGCTTGTTGCTTTTACTGTTACTGTATACTGCTAACTTTGGTTGCTCATCTCCCTCTTTCCTTTCATTACCAGTGAGATCCACCAATCTTTTACAACCTAGTCAACCTTTGGATAATGTGTCACGGATTCTTGCTATGGACCAACGGATGAGGTGCCCACATGAATTTGGCCTCGAACAGTGGCCATTTTGTACATGCAGAGCTTGTTGCTTTTACTGTTACTGTATACTGCTAACTTTGGTTGCTCATCTCCCTCTTTCCTTTCATTACCAGTGAGATCCACCAATCTTTTACAACCTAGTCAACCTTTGGATAATGTGTCACGGATTCTTGCTATGGACCAACAGATGAGGTGCCCACATGAATTTGGCCTCGAACAGTGGTCATTTTGTACATGCAGAGCTTGTTGCTTTTACTGTTACTGTGTACTGCTAACTTTGGTTGCTCATCTCCCTCTTTCCTTTCATCATTTCTTAACCGAAACCCAGGCTGAGATCTTTTAGAGGAGCAGTAAGGCATCCTTCGGTGTGCTTTCAACATCACCGAATTGTACATGGTACAGCTTTGGCCTGAGCAGAAAGTGAAGACCCTGTGGGTAGAAGTAGAACCACAACTAGCAGCATGATAGTGACAGTTGGGTGAAGCTTAACATAAAACCATCATCATAAATTATGTATTTAACAATTAAAAATGTCTTATTATTTGAACATAATTGCACTTTACCGAGGTTTTATATGGGCCTTAATGCAAAACTCTTCGGGTCTTACTAATTGAAAATTTTGGCCTAAAAGGCTGTAAACTGAAATAGTACTTATTGAGAGGAATGAATGAGTAGCTTGTTAGCTTTTATCAATTTAAAAGACATTAATGAGGTCAAACAATGATCGAACCTATTCTTATTGAGCTTTCTTATACCATCTTCTTAAGTTAAAATAACGGTCAGGGCAAAAAAGGAGGAAGGAGAACACAACCATGAGTTAACTTTTAAAAATATTTTATAATTAATTTCTGAGTCCCTGTGCTATTTCACTCGGATTTTTCTACGAGACAGATGAATCATTGTTCATTACTCCACAATGACCACAAGAAAAGAATGAAATGACCCAAATACCCTTTTATATACAATTTGAATTTTTACAACATAAATGTAAGTAATTTGCCTAAACCATAAGGTCACGGCTGTCAAAATTTTGTGAGAAAGAGTACATTTAAAAGACATACTCAAAATTCTCACCCATTTTACCATATTCGAAAATCATTTGTATTTTGAAAGATAATTGCATTTTAATACTGAAAGTACTAAACGACAAGTTCTGCAAAAGATAATTGCATTTTAAAAGATAATTGCATTTTCTAGAGTTCTATTTACCAAACCTAGATTGATTTAACTAGTTTCATATTCTGAGCAAGAGTATTGGTAGTGGTATTTGGACATTTTTTACAAATTCTTGAAACTGTTTTACAAATTAATTAGCTCAATTGGTTCCTAAATCTTATGAATGACCACGCCCTCTCATGATGCCCTGCCCAATGGTACACAACTCCGCCAACAAAAAAAAATGTGGGCATTTGTAAAGTAGTTAATGTTATTGAACATGATCTTTGCATTAAAAAGTTATTATTGTTTAAGATAATATTGTATCACATAAGAGCATGATATTTGTGGAGGTAAAAGATGCCAACCAAAATGATGATCACATTATTGTCAACAAGTGGAAAAAAATTAGTGAAAAATATCTGAAGCTTCTTGTAACAAGAGAAATTATCATTACCAATTCTCACGGGGTGGGAGGGCGCATGGGTCATGGCCTCACCTCAACGATTTTCTTAAAAAAATACGTCTAAATTTTAGAAAATTTCACTTGTCATATATAAAAAATTTGAAAAATGATATTTCGACTCATGTCAAAATTTTGAAAATTATGAAAAAAATCTCCTGCTTTTTGTTATTTGTTGTGTTTTTTGTAATAAGGTACTAGAACAGGAAAATCCCTACATATTGTATGCAAGGCAGATTAATCATAACCTTTAACATAACGCTTAAGTTAGGATGGAAAATAAGAATGATAAATAATGAAGAATACTCGCTGATGATTATCGTTTAGGCTTCAATGAAGGCTTTAGGTAACCTAGCGATTGTAGCCTTCTTCAACAAAGTGAAGGCTCGGTCCGGCTTCACAAACTTCAACTTTCCTAACTCGTCATTCAATTTAATGGAGAACGAAAATGAAATGTGTGATGCAAAATAATTAACATTATCAAACAAGATTTGTACAAGAAAAAGAATTGTGATATTATTAAAAATTACTGTTGTGACGTATAAGAGAATGATATCTGCAGATGAGTCATCGACCTGGTGTTGCAAAAACAAATCATTTGAAATATCTCTTGGTCTTTACAGGTACTTCCTAAAATTTGAGGGAGGATGAAAATGGGAAGCCTCTCGCAAAATATCTAACATTATCAAATAAAATTTTCCCAATAACAGAAGGTCATTATTGTCAAGATACTGCTGCAGCCCATAAAGAAATGATATCTATGAAGATAAAAACCAATGAAGATAATAATAGAATTGCTAACAACAGAAAGGATCGTCGAGGTGGAGTTGCAAACAAAACAAGGAAAAATATCTAGAGATTATTTTAAACAGCTAGTATAAATATCAAATCTCACACTATTGATCATTGAGGTCAATGGTAGCCTCCCATGGTGAAAGAATGCATTAATATCCAACTTTCTTTCTTTTCATTCTTTTAATTTCTCATGTTTTTTGAGAGCTTTCAAGGGTATTGCAGGTAGGCTTCTTATTCTTTTTAAGTATAACAAAAGAGTACATAGCCAATGAAAGTGAAATGCTAGCAAACTGTGCTGACTTGCTAGTTCTTATGTTATAATGCTACCTCTTCTTCCGTTGTTTCTTTGTTGCTTTCTTCTCTTTCTCTCTTCCTCTTCCTACCTCCTTCTTCATACCCCCCCCCCTCTCTTCGCAGGTGCATTTCTTTAATGTTTTTTTCTCCGTTTCTCTCTCTCTTTTGGTCATTTGGATGTATATAAAGTGTTTGTGCATTAGACTGAATGAGTTAGTGTTTGTTTTTATTTGTAATCGCATTAACTATGTTATTAATAGATATTATTTCCAAATTCTAACAAATGAAAACATCTTCTTTAATTTCATGTTCACCCCCTTCTTTTAACGTTACTAATCAGTAAAACTGACAACCGAAGCATCGACACTGACATATATAGAGCCAGGAAGTTAAAGCGACACTGGCCGACGACAACTCTGACATCGAATTGGTCTGTAAGTGTAATTGTGGAGCTTCAACATGAAGAAAAAGTGTCACTAACACATTTACCATCACTTATAATTTTCACTGTTAATCCCAAATCTATTTAACAATGCCTACACGAATTAACACCTAAACAAGTTAAATGGGTAAAACCAGTCGAGTTCGAACTTGATTTTGTATAGTCGAGTCAAGCTCGAGCTTGCTATGCCCGAGTTCGAGTTTTTTGAGCCAAGTCAAGCTCGAGCTGGCCAAGCTCGGGCTTGACTCGACTCGTGTGCAGCCCTAAGTATCATGTTTCAGTGTGTTATGTATAAAAGTTTTACCATAGTTGCTCTGGAATACATTTGTGAAACGCGTCCAATTTTCGAAGGATACGGCAACATTATGACGGCAACATGATATGGTCGGAGTTACACATGCTTGTCAAAGATTTCCACTATAATGTCAAGATTGAAAGGGATCATCCTACAGCGAATTTTGGGTCCTTCATCACGTCCCATGTCAAGGAGTGGAGGGATGTTTTTTTGTGTGCAGACTAACGTCCAGTGATTTTTAGTTTTTGTCCTGTATCTAGCGTCTTGTAAGTTGTTTTTCGGAAGAGCTGAGTCAGCCTTTGGGTATACTGTGTCTGAAGGATAACAGTTTTTTGTTTCTTGCTATCCTTTCTCTTTTTGTATAGCTCATTTTGTTTTTAATAAAGGAAGGGGGCCGCATCCCCAGCAAGCTGTTATTGCGACACCAAAATTTAAATTTACATGGCTGACTTATGACAATACACTTATGTATGTATATTATGCTCTTCTTAGGTTGGGTTTGACTGTCTCTGTGAGTGGCTGTATAAAAAAAGTATGAAGTATGTTTTCGGAGATGATCAGTTTTTTTGGATTTGAAGCTGCATGTTAAAAACCATAAATTTATAAATTTAAGGTCGAGTAGAGGGTTCAAACTTAAGTCCATGAATATGAGAACCTAGGAATCTAGGATCACTGCAGATTTGAGACCAATAATAGGATTTTAGATACACTGTTTGATTTGAGCTTCATTCATTAAGGTGTTAGAGCTAATACACTGGCGGGTGTATCCTATGGGTGTTTGATAGACTTCAAAAAGTTTTGGAGGAAAAGTTCCATACTTCACGTTCATGTATTAAAAAAACCAAGAAGGTGATGCTTACTTCACCCAGCATACCAAGAAGCAATATTTTCTCCCTAAGGGCGTGTTTGATAGGTCAAATTGTCTCCCCTTCTTGGGAGAAAGATTTGCCTATCAAACAATTCCACAAACCCGTACCTGTCCTACGATGCTAACTTACGTTTTCTTGTTTCTGGTACCAGACAGGAAGAATCATGCACTTGTGCGAAGAACAGGCCTGCAGGGCGTGGTGAAGGAAGGCAAGCGCGTAGTTGGGGAAATGCGTCGCAAGCTTAAGAGCATCACATACTTCATCACCTGCCGCTCAAACTTCGAGCCGTATATCCCCGGTGAATATGAGTATAGTTGCAGTAGCACTCCAACTTACACATTTTCTTTCAAGAACAAGCAGACCGGACCCCATGACAGCTACAGCCATCCTCAGGCATTGTCCTCACCACATCAGGTCGACAAGGAAGCCGAAGAATTCATCACGACATTCCACCAGCATCTACGATCAGAGATGATTGATGAGCAAGCCAAGAATGATGAAGGACCATGACGAATCGCAGAAGATGGTAATAGAAAATAAACCAATAGAGGCTAGAGGTTCGCAGCAATTTGGGAGGGAAACCAAGTAAACAACGACTTTACAGAAGCATTAGAACAGAGGATCTGTTAGACTTCCAAAACAGGATTGGAGTTCCTAAATTCTTTTTGTACACAAGGATTCTCATAGAAAATAAAATAATAGAAAGGGAAATATCTTGCAATTAAAGGGAAGATAAAACGATTGTCGACGTCACCATCTGCATTCTTATCAATTCAACCTCCGTTGCTCTGCACCCAGAACTTCCTGTCGGAATTCGGAGCCACGCCCGAGAAAATAGATACTGCGAGACAGTAAATAAAAAAATAATTAAATAAAAAATAAATTAAAATTTCAAAGAAACCCCGAAACTTTTGGACGATTAACACATGACCTTATCAACTTTTCAAGCCTAACAAACAGGCCCTTAAAACTCTTTTGTATTCTTCCCAAATCACTATTTTCAAGTGGAAAACCTTATATTAAAGAT
The DNA here is from genome assembly GCA_011799765.1 of Nymphaea thermarum. NCBI lineage: Eukaryota > Viridiplantae > Streptophyta > Magnoliopsida > Nymphaeales > Nymphaeaceae > Nymphaea > Nymphaea thermarum. The sequence continues at coordinate 255,516 of JAANDH010000092.1, forward strand.
GTGACTTACAAAAGTACCCCATTAAAGAAAATATCTAAAAAACCCCTCACTAAACTTTGATTGTCTCTTTTATTTGTTTTTTATTTTTTAGATATTCTGCCTGTGGTGGGCAGTTCCGTAAACAAGCTTTCTATTTTCACTTTTTTTTTAAATTTCAAAGCGGTGATTTTAATTACATAGACAATTTGAGCCTCCTGTTTGTTAGCTTTGAAATTTGGCAAACAGTAAGCAGTTTTTTATTGTTTGCGACGCATTTCCCCAACTACGCGCTTGCCTTTCTTCATCACGCCCTGCAGGCCTGTTCTTCGCACAAGTGCATGATTCTTCCTGTCTGGTACCATAAACAAGAAAACGTAAGTTAGCATCGTAGGACAGGTACGGGTTTGTGCAATTGTTTGATAGGCAAATGTTTCTCCCAAGAAGGAGAGACAATTTGACCTATCAAACACGCCCTTAGGGAGAAAATATTGCTTCTTGGTATGCCGGGTAAAGTAAGCATCACCTTCTTGGTTTTTTTAATACATGAACGTGAAGTATGGAACTTTTCCTCCAAAACTTTTTGAAGTCTATCAAACACCCATAGGATACACCCGCCAGTGTATTAGCTCTAACACCTTAATGAATGAAGCTCAAATCAAACAGTGTATCTAAAATCCTATTATTGGTCTCAAATCTGCAGTGATCCTAGATTCCTAAGTTCTCATATTCATGGACTTAAGTTTGAACCCTCTACTCGACCTTAAATTTATAAATTTATGGTTTTTAACATGCAGCTTCAAATCCAAAAAAACTGATCATCTCCGAAAACATACTTCATACTTTTTTTATACAGCCACTCACAGAGACAGTCAAACCCAACCTAAGAAGAGCATAATATACATACATAAGTGTATTGTCATAAGCCAGCCATGTAAATTTAAATTTTGGTGTCGCAATAACAGCTTGCTGGGGATGCGGCCCCCTTCCTTTATTAAAAACAAAATGAGCTATACAAAAAGAGAAAGGATAGCAAGAAACAAAAAACTGTTATCCTTCAGACACAGTATACCCAAAGGCTGACTCAGCTCTTCCGAAAAACAACTTACAAGACGCTAGATACAGGACAAAAACTAAAAATCACTTGACGTTAGTCTGCACACAAAAAAACATCCCTCCACTCCTTGACATGGGACGTGATGAAGGACCCAAAATTCGCTGTAGGATGATCCCTTTCAATCTTGACATTATAGTGGAAATCTTTGACAAGCATGTGAAACTCCGACCATATCATGTTGCCGTCATAATGTTGCTGTATCCTTCGAATAAGTGCTTCGATCCTAGTGCAAATAGAAACACGACCGCCATACTCCTTATGATATCTGAAAAGTTTTTCCATCACCTCCAGCTCACCAGCGAGTACCCTGCCCCTAGGGCTCAACAAAATAGCCATACCATTTACTCCATCACTGGAATATGAATTTCCAGCAACCCTCAACTTCCCAGCGACTTCAACATGTATAACCTCGAAAAAGAGCATATTAGCAGGTTCTAGGCGCCTGACATAATACCTCAGATTGGAAATGGCCCAAGTACGGACAATGTCTTCCATTTCCTTTGTCCATTTGAGACCCAAGAAAGTGGCCACACATGTGGACCAAATATCTTCTTTCAGATTGATACTTGCACTAGAATGGTCCTCATGCGCAAGCCGATTGCGATGCCACCAGATTCGCCAGCAGACAATAAGGAAAGTAATTTTCCAACACACCCTTAGCCACCGATCACTCACCTTCTTATGCATCCACCGTTGGATTTCAAACTGAAAATTGCGAGTGGGAGAATAGGTGACACCGAACTTGGCTGAGATCCATTCCCAGATTTCTCTGGCTACATCACAATGAAGGATAACATGATCATTAGTTTCTTCAGCTTTACTGCAAAAGAAACAACAATTAGCAAGATGAAAACCGAGTTTCTTGATTCTGTTTAAAGTGGGTAATCTGCCCTCGCTGGCAAGGAAGCTGAACCAGCAAGCGCTAGAGGGGGCTTTTCCTTGCCAAATGTAATTCCTCCAACTCTCTCTCTCCCTCGCTCCCCTAGTATGGTCAAGAATGTCTCCAACCCCAGTACAAGGTTGATGATTGTCTCTCCAAACAACCTGGTCAGTTTCATTAGATAGGGGGATGAAGTCTATGTTGCCAATGAGGTCTATCCACATATCCTCAAATTGAGTTCCCTAACAATATTAACAGAACTCTCCCTACTTATCCGTTGGATTATTGGCCTACCCTGCCAGGGATCAAGCCAGAAACGGCAACGGTTCCCATCCCCAAGCTTCCACTCTGTCTTATCCTGCCAGCCCCAAATGAGCCCCTTCCAACCCCAGCTACCTCTAATAGATCCATTAAGGGTCCAAAGGCTATTCTTTTGGAGTTACTTATCTTTGTACACCTTGTCCCAGATGCCATGTAAATTTAAATTTTGGTGTCGCTACTGATAAAAACAATAAAGAAACTTGGTACCATAATAATTTGCAAAAAGAAGAAAGAATAATATATAGACCAACTTGACAAGTTCCGGACACTCATTTTTATCATTTCACTTATCACTGAGAAGAAGACAAAATCACCGATTCCAATTGCATCAGTTCATATAAATATTTGCTTAAACAGCGAATTCATGAAGAAATTGTGAATAACAATGAATTTATGGATTTTCCACTGAGTTACCAATTCAGCAGCACAGTTAATTGTAACAATTTCTAGTGTAGTGATGGTTTATAAAGCTTTTAATGACGGTTTATATTTGTTTTGGTGATGAGTTCTCAATATTTAGACATCTAGGAACATCTTGTAGAAACTCTTTCTCTTACTTCTGCATTTATTACTTAAAGAGGAATGAGGCATAGGGCAAACTGATGAGGTAGGGTCAGTCAAAGTAAAGGGTCGTGGAGCGGGAGGGCTGCAATTGCAAGCCTACGATTGGATCAGGTCCAAATGGGCTTAAACGAATATGTCAAGTCCTTTTGAGGCTCTTGGGCATTCTTCATGGGGTGTCATTAATGTGCATTATTTTTATAGGATGAATACTTGAAAATTTAATTAAAAAATCTTTGAAATATTGAATTTCGTGTATAGCTCATCAACATTTTGATTGATGTCTTAGTAAAAAAAGAAAAAAGTAAAAATTACTGTACCAAGGCCAAAGGCTTGTGGAATCTTGTGTGGGGACAAAAATTACTGCAGAGTTAAAAATTATTGGTTTTTGAGTCTTGTCAACTATAAAAGTAAAAATAATAAAAAAAATCTTTGTAATTTTTTAATGTTTTGTATGTTAAAATTCAGATGTCTACTACGTTTTTTCGGTTTTCTTATAATCATGAATTATCAAGTAACTCAGGCTTGTATAATATATATTGTCAAGTAATTAACTCAGGTTAGTTGTCAAGTGAATACTGGCACAATGCAATATCAAGTCACTCTTAACTATATAAACTTAGAATTGTAGTGTCGGCAAAGAATAAGTAAATTATGTTAGTGAATTAAAATTAATAGCTTAGCTTAAATTAACTAACTGAGATGCATCCTTCATTTAGGCTAGGGATGGAGCATGATTTTTTTTATATGGTTGCATGCCAACATAAAAAAAAAAAAGGATCAGTCTGTTCTTGAAGGGAAAAAATATTATTTTATATGCTTGAAGCTCATTACTTCCCTTGCAACTTGACATCTTTCTTTCAGAGAAATTTGTTACCTCAAAGCATATTAAAAAAATGCAGACAGAAAATCTTGCTTTTTGTGTTCCTCCTATTTGCAACTGTAGAGGGCGGTAGGAGTTGCATGTGGATGTTGATTATGTAAAATGGGAATAAGAATAGATTTCATATCAGCAAGAATGTCTTTAATATATATTTCAGAAATGTAAGAGACAATTTATATTATGAATTTGCTCTAATTTTTATATTTTCAGCCATAACGTTTATATTATGAATTTGCTCCAATTTTTGGGTAGATTTCTATTGTCAAACCGGTTCCACAATTGAACATATTTTTCCAATTTCTTATTTCTAGAGGTTTGATGTAATTTAAAAGTGGAGTTTTTCCCAACTTAGTTCTGCTTCTCACCTTCCTTGTACAACTCGTTTTTTCCACTATGAAATAAGCTGTGAAAATTGTTTATCCGATGAAAATGTACGGATTAGTCATACTATATATTTTCTCAAATTGTGCCTTGCGTATTTTGTGTAATTCATTTTCAATTTATATATTTATAGTTCATATCATTTTTCTTATGAAGTATGATTTTTTTTCTCTTTTGTTTTTTGGATTAGAGAAAGGTTGCTATAAAATTTGCAGACTTTGCAATATATTACGTTTTATTACTACATGTAATATGTGTCTAAGATCAATACAAGCGGCAACCTTTCGGTTTCTGCTGGTTAGAAGAGCTCCAAATTTGAGTTGGGGATCATGCTATTCAAATGTTCCTACCATTTGTTTCGGTAGTGGTTGAAGGCCGCAACCACTGGGCATCATCCACCTGTGAGGATATAGTGTTTACCAGTTAATAATTTCGAGTAGTTAGGAACGAGGTTCAAAATTTTTACGATTTTATTTGTTGATTCCCTTGCTTCAGGTTCAGGGTATTGAGAGTGGTGTTTATTCTCCTAATATATCAACAACGGGCAAATATTTGCCTTGCAGTTCCGATCTCTGTGATTCTCGAGCTATTCTCGAGCTCTATGCTCTGGAACAAACAGCCATTGCCCGTACAGGTTTTGATTACTGAAGACAGTCAACCAAAAGCAATCAATCCTTAGTTGTCTTTGGGTATGATTATTTTCTCCTCAGCTTTTTTTAGGGTGCCTTTGATGCACAGAGAAGAATTTAACATGGTAAATTTTTCTGAAAAAAATTTCTAGAAAAAATTTCAGGATGAAATTTAACCATCTTTTGATTTGAGGTCATGTTTGATGCACAAAAAGAATTTAACCTGATAATTTTAACCATGTTTGATGCACAATAAAGAATTTAACTTGGTAATTTTAACCATGTTTGATGCACAATAAAGAATTTAACATGACAATGCGTAAGAACGAGTTTTGTTTAAAAACGAGTTTTGAAGTCACTTAAACAGACGTAATCAAAGTCGTCGTATATTGAAAAAATACATAAACAGACGCCATCAATGTCGAAATCAACGAACTAACATCACCAAATCAGCTGAACAACAAAAGGTCGTCCAGACAAAACAAGGTGTTGCATATTCATTGGACATCATGTCCATAGACTGAATATAATACCCCAGCAACAAGAACTTGACTGCAAAGCATCTTTAGAACATGTTCTTTATTCCCAACTATTGTATGACATTCAGGTTGCTATTACATGAAATACTTTGACACAGATCAATACTTTGTTTGATAGAATGTCAAAAATGAAAAGATCAGTACTTTTTTTAAACTCTAGGCACCATCCGTCAGACAGCCCTTTGACGGCCATGCCCATTTATGAACCTGCTTCCTCTTAACCACTTTGGTAAAGCTGCTTTCTTCTGCAGGCTTGAACCTGGACAGTTTGATTTTTAAGGGCTACATGCAGAGCTTGCAGAGTTCAGGCAATTTAGTCTAAAAAATGGGCAGCAATGTATCTGATTTCTGATATACAAGCAAAAAAGATATACAAGCAAAGCTGATTTCTAATATACAAACAAAAAAGATATACAAGCAAAAAAAATGGGCAGCAATTTAGTTCCATGTATCTGATTTCGGATATACAAGCAAAAAAGATGTTAACAATGAGCAGCAAATGATTGATTGTTACAAAGAGTCAAGTATAATCATAGAAAAAGGAAAGCCACAGAGCTGAAGCAGCCATATCCACAAGCCAAAAAGGAAAACCATATCCACGAAAGAGGCAATTACCACAGAACCTATTGATCAAATTTAACATCCATCTTCATGCATAACTAGGGCTGCACAACGAGTCGAGCCAACTTGGGCTCGACTCGAACTCGCTCGAGTAAACTCGACTCGAGCTCGACTCGTTTTCATACGAGTCAAGTTCGAGTTTAAACATAAACTCGAGTATGTTAATGAGTCAAGTTCGAGTTAGTCGAACTCGGCTCGATTAAACTCGACTCGGCTCGAGTGTAATTTTCTTTGTTTAAGGTTTATAAAATCTTCCCTCCTTTTTTTCTTCTTAAACTATTTTTGAGTTTAAAAGTTTCCCTTTCTTTTTTCCCTCCCCTTTTTCTCTCTCCTAACCACGTAAAATTTTTTTTTTCTTCTCCCAAGACGCGGCCTTTCTTCCCTTTCATGCTCTTTTTCTTCTCCCTTCCCAACACCCCATTTCTTCCACCTCACACCATTTTCTTCTCTTTTCCCAAGCCACACGCCCTTTTCTTCTCTTTTCTCCCAAGACAACCCATTTCTTCCCCCACTTCGTCTGCCCTTTTCTTCCTCTCCACCTTGAATGCAACGAAAAAGGAGGAAAACTGTACAGTCGAGCTGCTCGAGTCGAGCTCGAGCTGAAGTTTTGAAGCTCGTATCGAGCTCGAGTCGAGCTCGAGTTGGCTAAATATAAGTCGAGCCGAGCTCGAGCTGGCCAAGCTCGAGCTCGAGCTCGACTCGGCTCGTGTGCAGCCCTAGTACCCCTCTTTGCCATTGAGTAAGCCTTGGGCATCGTTTAGTGGCTAAGACATGCACACTAGATTTTTACAAATTTTGCTTGACAATTTTACTTCCGTGTTGAGTCTTGGTTTTTGCTATAACTGTTTCCATAATCCATCGTCGTAATTTTTGCCATGATCCTTTCCAAATGAATCCTTACCATGATGTTGGCATCTTTATCATATGTGTGTGCCATTAACCATCATTCTTTTCACATACAAAGTTCTTTATCAATTTCATAGGAAGCATCATAGAGAAATTGATATTGATTGGAAATCTTGCAATTGTATAAAGTTTTTGCATTTGATGCTTTAGAGGAATTGACCTTCCATGCCTTGTGTCCCTTGGCAAGTGTTTGCTTTTGGTCTTGTTGTCTTCTCAGCTTTCTTTTGAATTTTATTTTTCTTTTGGTCCACCTTAAAGACCACTGTGGAGTTCCTTCATTTTGAAGGTTTTATGTAACTTTGTTTTGTAATATGTCATACTCATCAGGCTTTCTACTAATTTTTTTTAGTGAGTTTTGGGTTGGCATCTTTCAGAATAAATTTGCCTTTGTGTACCAAATATAGAACACTTACTTTAGTCCAAAAGTTTGTAGGATGCCTAACATAAGCAAATAATTGCTTTTAGTTTCTAAGCATTGCATATGCCCACTTGCTATTGCAGAGAATTGAACCAGAGGAGCAGTTACACTCACCCTTAGCTCATCATTCAACTCATTTTGTTTGATACTTTTTCCTTGTATTTTGCCAATGTTCTTTTGGTTATGAATGGCTTCATTTTCAGAACATCTCATGCGAGATCTTCACAAATGTTTGATTGATAAGATTGATGCTAATTCATTTAAATTTCTTGTATACTACAAACCAATGCCCTTTGCGGTAGCTCATTTACAGTCAAGTCATGGACTCAATTTTGGTGATTTAAAATTGTCTTATACTGTTTTTTTTTTTTTGAAGACCGTTTGAATTCCTTTTAGGAAGTTTGCGGAGACAGTTTACAAGATCAATTTGGATTGAAGTTTTTTGCTAAGAAATAAGGCAGTTCTAAGTGGAAAGTGAAGTGTTAGTCTCCTTGCTTACATTCGTTTGTGATGTACAATGTTCTAAAATGAATGAAATAACTTGTTGCAAGTTTCTTTCTCCTTTTGTGTGTTTGCGTTTTTTTGTGCATCCTTTGCTTTCAAGTTATTGCTTTGGGTGTTCAACATAAAGATCTCTTTTTGCATTGAGCTCTCTTATAAGTAATATCTAATGTTAATATCTTTGCTTACCTTCCCTTGTGATGTACTGATTTCTAAAGTGAATGAAATAATAACTCATTACAAGATTCTTTTTCATCTTTGTATACTTTGCATTCTTTGTGCACACTTTTGCTTTCAAGTTATATGACTTTCCCTTTTAAGCTTGCAGTGGATTAAAAGACCATCGCACACTGCACCTACCAAAGAATGGTTGGTTTGTAACAATAGTACTGTTCCATCTCTGTCCAAATTCGTAAACTAATATGCTAAGATACCAGGGTGCGCTAGAAATGAAGTCGCACCCGCGTCGACGCGATTCGGGTGCGGACGCGACCTTGATTCGCACCCAAAACTTTCAACCCGAGGCTGACCGCACCTGACGCTGTCAAAAAACGAGTCGGCCATTTTTTTAGCTTTTTTTTTTTTTTTTTTTTTTTTCATTGAAAACGTTAGGGCACGATTCTCCCCCTTGCCGCAGCCCGCTGCTCTCCTCTTTGGCTCTCTCACTATCTCTCCTGCGACTGCGACTGCGACTCTGTGAGACTCCGATCCTTTCCTCCCTTCCACCGGCGTCGGCTGCGATCGTCCCTTCCACCGGCGGCAACTTCCTCTACAGTCAGGGAGCTCACGTCTCTTGGTCTTTTCGTTCATTCCCGGCTCACGTTTCTCAGTCTCTTCGTTCATTCCCTTCGGTGGAGCCGATGAACCGTGAACGGTCGCCTCCATCCCTTCTCTTCTATCCCTAACCATTGCTTCTGAGCTTGCCCACATCACTGACATCGTTGTTCTTACCGATATTCCCGATTTCCTCCTCATCGAGCTTTTTCTTGTAACTTGTAAGTGTTCGTGTTGTTCTCTGGCTTTCCTCTTTCAGAGATGATTTTTTTTGGGACTTGGTTGTTGTTATTTTCTCCCATTGAGTATGGAACGGTTGGTTTCATTTGCTGTTTGTGTTTGAGTGGAAGTATAGAAGAATGAATTTGGAGCTCTATTGTCTTTCTTTTTTGTGAAATCTTGATGATCTGATTGAATTTCCAAATGCTCTAGTGAACTGGGAATTGCGCTTTCCCTTTGTCCTAATTAAAAAGTTCCGGTGGTTTTCTTTTTCTTTTTCTTTTCTTTTTCAATTTTAGATGTTTTATGTTATTTGCTGCTTTAGTCTAGTCCGTTCACTCTATTGTTGTTCCTTTTGCTCTCTCTTTGAGTCTTTTATCTTTAGCATGTGTAAATTGTAATATGCAGCTTACCGTGTGATGGCATCATTTCCCCCTTCGTAACTATTAAAAGCTAGATCTTCATTACCGTGCAAAATGTAAATTAGTGCACGCTATCAATATCATCTCTGGTGTTTCCTTTGTTTGCCTCCGCTGGATGTGTGTCTTTTCTCTTTTCCTTTATTCTTAAAGTTTCTGGCCTTCATACAGTTGGCTCATATACTTTTGTTTCCTATTTAAAATGTAAATCAGCAGTTTTTCTCATTTCTCCTGCAACACTGTATTTGTTTTTTCTGTCATCTTCCTTGTCTTATATATTGTTCTTTTTAGTTGATCATGATAGTCTTATGTATTAACTACTAAAGTGAGGCTTTGCTGACACTGATTGATAATTGATGGTTCATGCAACCTGTCTATTTCCTAAATGACGACACTTATCAAATGGTTCTCCTGCTAATTATTTGATTGACATAATTGTGAAGTCTTGTGGTATCAATGTTTTTAATAGTTATGTTGTGCAGATATGGATATCTATCAATGAATGTGATTATGTGAATTCAAATTAGAGTATATTTCTTGTCAAATCAAATGTTGAACTGATGATTGATAATGATATCTTGATTAGTAAATTGCAATTTTGATCTTGTTATCTAATAATTTGGTGGTTCATAGACTATTTTTTGTCATATTATAATTTTGTGGTATATATATATTAAATTAATAATAATAATAATAATAATAAAATACTTTAACCGCACCGCCGCACCTAAATTTTTGGAGATGTGCCGCGCCGACACCCGCACCAGCACCCGCACCGGCACCCGCACCCCGCACTCAGGTGACATAGCTAATATGTTGCATGTAAACTCTAGCAAATGTCTTCTTTAGCATATCTCTCCCATTTTTTCCCCTCAAGCTCCAACTAAGGTGTCACCACTCTCATATCCTTCACTTTAATGTCCCCCTTATTTTTTTTTTATCTTGTATCTAAAACCCAAAACTAACCTTTTTACTCAAGTTACCATTGTGGAAAGACTTACCCATTTCTAAATTTAATTTTAACAAAATTCTAGTCCATGAGTTTGGTATGTGACTTATTAAGGAAGTTCTACTACTTATTTTCGATGGTTTTTGGTTTTTATGTCTTCTCACAATATCAAAGGATAAAACTTGTCTTTTCTAGATTTTTAAGGACTTATGGATCTGCGATTTATTTGCAGGCTTTTCAGTTAAATCGTTAAATATTTTTCTTCAGCTGCTTTGCTTTATTTTGTTAGAACTTACGAAAGTTCTTTTTCAACTCAATATAGTTTATCTATTTATCGTTTTAATTTTCTCCACAATATATTTGGGTATTTTAAGTTTTTTGACGATTAGTAGCAAAAGCTTACATTTTGCTTTACAGTATTCTTAAATTTATAGTTGACACTATGTGTCAAACAATTGTCCCTTGTCTAGATAAATTATTTTTAAGCAACTTTTTGCATCTTTTGCTTTGACTCTGTTTGGGCTGCCATGTTGAGAGGTTTCAGGTGCAAATCTTGGACAGTAATTGTGATAAGAGTGGTAGACTTGTGTAGGGTTTTGGCGCTGTGAAGTTTAGGTGCAAAAAGAGCACGCCTGAAGTCGAACTCAGTTTAATTAGTGAAGCAAATTACATTAGGCTACAATTATTGTATGTTGGATTATTATACATCCTAATACGTCTTTGTTTTCTCTTTCACTCAGGTAACAAAGTTACTAATTGTTTGTTTACTTGAACACTTGGGATCCTTAGCGTTTGATACACATTACATGTGGATGCAACTTGATTATTTACTATTATGTGAGCAGATATTATTTGCATTCGGCATTCAGTTTAAAGTTGGGTTTTAATGCCAAAATGTCTTGAAGTTAAATCCTGTCTATTGAATATAGTGCATTGTATGAGTTGAAGATAAAGGATCCCGATTTTTCTGAGGTGACACCAAATGGAAGATATCATTGTAATGCAGCCACACACCACTGTTGTTAATGTCTGAATCAACATGAATCGGCTAGTTGAGTCGAATATGCCTTTTTCCTGATTTGATGAAGGCCTGTTTCATATGTTTGATGAGCATGAAATGTCCTGTAGCAGAGGAAACATTATTCAAAATTTAAAAAAAATTCCGATGCATCAAACACAGAATTTTTTTTGGAGCCGTTACATGCGTTTCCGGAATAATATTTCCGGAAACATGTTTCCACCGCGAGGGGTGGAAACATATTTCTGATTTTTTTTTTTGCCCATTAGGGCTCGCGTCTTCCTCTTGCCGCTGCCTTGCCAGAGCCTCTCGCGTCTTCCTCCTGTCGCTGCTTCTCGCCCCTGCCTCATCACACAAAAAGGACGAGCCCAGAAGGACGACCGAACTACGAAGACCCGCTTCGTTTTTAGGGCTTCTCCAGCGGGCGCTTTGGGTTCCCCTCGCCTTCCGTCACTGCCTTGTTGCTGCCTCACCCCATACACGCAGCACCGTTTCGAAGCTTTCTGGCTTATGCAGTATGCGAGCGTCAGGTAATGGGGAGAAAGCGAGGAGGTGGGTTGCCGCTGCTTCAATCCCCTGCTTCAATCCCTGGTAGTCTCTTGCTCTCTAACTTCCACTCGAACGAGAAAATCGTGAAGCTCCTTAACAAGGTGAGCGTTTCAACATTGTTACGGACTTTTCACCCTCTCTCCTTCTCAAATCTCTGGTGGATTCTATCTTCCTCGCTCTGAAGGCCATTTTCCCTAACTTGCTTCTTTTCTTTGTTTAGGCGTTTTCGTTTTCGTGATCCCACCCGATTCCTAGTTGGTCGCCTCTTTCTGTACCCGTCTCTTTCTGGAGGATCTCTCTCTCTCTCTCTTTCCCTCTCGCTCTCCGTCTGCCTTGGAGCAAATCCTAAGGTGTCTCTTTCTTTCTCTTTGACTCGTGGTGATTTTCCTTTGTGATTTATGTGTTTCATATCCCCATTTTTTAAATTTTTACTCTTTCTGTGAATGGGCAATGCAGTGATCTTTAGTTGACATTTTGATTAGATATGTTTGCAATGCTTATTTTGATTTGCTGACATTCATGTGACGGTTCTTCAGCAAGAGTTTGATGATCTCGGTAATGTGGTAATCTCTGTTTTTTCTTTTTTCTTCCTTCTGTAACTCTAACCATCTCCGACTCCAATCATGGCCGCAAAAGGAAGACTCTAATAATGTGGCTATTAAGACAGGTACAGAAAAAGGAAGATTTTTATTGTTCTGGTTTGATTGAATGTCCTGAAAAAGTGGCACATTTTCATTTTCTGTTTTATGTGATATTCCAACCTTTCTTCACTTCAGCCATCTGAAACACTTCAAAATTGTCTGGACAATTCAGTTAATGTGGGTTTGCATTGTTGTGATGTTTCTTTTTTGTTTCTTTTCAAAACAGTGATTCAAGCAGAGTAGATCTGTTGAAATATAGGAAAATTTTCAATATGACTTGTTCTCCCCTCAAGCCAAATCTCAGTCCACGGTCTAAGAAAATAAAGCGATTGGTAGACATGCACAAACAATTTACTGTGCAGATAATGAACTACCATGCTACTACACATTCAAGATTTTAGGTCTATCCTTGCAGTACATCCATGGAGCATGTGCTATTCAGTTGTACGTAATATGAACATTACTGGTCGTCCCTCCCTTGGAGGCTGTGCCAGTTGACTAGGCCACTATCACTAGCATGCTCGTTCCTTGATTCTGCTTTCGTTATCCATTCACATCAAAGTAAAATAGAAAGAATAATTGAGTCTTGTTTTCCCTGACTTTGCCTTCATATTCCATTCATCATGTCTGGCATTTGATTGGTTTCCCCGCAGTTTACTGCAATACCATTTTGACGGATTCAATCCAATGTCTCAAAGTTGTCATGCTCATTGAAATATTTCAGGCTGCTGCTAACATCCCTAAATCCTAATAGCCACGTTGCACTTTCTAATATATATATATATATATATATATATATATATATATATATATATATATATATATATATATATATATATATATATATATATATATATATATATATATATATATATATATATATATATATATATTAGATTTAGTTGTCTGAAATACTGTACTGTTTGCATAATGACATTGAACTGAATAAGAGGAAACATCACATCATTTCTTCATCCTAGTTCGCTCTTTCTATCATAGCATTTCCTGGAACCTTATGGTATTAAGTCTTTCAGTGATAAAGAACATGTTCCCTTAGATCACATTTGAGATGTGGGTAAATTCTGTCACCATCTGCTGTGGAGTATTGAGTAAGCATCTTGTTGGCATCTTCTTTTGTTTCTCAAGCCATCACTGGCTTCCTCATCTGACATCTGAAACTAAAGCAAAAGTGATCGCATCTTGGTTCTGCTTTTTGTTATGTTAATGTCATTTTTGCAGGTAAAATTGCTGCAGGTAAAGTTACTTGTATAGAGTATAGTCCTTTTTCTAGTAATCTTTAGCATGGACTTCCTATTATTAATGTTCAGCTACTTTTAGTCAGAGGAATAGTTGTGTATCATTTACATGTGGACCTGGCCATGCAAGCATGCACACAAACACGTGCAAGTTCTCATGTAGATGGTATAAGTGGATTCCATTGGCATGTCTTTCAACTGGCTCCTGCGAAGGTCTAACCAAGTGTTCTTGCACAACCTAGTGTTCATAAGTTGTGGTCTTATGCATAAGATTATCTCACTAAAGTGTCATAAAATCCTGGAGCTGGTGACAGAAGCTTTTTACTAATATATGTTACTGGCTCACCTAGTGCTTTTAGCTACACACTTCAGAAGCTTGTGCAAGAAAAGTTCATGAAACATTTCATGGTTATTGACCAATGGCCACTAACATAAATGCCTATTGATATGAATTTTTACGTTCCAGCTAGACATTCCGATAAATCCAATAGGTAAATAAAATAAAATGTATTTCAATGTTTAGCTTTACTGAGTTACTGTATTCCTAGATAACACATTTCTGTACTTTTTCAGCTGGTAAAAAGGCATGCTGCAGAGATTTTCTCTGCTGTGATGATTTCCATAGTTTTCTCCTTATATTCTACTGCTATTGTCGGACGGCTTCTCAACTTGGAATCTGCTTTGACCATATCAATCTTGCCTACATGTATCCTTATATTGAAGCATGCAACTATAGAAGCAGTAACAGCTTAATTGTCTGGTGTGCTACTATAATATAAATAAATTTAGTTATTACTTGAAGTTAGGCTGAATTATTTCTGAGTTATACATATAATCAAGTCATCTGACAACATTTTCATATTGAAATAACACGTTGTATATTGTTTTTATTTCAAAAAAAATAGTTAGCAAAACCCAACCTGAGTCACGAAGTTGATCTCACTAAGCCACGAGTCAATAGTGGACGAGTCAACTGCCAAGTCGTTGGGTTTCAAAACATTGAGCAGGACCAATAAATGTCCTAGATAAAGCCTATGCAATAACATTCAACAAAAAACATGAAGGGGAGCAAAAGACAAACAGGGGGAAAGAAGAGGAAAAAAACTTAAAATTTTAAAATAGTACAACGTGAGAGTTCTGAAAAAATTCCAGCCTACCAACAAAAGGTTAGAGTTTAAAAGATAATTAATGATATTGTCTTAGTAGGACTACTTAGGTGACTCAACTTAGGCAACTAGGCTAGCACCCAGCACCTAGGTCGGCCGGAGTGGATGCCTATGCACACTTTTAACTACTAAGATAGACATAAGTGTCATACGAAAGAGAGTTAATGAACTATATAATAAAATATGGTTCCTTTTATGTCGGGAATGTGTTTATCTCCGTGCAGACGCACATAGCATCTTTCACGTAAAGAGTCTATTACATGGTTTAGAAAGAATCCAGTATTAGATTATCTATGCAGAATGCATGACCAGGCATACGACGGATGTCAAAAAATAACAGAATGAAATTCTCTAACTTTCAAGTACTAAAAAGCACGTTTTACATCAAAAAAAAGATTTTGAGAGGTTATTCCTGTAAGATACCATGGCAATACATCCACAGGGATTAACGTGGCCAACGCATCAAAAATAAGAATTACACTACCGACTCGTATGAATAGTTAGAGGAAACAAGTTGGGGCTGTTTGTCCATGCGTATGCGTAACATTGACAAACAGGTGACTAGGCATATATAAAAGTTCCTGCAGCAAACCATATGAACAAAAATATCGCCATCAATTCCACACAGCATAAACGGGTATAGAAGGGCTTGGAAGACAAGGCGGTATAAAAAGGTCGAGAGTGACTCCATAGAGTTATATGATGAGACAACCTGCAGTCGGGCTAACCAACCAAACAAACGCCGAAAAGGAAAACAAAAAAACAAAAGTTGTCACGTAGCGTTTAGCTAATGTTATTTATCATGAAACCCTACAATAGGTTAAGGAAAATGACCCAAAAAATTACATCGAATGACATAAAAGAGAAAGAAAAAGGAGAAAAATACCAAGCCCTGAGCTTCTGACTGGAGTGCCGAGAGCGCCTTTGAGAACCCATGCCGTTCGAGAAAGGAAGCTATGGCACGAAGAAGCCCTTCATTGACATGCTTGGATTCCAACAAGCCGACAAGCTCCATTCCCGCACTCACTTCTCCTTCATTATTTTCTTCCGCCTCTTTCTCCTCCCTAGTTTTCTTCTTCTTCGTCTTCTTCTCCAGCATAACGTTGCGAGGCTCCATGGAGACTACGGCAGACATAATCGGGAAGGGCAGGGACGAGAGCAGAATCAAAGACGACAGAAGGAAGATTTTGGAAGCATCGCATCGTTTTATTGCGCGACCGCCCTTCGGGAACCGGCTGTTCGCCCAACAATTTTTCATCTTCCGCCCTTTGCTCTTAATCAACCCAAGAACCCTGGGTTGGGTCAAGTCCTACGACCCAGAACTTGTCAAAAATGCCTATACATAATCGGGAAGGGCAGGGACGAGAGCAGAATCAAAGACGACGGAAGGAAGATTCTGGAAGCATCGCACCGTTTTATTGCACGACCGCCCTTCGGGAACCGGCTGTTCACTCAACAATTTTTCATCTTCTACCCAACAAGTTCCGGGTCATAGGACTTGACCCAACCCAGGGTTCTTGGGTTGCTTAAGAGCAAAGGGCGGAAGATGAAAAATTGTTGGGCGAACAGCCGGTTCCCGAAGGGCGGTCGCGCAATAAAACGATGCGATGCTTCCAGAATCTTCCTTCCGTCGTCTTTGATTCTGCTCTCGTCCCTGCCCTTCCCGATTATGTCTGCCGTAGTCTCCATGGAGCCTCGCAACGTTATGTTGGAGAAGAAGACGAAGAAGAAGAAAACTAGGGAGGAGAAAGAGGCGGAAGTAAATAATGAAGGAGAAGTGAGTGCGGGAATGGAGCTTGCCGGCTTGTTGGAATCCAAGCCTGTCAATGAAGGGCTTCTTCGTGCCATAGCTTCCTTTCTGGAACGGCATGGGTTCTCAAAGGCGCTCTCGGCACTCCAGTCAGAAGCTCAGGGCTTGGTATTTTTCTCCTTTTTCTTTCTCTCTTTTATGTCATTCGATGTGATTTTTTGGGTCATTTTCCTTAACCTATTGTAGGGTTTCATGATAGATAACATTAGCTAAACGCTACGTGACAACTTTTGTTTTTTTGTTTTCCTTTTCGGCGTTTGTTTGGTTGGTTAGCCCGACTGCAGATTGTCTCATCATATAACTCTATGGAGTCACTCTCGACCTTTTTATACCGCCTTGTCTTCCAAGCCCTTCTATACCCGTTTATGCTGTGTGGAATTGATGGCGATATTTTTGTTCATATGGTTTGCTGCAGGAACTTTTATATATGCTTAGTCACCTGTTTGTCAATGTTACGCATACGCATGGACAAACAGCCCCAACTTGTTTCCTCTAACTATTCATACGAGTCGGTAGTGTAATTCTTATTTTTGATGCGTTGGCCACGTTAATCCCTGTGGATGTATTGCCATGGTATCTTACAGGAATAACCTCTCAAAATCTTTTTTTTGATGTAAAACGTGCTTTTTAGTACTTGAAAGTTAGAGAATTTCATTCTGTTATTTTTTGACATCCGTCGTATGCCTGGTCATGCATTCTGCATAGATAATCTAATACTGGATTCTTTCTAAACCATGTAATAGACTCTTTACGTGAAAGATGCTATGTGCGTCTGCACGGAGATAAACACATTCCCGACATAAAAGGAACCATATTTTATTATATAGTTCATTAACTCTCTTTCGTATGACACTTATGTCTATCTTAGTAGTTAAAAGTGTGCATAGGCATCCACTCCGGCCGACCTAGGTGCTGGGTGCTAGCCTAGTTGCCTAAGTTGAGTCACCTAAGTAGTCCTACTAAGACAATATCATTAATTATCTTTTAAACTCTAACCTTTTGTTGGTAGGCTGGAATTTTTTCAGAACTCTCACGTTGTACTATTTTAAAATTTTAAGTTTTTTTCCTCTTCTTTCCCCCTGTTTGTCTTTTGCTCCCCTTCATGTTTTTTGTTGAATGTTATTGCATAAGCTTTATCTAGGACATTTATTGGTCCTGCTCAATGTTTTGAAACCCAACGACTTGGCAGTTGACTCGTCCACTATTGACTCGTGGCTTGGTGAGATCAACTTCATGACTCAGGTTGGGTTTTGCTAACTATTTTTTAAAACAATATACAACTTGTTATTTCAATATGAAAATGTTGTCAGATGACTTGATTATATGTATAACTCAGAAATAATTCAGCCTAACTTCAAGTAATAACTAAATTTATTTATATTATAGTAGCACACCAGGCAATTAAGCTGTTATTGCTTCTATAGTTGCATGCTTCAATATAACTGAGTAATCAGTATCAATATATCGATGAAAAACAAATCAACAAAACACAAACATTAAATTCATTGTTCAACATTTACAAGTGTCCATAGTAAATTCAACATGTATGTATGTAATCTAAACTAAAACTCCAAAATAAAGAATCTAAGGCTCAAAAAATTGAAATGAATGGACAACAATGCCTGAAGTTAAGCTTAATGAGCTTTAGTTTTTCTTTTGCAATATGCAAATTTGGAAAATGCACAACAATTATAATTTTTATATTACAGTAAGATAGAAAATTCATGTCAAAAAAATCAAGTAATTAATAACCGATCACCTTGTTGATTACAAAATACAAAGTTTGTCGGTTGCACCGAATAAAACAAGTTTTAAACTATGTGACATAGGTACGGGTATGGGTACCGGTATTGGTACGGGTACGGACGATTTTCAAAAAGCGTGGGTACGGGGGTACGGCCGTACACACGGACATATATATATATATATATCAAAAAATTTCAAACAATAACAAAATGCTAAGGGTGTTCCTGCAAATACATTTTTCTTGAATTTTTCTGATTTTTACTAATTTTTTTTCTGATTTTTTCTGAATTTTTTCGGATTTTTTCTGATTTTTTTTATTTTCCACCGTACCCAACCTCTTACCCGTACCCGTACCGTACCCGTATGGTATGGGTACTTGGCCCTCCTAGCCGTACCCATGTGACTAAGTTACAGACCTATGTCACATAGGTACGGGTACGGACCATTTTCAAAAAACGTGGGCATGGGGGTACGGTCGTACACACGGACATATATATATATATATATATATATATATATATATATATATATATATATCAAAAAATTTCAAACAATAACAAAATGCTAAAGGGTGTTCCTTTAAATACATTTTTCTTGAATTTTTCTGATTTTTACTATTTTTTTCTGATTCTTTCTGATTTTCCACTGTATCCAACCTTGTACCCATACCCGTATGGTACGGGTACTTGGCCCTCCTAGCCGTACCCATGTGACTAAGTTACAGACATGAACAAAAAGTAGAAACCAACAAAGGTATTACTTGCCTCAAAATGTCTAATGCACATATGCAAATGGACTGAAAAGCTAACAAAAATCCTACCTAAGCATGCGAGCGTGGTTGGATGTAGCTGTCAAAAAATGCACCAGTCCATCAGAGGTTTAATGTTGCTACAACTCGATGCAAACAAAGAGTTGCCGATCTGCTCCGCTAGTGAGTTTGAGGTTAGAAACCTCGCCGGAAATAAAAAAAACGGAAATCGCCTGGATTTAACGTTCCCCCAAATCTGAAAAGCCTAAACCCTAAAAGCACGTCGACTAGTTTCACCCATTGTCAAAAAACGTGTATAGGTATCATACGGTGAGAAATTTCTATGGTATAATATGGCAAAGTTACATCTCGACAATATCTTGGGAAAATCTCGGTGTATTTTTAAAAAATTTAAAACATTTAATAAATCCTGAAATTATAAAAAAATAAAAATTAATAAAAAATATGAAAAATCGGAAAAACACATATAATACCTGTATTATATGCGTATTATACCCGTATCTTGTATAATACCGTATTATACTCATTTTTTCATGTTTTTAAATTTTTTGGCGTTTTTTAAAAACATGTTTTTTTCACATTTTATACGGATGACTTGTTTTCACGTTTTATACTCGTTATTTCCGAATAAAATACGTTTTTTGTGACACTTTTAGATCCGATTTGATCCAAGACTATAAATCCCCTTCGTCAAAATGTTTTTAACTTCTAAGATTTACATTTTATTCATTTTTACCAAAACTACCATTTAAAACTTTTCGAAGTTACAGTTGATGCCACTGCCCGAAATAAAAAATTGTCTGTTAAAAATGATGCGGAAAAACACGTTTTTACTTGTTTTTTTTCATTTTTCTGTTTTTTGAAAAAAACGCGTATGTTTTTCCGTTTGATTTGGCATTTCATTTTCTTGTACTTTTTTTCGTGCTTTTTTTCGAAAATAACGTGTTTTCTGTGGCTATGCTTTTATCTATTTCACATGAATGCTCCTAAATGTTTGTCGCACCCGTGTCGATGCTGGTGCTTCTTCGACACACCATGTCCGGTTTGGTAAGCTGACCAAATTGTGACAAAACTGTCTATTTTACGTGTGCACATGACTAATCTAGTTCTAATACACAAAATATGTACATAAGTATGGACAAATAAGGCTACTAAACAATTAAATACGTATATAACAAATGATATATGTTACGACCAGAGAGAGATTGTAATCTTAGAATTAACTTCTCTAATATTACAATATCAATCCAAATAAGATAAGATAAAATTATAAATTGTAAATACATATACTCCAACTTCCTATTGTCGTAGAAAGACTCTAAACGACTATTAAACATATTTAATACTCCCCCTCAAGCTAGAGCATAGATGTCAGTCATCCTAAACTTGTTACATCCTCTCGAGAAGTCGCCTATGAGAAGAGCCTTGGTAAAAATGTCAGCCGCTTGATCTTCAGATAAGACATGAATGGTACTGATTACTCTTTAGATGCCTTCACCTTAGAAATTGAATTGGCTACTTTCATAGGTTAGTTGTTCAACTCAATGATTGTTGGTATGATGTATTTGAGCATGTGTGAAAACTTACACTCATGGCACAACTACTCATTGTTATACGCACAACTACCCATTGTTATATGCACTTTCTGCTTTACCAAGTTCTTCTGACATGATGTAAAATGAAATGTAGATTCACTTGGTGGCCTTCAGATAAATGGGGGCAAAAGCGAAGTTATTGCATCAAGTGAATAACAGAAAGAGAAGTAATGGAATTGAGATAGACATGTTAAATTTCTGCGACCCTGAAGTTGACCACAGTAACAAAGTTCTACTTGGTGACTCAAGTGTGATGCGTCCAGCAGCAAAAGAGAAGAAGAGAAAGAAACACAGGAAGATTTCTGATGATTGCAATGCTGAAGACACTAAACAAGTTGAGAATGAGATGTCTTGCAAGTTTGGTAACTTGGGAGATGCATTGGAGAATGTTAAGTTTGTCTGCACTGGGTTGGATGGCAAATCTAATGATGCGATCTGCGACCCTGAAGTTGACCACAGTAACAAAGTTCTACTTGGTGACTCAAGTGTGATGCGTCCAGCAGCAAAAGAGAAGAAGAGAAAGAAACGCAGGAAGATTTCTGATGATTGCAATGCTGAAGACACTAAACAAGTTGAGAATGAGATGTCTTGCAAGTTTGGTAACTTGGGAGATGCATTGGAGAATGTTAAGTTTGTCTGCACTGGGTTGGATGGCAAATCTAACGATGCGATTGTGCTACTGACAATGCCTAAACATGGAAAGAAAAAGAAAAAAAAATCTTGCACTTGTCAAGAAGAAGATGCCTCTTTCAATCATGATAAAGCATCTCAAGAGGGATATGCTGAGAAATTCAATGACTCTCTTACATCCAAAGTGGCAAATGTAAATGCTTTACAAGGTTCGAATTATACAGTTTCATTGAACGAGACATGTTTGAGCAATAAAAATAAGAAAAAGAAAAGTAAATCAAATTTTGATGGTTTATGTTGTGAAGCTGTTAGTAGTTTGAATGCCAGTGAAGTTCATGCTGATGGAAACATTGAGGGTAAAGAACGTGAGGGCCACACAGCTGAAACAGACAAGAAAGTTTCAAAAGGATCGGCAGAGGTATTCCCCCCCAAAAACAGCCTAAAATTTCAACTTTTCCTCTTTTCATGCAACCACAATTTTTTGATCATTTCACTTCATGCCTGAAAATTTCATAGATACCAAATTTTTAAGTATGGTAATAAATTTATGTTGATAGTGTGCACTTGGATGTCTTTTAGTTGTTTACCTGTGTTCTTCCACAGCCAAAAACTGTCAATGCTTTTCGGAGGGTTAACCCAGATGAAGTAACTTTTGCTGATGAAAGGCTTCAGAACAACTCCTACTGGGCAAAGGTATTTTTTCTTTTTTTGCTTATTTGGGTTTATGATGCAGTCATTTTGCATTTTTTTTTTTAAATAGTTTTAAAAAGGGTTCTCAACTTTTGAAGGAATAGCAAAGCACACGACTGTTAGACTTTAATTGTTTTACTTTTAGCTGCTTGAGTTAGATAAAAGAAAGGCAGTCGGTTGATAAAATTTTAGGCTGGTATACTTTTTTCAATCACCTGTGCTAACTGCGTTTGTGAAATTTTCTTTGCCCTTACTCGGGATGTCAGGGTGGTGCCGAATCTGGCTATGGGGCAAGGGCTCAAGAAGTTCTTGGTCAAGTTAGAGGAAAGTAAGTACTATTATTTACCGTATCATCACTGTTATTTGAATGTACTGTCCAATCTTTTTATGGAGTTCAAATTCTGTTCCCCATTTTGGTCCTCGGTGTTTTTATCTTTTATTTTGTGACACTGTATCATCAAGTTGAGATTTGCTTTATCCGTTTCCCTGTATTAGGCAGGGGAACATGCCTTTTCTGACAACTGGTTCTAATTTCTTGGAAGCTGTGTCCAGAAAGACTGTATCTTTCTAAAACTACTAATCCTCACAAACACTGGAAGCACTTTTTTTCTTTTCCTATAAATTTTATGTTCTTGGGGAGTAGTTGTTTGATTGTGGGAACAACTGCTTTCTCATATTTGCCAATTTTCCTGTTAGGGAATGCTCTACCAAATAACAAATATCGAGGGCACGTGTGTTCTATAGGAATGCTTTTTATCTTTTCCGGGTGTTCCATCTTCCACAGTGTAACACCCAGAACAGAACACTTGTTCATGAAATAGGTCTTCTGTTCAGCAACCGAATGACCTTTAGTGACCTTTCTTATTCTTGTACTCGGTCAGAATGAATATTTTGACGGCAATACTTGTTCCACATGTTTTATCAAAATAAGGATGAAACAAAGTCACAATTTGTATGGTGCTATCGTTATGTGCTTGTTTTTTCTTCTGATTTATGTCTTTTATCCTCTCGCAATTCCATAGGGACTTCCGTCATGAAAAGACAAAAAAGAAGCGGGGGAGTTATAGAGGCGGCTTGATTGATCTTCAATCGCATTCTATAAAGTTCAGCTATTCGGATGATGAGTGAAGTACAGTCAATTTTAATATTGGTGAATTGTTTGAGTTTACCGTCTTCTCTTTGATATTGCAAAGCCACTGATTTTTTTTTTTGGTTTGCCAAAGGCGCCATTGCTGTGCTCTCTGGTCTTTTTAGCTTTTGTAATTTCCGCGTAGTGGTTCTGCAAAATTTTGGGGTCTATTTTATTTGTGGGGATCAACTCAGTTTTTAAGATAATGGTCTATCTCATTTTTTCTGGCCAACTGAACAGCAGGGTGAGTTTAATGGTTCCAGTTCGGATGTGCCTTTTTGCCTCGATGAACCCGGAGCGTTTCTAGTCATAGGGCCTCTCCCGTTCATTCAAGGCGAGGTTCTTCGCTTGCGCTTTTAGTCGTGATCTTCCCTTCAGGAAGGGGCGCAACCCTCGGTGTTAAAGTGTCTGTTAGTGTTGTCAGAGAGAGGTTACTTCTATTGTTAATGTAGAGAAATTGTAGAGAAAGAGACGACAGAGAGAATACATCAGAAAAAGATCTCAAGAAAGAGAGACTCATCAAATGTTGTGTGATTATATATATATATGGAGAGCTATGTCACAGTGGTGCGTCAAAACGAGTTGCGTACTGGTACGCTGGTACGACAAAGTGGGTACTGGGGGTGGTATGCCAAATCTGGATCCTGGTTAGAATCGGATACAAACAACGTTTAAACAACCAACGGGTGAAACGGCAAACCCTTCGACGCTCGATGCCCTTCTCCTCCTTCTCGACTTTCAATGGCGGGTGTTTGGCACGTCCAGTGGGTGATGCTGACGGCAGTTTTTGTAGACAAAAGAAAATAAAAAAAAAAAGGAGGTCGTTGGTAGTTGCTAAAGCATCCAGATTAGGAGAATCGTACAACTTGATCTTGTATAGTGTTTTGGTGGCTTTTGAGTGAAATTTTGTTAAGGTCTGATATGTGTTTGTTCTTTGTGTGTCGGTGCTCTGTGTGCATGTTTTTTCCATTTACATGTCATAGGTTCATGCATGGAATACCTTTTTACTGTTGGTTAAACTGATTATGTGGGAGACAATGCACTGCATGATTTCTCGAGTGTGTTTCTTCATTTTGAGGGCAGCTCCATCATGTCCTGCATAACATTTTTTCTACGCCTCTCAAGCCTCTCTACGAACCAATAGATGACAAATGCTTAGAAAGCTGTAGAAGCTTGGCCACCTCTATGACAGCTTCCTTAGCTTCTACACCTAGATCTTGCATCTTCGTGTTCAAATGTATGCATTCCATTGAAATGTATTCATGCACTTGATTTTCTTTTGTGCTTAGTTTGTAATTCTAAAAAAGAGGAAGGATTAGTTTAATTGTGTTTAAAAATAAAAGATTTATTATTTATTATTGTTAACATGATTCAAAAATTTAACTCCAGGGATGTGATTAACATATTCCAAGATTTAGAGCAACATCTTTAGGTCGGTGCTTTTGAACCCATAAGGTTTTTTCAATTTTTTGAATTAATTATATATAATAATATATAATAGTGGCTGTATCCATACCACAATTTACGAAAACGCTGTACCAGTACCTGTACCCTCCATACCCATACCATTGTGACGACAAATTAAATATGTGTGAGAGAAAGAGGGAGAGCGTAATTAATGAGGAGAGAAGAGGACGGGGAATTAAATGTCACAAAGAGAAAACTTAATTTAGCAGTCATATTTTTTTATTTAAATGCACGATCCCAAGTTGAGCTTCATTGAGTGTGAGCTTGACTCGATTAAACAAATCATCATGTAAGTATGGAATTATCAGCTTTAGTACTATCCAATTAATCATTATACAATCAAGTTCACAGCACCAAACACTACCGCACTTCTTCTTGTTTGTTTTCGTTTTGAAATCTGCATAAACTCGAATACAGGGATCGTCATTGCATTCACGTACTCGACGCCTGGAGGTTGGTGTGGTGGAGTTGTGGCAGGCGAACACGTCTTCTAACCTCATGGGTGTCAGTTCTCCCATTTCTCTGTTTTTTTCAATGTGGCCAAAGGCCATTGGTTGAAGGTGAGGGTTTAGGTCCTAGTGTGCTTGTTGAGGTTAGGCGGTATGCCTACAACTAAAAAGCAAAGCTTGTATAAAAGTGGCACATTTCCAGTAGCAACAAGCATATATATGAACTCATTAATTTGGTTCAGGTTGGAGGCTTATATGAAAAACAATCCTATGGTTCATAAGACCCATAAGGGGGTGTTAGCAAAGCTGGACAAGATTGGAAAGGGCATGTATTGTATTGATGTACCAGATTGGGTAACGCTCTTAGGCAGGATCTTTGATTGAGCATATACGATTTACTAGTATATGTAAATATAAATGTAACTCAGCGTTCAAACAATTATTCAAAGTTAATGTTGCCCTTTGCAAGGCTTGTTGGATTTTGGAAAGTAGCATAGGCAAAAAGATTGATCAACTTAGTTGCTTACTTGATTAAGATAGTAAATCCATTGCTTGACCACTAATTAATCATAATTAGTAGTGTTAACTGTTGGGACTTCAATGATAAATTTAGCAAAGGACCACACCAGTCCTGCTAATCCCACGATCAATGACCGAGTCGGACGAAGGGCCTACTGATTACCAGGTTCATCCAGTTAATGATGCAACTAGGCTAGCTAACCTACAATTACATATGGCTAATTTAGGCTTAGTCTTTTTAATCAAGAAATTAACTTAATTAATTAATTTGAGATGCTCAAATGGATCCTCTAGTGCGATGTTCTATGTCGGTGGAATTAGTCTTTCGACTGCTTTTTGAGATTCATTTGTGACATAGTTCTTGAAATCGTTTGACTGAGTGAAAGAGGTCCCACCTGACCCTGGCCGATGCTGCCCAATTCCGCCCGACGTTTGGCCACCCACATCCCTGCCGTGGGACTCTGCAACCAGCCACTGGAAAGCGAAAGGCCAAATCCAACTACGTCTTGACTGCCTTTGCCGTCTCTGCAGTCATGCACGCTGGTCCTCACTCGAATTGTGCCTGCGCTCCCACCAGCCAATGCC
The DNA here is from genome assembly GCA_011799765.1 of Nymphaea thermarum. Classification (NCBI taxonomy): domain Eukaryota; kingdom Viridiplantae; phylum Streptophyta; class Magnoliopsida; order Nymphaeales; family Nymphaeaceae; genus Nymphaea; species Nymphaea thermarum. The sequence goes on from JAANDH010000092.1 coordinate 281,629, forward strand.
GGTGGCCTCGTCTAGAGGAGAAGGCCTCCGGTCGGAACCAGCCGGAGAGGACAAGATCTGCCCCTCACTTTGCATGCCAATCTTTCCGACTAGCCATATATTACGACGTATTGTATCTCCTACTCAAGCGAATGAAACAAAAGCACGAGGAACAACAAGCTCAGCTCTCCAGCACCAAAAGCCATAGAAAGTATGCACAACCTGTTTTATTTGCAATTCATTACACGAAACATGCAAGCTCATTAGACTGTCAATTTTAATCAAAACAAAGTGGAAAAAAAATGAAGCCCCTATTTAAATAGTTGTTGAACAACAAACTGATTCGGTACCAAACCCCACAAGTTGCATACGTCAAGTGCCGACTGGGAGTTTCTACTGACTTGTCTTTAAAATTCGGATTTCTTGTTCTGCATAATACTTATGAGTAAATGCAATAATATACCAAAACAGATTCTGCTGAAAAAACCAGTTCCATGGTTCACCCAAACTTTGGTTTTATTCTTCAGGTGACTACAAGTACTTCTTATTTAGTTCTACATTTTAGATATGCTTTGAGTTCCATCATGTATGCTTTTATATACTTACTTGACTACATTAACCATGAAACTCTTTGTTATTAGGTAAAATATATTTTTTATTACTTATTACTGCTCATATGTACTTTTTAAAAATTTTCAAATGCCCATGTTCTCTAGAAAATTATGAAGATTTATCAAGAGAACTATGTTGTCGAAGTTTTTCTCTTGCTAAGAGTACTCTCCGATTCATTTTTTGAACAGGGGATACATCCCTTGTGCTTATATATTGCTCTGGATTTAATTTATGATTCCAAAATACATCCAAAATATTCTTGCATTTGTTTTATGATCAGGATTGATGTATATTCTTATACCACTGTTTACACTTTTTTATGCACCTGTACGTCATATGCAGTACAATGGTGATATAGTAAAATATTGAAATTGCATTTTATAGCAATTTGTCTCCTAAATATGGTCTCCTTACATTGTCAGGGTATGTGCAGATCAGACTCCTCCTCTTGGGTGGTCCCAAAGCATCAAAGTTTGCCTGCTGGTGCAATCTTTTGTTAAGTTATAAAAGAATGATATTCTTAAACTTGGTTGCTATTTTCAACTTTTTTTGGCCTTTAGTTATGAAGTACTTGGTGCCTTTTGTACCCTTTGGTTACATCCTGCTAGTCGCTGTTTTTTGAAATGATTTCTGTTGTTATTCGTGATTTAACAATGCATCTCATTGTCAATCTGACGGATCCATATGCACATATTAAGATTAATCACTTTTTTGTACTGTTCTTGCTTTATTTAGTTTGTTGTCATATTTTTAGGAAATAGGTTCATAAGGCTTTGGAGTATTGGTGCTTCAAATTGGTCCTCATGATGGTATTTTGAGAAGGAATAAAACAGTAGTTACTGCATCCATTAATCATCTTGCTGCTCATGTCTTCAACTGAGTTAACTTCAGAAAGGAGTTGGCACAGTAGAGATGGCGGCTCCATTTTGATGGGCAATTCTCTTCTCCTTCATTCTTTACCTCTGCCTTTTTCTCCTCCTTAATTTTCTTCTTCTTCTTTGTCTTCTTCTTCTCCAGCATGACGTTGCAAGGCTCCATGGAGACACAAGTCTGCTTCTCTATCACGATTGTCCAAGGTTTGCAATCATAGGTGCCGGTTGCCTTGGATTCCACATCTTCAACGTGTAGTTTCTTTTCTGTTGTTGTTTCTTTTTCAAATCATGGGCTTCAAGATATTTCTAGTTTTATGATTTATAATGTTATCAGTCGTTGCCCTAGTATGTGTTTGTTTTGATCAGTATATATTATTGATTGTCTCGGAATCATTAGATTGTCTCTCTTAGTCACGGTTCAGTCTTGGTTCTTGATTCCCAACTTTGTGTAAGCAAAGGTCGTGGTAAAGAGTCAAAGTTTGCTTCTGTGATTTTTCTGCTCCCAGGTCATGTCATAATAGTTGGTGTTCATGCCTTTGATTCAGATAGGTTTTGCTGTCGATTTTAAGATTTTTCCAGCATGTTATTGTTTGGATTTATTTTCTGCCTATGTCGTTGGACTGAGTAATTTCGTCTTCAATCTTTCAGTGTTGTGTTTCTTTTTCATTGCTTAGGATGGGTTCTATTCTTTGTGTTTCCGTTACTTCCTGCTAGAGAGGTTTTTTTCCGGTAACAATATGTATCCTCAGTCCCTTTTTAACCAGAAATTTATTGTTCTAAGCTTCTAGTTAGGTAGTCGATTAATATATTTTTATGTTTTCTAGTTTACTTGTTCCCAATTTAGTCAGTTTCGTTAGTCTCTTTACTTCTTGTTGTTGACATTTTTTGACCGGGTTTTGGTTTTTGTGGGTAGATTTGTTAGTTTGGCATTTATCTTAATTTTAGTGAGAACACATCAGCTCATAGGTTGCATGATTTAGGGAGTGGAGTCTTCTTTTATTTTATTATTCTTATTTTTTAGCAGATACCAAGTTGCATATACACTATACAGGTGTGTGCACTCATAAATGTACAAGGAAAAAAAAAGGACGTTGGAGTATCTTTCAGTTTAATTTATAAAAGTCCTGGAGGGCATATGCTTGTTTATCTGATCTTCCCTCTGCCCATCAAACTCCGGATGGCACGGTTAAAATTTTGGTTAGCTGGCTCATTTGGGAAATTCTAGTTGTAGTAACAATGGTTACCCACTTGGCAATTAAGCAAACCCCTTTAGCTATGTTTCCTTGCAAAGAAAAAAGCCCCGCTGTGAAACTGAAATGCTTGAAATTGAGCTTTTGTGAACGTCAAAAATATCACATTAGTAAGGTAATACTTTTAAGATGAAGGCAAAAACCAAAAGATGTTCAAGTCACCCTGACCATTAACAAAAAGGATGAACATAACCAGCACAAAAAGTACTGCAAGTCTGCACCAGAAGGTAATCACTTTCAGCTGAACTGGGGACAAAAGTACATGGGCAAAAACTTGAAAGCTTCACCCTTTCTTCTGCTTGGATGATTTCTTGGGCAGCTTTTCGCATGGAAAGGGTGCAGTAATTTCATCCACCACCCTGAAAATGTGTACATCCATCGCAGAGTGCCCGTGAGTTAACTCAAAAACACACACATCTCCTTCCTCCAAATTGTTAGCAAGCGAAAACGGGCCCCAACCACGCATAAATTTGGCACGACCATCTGCATGGTAACAACATCTGACTTCCCATGACATACCATCTGAGTTTCGAAGAGTTACTTTGCTGTTCAAGCGACATTTGAGCAAAAAACTCCTTGGTATGTTCTGTGGAGAAATTTGTTGGCAAGCAATCACATAAAACTCAGTTTATAGGAATGAAATCAAAATAAAGCCTAGTATATAGGGTAAACCATGAAAAAGAAGCAAGAAGTTAATTCTACAGAATGAAGTTCCTTGACGAATATCTGCAATTGCATATGCATAAACTAATCATCAGACAATGTAAAAGTGGTTTATAAGGCAAGATAAATTCTGAGGCATCTCAAGGCTTGACAAACCATGAAAGGGTCTAGAGATTCATGCATGAAACACACTAAGGTCATGTTGATTAGCTCAATAGTAATAAGGTAATCAAAAACCGAATTTTAATGGCCATATTGATTGATGTAGCATGATACAGTTCCAAACAATTAATATAGACAAAAGTATGACATCAGCATCCACATGGTTTATACCATAATTTTATTCTGTAAAACAACCAGAAAAACAGATCTGTGGGTGCAAACTACATGCAAAAGAATCAAAAGTGTGACCTAGATGACTGGTGTGCATATGCACACAACACAAAACTGCAAGTCAATTTCATTAAAGAGTATTAAAACAAGGAAATATATAAGTTAAAGACAAAAAAGAGCTCCATCCATCTTCCCAGGAAGTCCGCTTAGGACTTTCAAGTTAAAGGAGGTGCACCACTCAGCATAATCTGAGGAATGTCTGTCTAGCCCCAGCTTTCAAGTTGCTTAAGCAGTAAAAGGAAGAAGATAATGAATTAAGTTATGTTTACTGCTGAAAACTTGAATGAATGGTTTATGAAACTAATCCAGGATTAAATGATCGCGACATTCTTCGTTTTACAGGCACCCAAAGCTGTCAGGCTTGATGTTTGGAGTTTGCAAAGAAATTTAAAAGTCCTATGAGGAAATGCAACTTTATGATGCCCAAGAGGACAGCCCATCCATACAAATGACTAGAAAAGATTAATAATCAATATAAAATAAGACATTTTGACTATGTACAATTGGCTATACAAGGAGCAAGAAAAGGAGATATATCCATAAAACCTGAAAAACAATGGTGAAAATTTCATTTATTAATTGCTCATGGAAAAAAGTAAAAAATGGTGGAAAAACCATTTGGAAGGTAAAAATGTCATTTACATACAACAGTCATGCCTTATACATTACAGTTAGTCATGACAATTTAAACACAGAATGCAAAATTTAAGGGGAAATCTTACCACCGTAAATCTCATGTAAACATTTGATTCAAACATGGTAACTGTAAAATGAGGCCAATTTAGTTTCAAGCAGTGAGCTTCTTCTAAAGCTTGTAGCCTTTCTTCTTTGGTAACTTCCCGCCATCTTGAAGCATATCAATAAGTGGACAAGAATGCAGGATGATCAGAAAGAGAGCCAGCCTGAGATAACAACCACACTTCTGATCAGAAGAAAAGCCAAATCAGTGCACTCACTAAAACGACCCCACATGGACTAAAACAAAAAAGAAAGTAAGAGTAGCACCCAATGCAGAGAGAGAACCAGAGGGTAGTCAAGGTAGTCATGTTCTGTAGAAGTCAAGACCTAGTTATTCGAAAATGTTAAGACATGCTTATATTGAGTGTTATGCTTGAGAGGGTACTTATGTAATAAGGGTGTCTTTTAATGACTTGCGTGTAACTTCTCCATCTCCTCTATTCTATATAAAGAGGAGTTAGGGCTTTGTTAATGTTAATCAAGTTTTCTCTCTCCGACTTTATCATGGTATCAGAGCTCCAGCCGCCGCTCCAGCCAGCCACCGCCTATTGATTGGCGTCAGCCGCCGCCTCATCGGCGTCAGCTGCCGCCGCCCGACTGTCGCTCACATAGCCGCCGCCCGCCTGCTTCTCTCCTCACCTCGCCGCTCGTCTGCCTCCCGTATGCACCTCACCCCGCCGCCCGTCTGCTCCTCACCTGCCGTCGCCCGTCACTGCTGCCCGCTGTCGCTCCACCCCGCCAGTCGTCGCATCTCTGTTGCTCTGGCGCCCGTCGCCTGCGCTCTGCCGCCCACCGCCGTCGCCTGCGCCCTGCCGCCCACCGCCCGTCGTCGCTCTGCGCCCTGCGCTCTACCGCCCACCGCTCGCCGTCGCCGTCACTCTGTGCTCAGCTGCACGGCTGCCCGCAGTTGCCTGCATACTGCTGCACGCTGTCGCCTGCGCCCTGTTGCTCGCTGTTGTCTGCAGCCAGCCGACTGTGATTTCTGCCACTCGTCGCCTAAGCTCTGTCGTCTGTCGCCTGAGCTCCCTTCCGCCAGTCTCCTGCACTCTGCCGCGTGTGCTCGTCGCCCCGACGCCTGGGCAGTCGCCTGCGCTCGTCTGCGCTTGTCGTCCGTCGCCTGCGCTCGTCTGCTCCCACAGCGCTGACTCTGCCTCCTGCAGCATTCGTCTCTGCCTTCCCGCGCAGCGTCATCTGGTTCTGTCCTCTTTACACAGCAACCTTGTTTGATTGCTTGTTTGTGATCTCATCTTAATGATCATGCAGTAGTTCTTTATACATGTGATTGTATATTCATGCGCTTCTTATTCCGTGGCTCGGTTTCCTCCTTTTTGAAGTAAGAGATGTCTGAAATTAGCAGTGAAGCTAATACCTCTTCCTTTGTTTCGTCGAGAGAGATGAAGAGTTCCCCATTTTCCAGCATTATCAGCAAAATGAATGGGGGTAATTATGAAATGTGGGCAATGCAAGTAAAACGAACATTGATTGCTCATGACAAGGAACATCTCATCTTGGACCCCGAGCCCGTACAGAAGGTTGGAAAGTATACCACTTGGTTCAAGGATAATTCATTGGTTATGGTCTGGATTGTTGGTACTCTCTCTCAAGAGATTGCAAATGAAGTTTTGCACAAGGAAAGTGCAAAGGATATGTGGGATTCCCTTGCTGCCACATATTCACAGGCAAGGAATGAAACGAGAATCATGCAGCTTCACC
>JAANDH010000092.1:289217-416717 GCA_011799765.1 Nymphaea thermarum
TTGTTGGTTGCCGATGGGTTTTTACGGTCAAATACAGAGCAGATGGCACAATTGAGAGATATAAGGCTCGCCTTGTTGCTAAAGGCTACACTCAGACTTATGGGGTTGATTATTATGACACCTTCTCACCTGTGGCACGACATGCTTCTCTACGGATTCTTCTTGCAGTTGCAGTCAGCAAGAATTGGTCTCTATCTCATGTCAAAAATGCCTTTCTGTATGGTGATATACATGAAGAAGTGTATATGCAGCAACCACCTGGGTTTGTTGCTGAGGGGGAGTGTCAGAGAGTGTGCAAATTGAGAAAGGTAATTTATGGTCTAAAACAAAGTCCGCGAGCTTCGTTTCAGAAACTATCAGAAAATATTGAGAATGAGGGCTTCCGACGCTCTTCGGCAGATCATTCCCTTTTTGTCAAGAAAACTTCTACAGGAACAGTCTAAAGTTCATAGAGGTTTTTATGGACAAGCTGTCCTCATATTGTATCTATTAAATCTACCTGACAACAGAACCATATTAAAATAACAAAACCAAATCAACTATGCCATAAAATTCTTACATAACCAGGCGGCAGTTGTTCACGTGAACTGACTCACTGAATCAACAAGTAGCATTTTTTCATAAAAAAAAAATCAGCTTATTTAGTCACATCCCATCCCTACCTATGCATGCATAGATCCAAGAACGTGAGGAGGAAATCCAACGAAGTAACTATGGAGTTCTCAGTTTCAAGATTTAATAGAAGTCCGTAAATAAGTATCACTCTGTCCAGTATTTTACTTCAATTCTCTGTCCTAACATCGTCATCCAATTTCTCTTTGAGTACATGCATCATAAAGGAGTGGCGCCGACGGTGGTAAGTTACAAAATTAAACAGAAGGAAAAATAAAGATACATAAAGCAGAGAATACAAAGACACATAACGCAAAATACTAACGTGAAAGAAAAAAGGAGATCTGATCCACATGACTCCTGCATCCACGTAAATCATGGTAACGATGTTATCTTCTCCGTAGTAAGCAAGAAACTAAGGGTGGGATGCGCGAACTTTTTAAACCAAAAGCAAAAACGACACACAAAGTCTACAAATAGTAAACAGAAAAAGACAGAACATCAGCATACTGTTTATGAATAAGCTAATGACTCCGCGAGTTCTTGATTCATTTGATAATACCCAATCGAAATGAATATGATGTGTTTATAAGGGCAGTCGACCGCACTTGACATAACAAGCCATAGGATTTGGTGACTCGGAGAGGGCCAACATCTGCACCAGCACATGTGAAGGTGCGACAGGGTTGCAATGGCGCGGTTAAACAGTTCGCCTCACAGCTTTTGCAACGAACATGACTCAAACTTTCAGTATAGTAGAACACACAAAACCACTCCAAACAGACGATTTCATTTTCCACTTTCATCAGCACTCAAAAAAGAAAGCCACTCGAAGGAAGGAAAGAACAAGGACACCATCTGAAAGCAATCGAAAAATTTGAATTGCTAATTGTTGTGTTTCATTGATTGTCAACTATACAATTTATAGCCTTTCTAACATTTGTGATAAGCATAGCAACTTCAATCATTTCCTAAGATATTTCCTAAGATCAGGATTAGATAATCTTTCCTAAGATCAAGCTTTAGCTTTATCTTGATTTTTTGCCTTATCAAGATAAAGCAAAGACTCCATCATTTGCTTGAAGATAGCAAATTAGCTAACAAAACTCCCCTCTAATTTGTTGTCTTCACTTGATCTTGATAACTCCAATTCTGTTGCGGAGTTCGAGAAAACGAATGCGTCCGAGTGGCTTCGTTAACGCATCCGCAAGCTGCTCCTTGGTCTCCGTATGTTCGAGAGTGATATGCCCCGCTTCGACACAATCACGGATGAAGTGATATCGTGTGTCGATGTGCTTGCTCCGGTCATGGAAGACGGGGTTCTTGCTGAGCGCAATCGCAGACTTGTTATCCACCTTGAGCTCCGGTACCTGTATCTTCCGTTCCATAAGCTCTTGCAGTAGACGATGAAACCATACTCCTCGCAGCGGCGATGTACTCAGCCTCACATGAAGAGAGAGCAACAACCCGCTGCTTCTGAGATTGCCATGAGATCGGACTCTTGCCGAGGAAAAAGAGAACGCCAGTGGTGCTCTTCCGGCCATCAAGATCTCCAGCCATGTCGCTGTCACTGTATCCGGACAAGAGGAGTCCACCTCCTTCTCTTGGGTAGATGACCCCGAAACTTCGTGTCCCGACAATGTATCGGAGGATATGCTTCACAGCGGCAAAATGATCCTCTCGCGGATCCTCCATGAATCGACTCACATACCCAACGGCAAACACTATGTCCGGTCGGGTGTGAGTTAGATATCGCAGGCTCCCCACCACACTACGGTAGCGAGTGGCATCTACCGATGGAGCTGTTGAGGCCTTGGACAACTTGAGCCTTTCTTCCATCGGTGTGAGGCATGGATTGCAATCCGTCATGCCGCTCTGGTGTAAAAGTTTCTCGGCATAAGCACTTTGGCAGAGTGTGATCCCTCCTTTTCCTTGGTTCACCTCAATACCAAGATAATATGTGAGTAACCCCAGATCACTCATGCGAAATAGGGACATCATCTCACGCTTGAATTTTGTGATGCCACCCATGCTGGTTCCAGTGATGATCAAATCATCAACGTAGACACCGACGATCAGCACCTCGCCATGCTCCCGTCGTGTGTATAATGCGTGCTCATCTTTGCACCGATTGAAACCCAAATCCTGAAGGCTGGCATCTAGCTTGGCATTCCAAGCAAGTGGGGCTTGACGCAGTCCGTACAGTGCCTTACGCAACCTGAGCACCTTGTGCTCCTGCTTGTTGACGACGAATCCTGGTGGTTGTTTTACATAGACCTCCTCCACCAAGTCCCCATTAAGGAATGCGGATTTCACGTCCATGTGATGTACGGACCAGCCTTCATGTGCCGATAATGCCAACAAGAGTCGTACTGACTCCATGCGCGCGACAGGAGCAAAGACTTCCTCGAAATCAACCCCTTCACGTTGCGCATATCCCTTCGCTACAAGTCGCGCCTTGTGCTTGGTGATGCCGCCATGCTCATCTCGCTTGACCTTGAAGACCCACTTCAAGCCAATCGCGTGGTGCCCTGCAGGGAGCTCGACCAACTCCCAGGTGTTGTTCTCCTTGATGGACTTCATCTCCTCCAGCATCGCTTGACGCCAAACTGAATCTCGTTCAGCCGCGCTGAACGTGGTAGGCTCCTCCGCACTCACCATATGTAACTCGCCAATGACTTGCTCTTCATCGGGAGGGAGCCCAAGGATGTCGCTCATGAGTCTGAAACGTCGTGGTGCGCCATCATCATTGTCGAGCTCGGCGAGGGCCTTAGTCGTTGGTGATGCAAATTGCACACCTGGAGAGTGATCCGGTGTGTTTGGTGGTGGCGACTCATGTTGCTCCCCCGCAGCTTAAGCATCTCCTGAGGCAATGATTGTCTCATGCTCGATGAAGAAGTCTGTACTCGATGTATCTAACTGGCCTTCGGGATCCGCCCAATCCCAACTGGCCTTCTCGTCAAACACCACGTCGCGAGATATGTGAACCCGACGAGCAACTGGATCAAACGGGTGATATGCCTTTGACCTTGGTTCGTAGCCAAGCAACACCATCTTTTGGCTGCGATCATCAAGCTTCTTCAGATCTGGTCGAGTGACCTTCACATGCGCGATACAACCAAACGTGCGCAGGAAGGAGACATATGGCTTCCTCCCATGCCAAGCTTCAAATGGCGTTTTGCCATCCAAGCTCTTCGTGGGTGACCTGTTCAAGAGGAACACTGCAGACGATGGCATCTTTTTTGCCTTGAGCAAGCTGCGTGTCATGCCGACGATGGTTTGATTTTGCCGCTCGATGACACCATTTTGTTGACGTGATTGTGGTGCCGTGAGCTGCCGTGCAACCCCTCGATCTGTGCAGTAGCGCTCGAACTCGATCGAAGTAAATTCTCCCCCTCGATCAGTTCGTAGTGAGCGTAGATGCCGCCCAGTCTCAACCTCCACGCTAGTTTGGAACTGCTTGATGGCAGGCAGTGCTTGATCTTTACCTGCAAGAAGGTATAGCCACATGTGGCGGCTGACATCATCCACTAGGAGGAGGAAGTAGCGTTTGCCACCGTTCGTTGCTGGTGTGATGGGTCCACACAAATCGCCGTGCACTAGATCGAGCAAGCCGTCAGCTCGATGATGTGTTGACGCTGGGAACGGAGCACGCCTCTGCTTGCCGGCGAGGCAATGGTCGCAGATCTCCACCAGACGATTAATGATCGGGAGCCCGCGCACCATGTCATCTTGCGCCAGCTTTTTTAACGCCTCAAAGTTTAGATGCCCGTAGCGAGCATGCCATAGCCACACTTCTTCATCTTCTTTTGCCAAAAAACACAGTGGGCCTGCAATGTTCAACTTGAGCATATACAAGCGATTTTTGGAGCGTGGTACCTTTGCCAGTAGACGACATTTCTGATCACGTATCGTCAGCACTCCCGATCGGATCAGCACCTCGCACCCATGCTCATCGAGTTGGCCGATGCTGAGGATGCTACTCTTGAGCTTGGGAATGTAATAGACGTTGGTGATCGTCAGATTTTCTCCGTTTTGGCATGCGAACGCCACCGCGCCACGTCCGTGAATGTCAACAACTGATCCATCACCAAATTTCACCGAGCCGGTGATGCCCGGGTCCATCTCAGTAAAATGGTAGCTTTTGTCGGTCATATGGTTGCTGGCACCCGTGTCTAGGTACCACATGTCGTCGTGCCGCTCTCCTTCACATCCAAGATTCACCTGCGCGTGCGTCTCATCGAGTTTGACAAAACTCGGTGGTGGTGGCTCAACGTTGTCGGTAACGAAGCACACCTGTGCCATGAGGAGTGCTGGCTCCTCGCCATCCTCCTGGGCGAGATACGCTTTCTCGCGTTGAGGCTGTCGGCAATCTCTCGCCCAATGGCCGATCTTGCCACAGTTGTGACATTTGTCACGACTAACGTCGCGCTCACGTCTGGACTCATCGCGTCCGCTATTCCGACCATTGTCGCCTTTCGCAGACCGATTTCCCTTACAGCGGCGTCGTCTGTGGCCACCACTCTTGCTCGACGATCCACCTGTACCCGGCTTTCCTTTGTGACGCGAGAGCCATTCTTCCTCGGTCAGCAATAGTTTGCTTCCCTTGGAAGCTGTGGGTGGTGGTGCTTGAGAAAGACCGCGCTCGTCGACGCCCTTCAGACGTCCAGTGACATCTTCGATGGATAGAGTGGCAAAATCGAGCATAGTATCGATGGTGTAGACGACATGGCCGAACCTCGATGGAGCAGCCCAGAGGTACTTCTCGACGGCCTTCTACTCGTCAACGGGTTCGCCATGTTCTGCGAGTTGAGCCAGTAGAGCGCTCAGCCGGAGTGCGAAATCCTCTGGATCCTCCCCTTCCTTGAACGCAATCGTCTCGTACTCGATCCGGAGCCTCTGCAGCTTCGATCGACGTACGTGATCGAAGCCAATCCGCACGGACTTGATGTAGTCCCATGCTTCCTTGGCTGTTTGCTTCAGGGCGATGGCGCGCATCATCTCCTTCGAGACCGCCTTGATGAGTGCCTCGAGTGCCGCCCGATCTTCCTGCAGATCGGCGTCGCCGTACTCAATGGCGTCCCATAGCCCCCTTGCTTGGAGCATCACCTTCATCACGAGTGACCAATCCGTGTAGTTGTCGCGCTCGAGCATCGGGTAGGATGTACTTCCGACCTCCCGAATCGTCCTTTGAATCACTCGATTGTGACCCCGACGTGAAACGATCGGCGAGTACGAACGTCGTTCACGACCTCGGCCTTCACGGCGTGGTGACATGCTTCCCTCGTGGTTCGACATAGACCTCGTGAGGCAAGGAACGATCCTTGACGAAGCGGCGCGGTCTCCTCTGCTCGACTTAGGTGTAGCAGCGGAAAAACGGTGGAACCTCCACCGTTGTTCGAACGGGGATCGGGCGAAGCAGGACGCTCGACGAAATTGCTCTTGACCAGTCTTCGTTCAAAAATCCACCACGCCTTGGTTCTAGCTCCAAAAAATTCTGAAACTTGGAGGTTAGAAAGTAGAGATCCAGACGATTCCAACGCACCTTGTCTCGTTAAAATCCGACGCCGGAGTAATCAACGCCCGTCGATTGAAGTCAGGGCTGATTCGGGTGGTGTCCTGGCCCCTGACACGTGCAAGAAAGCTTGGGACACGGGGACACGAAGTCACCCGCGTTGTAGAATAGCCGACTCGTGCTGAGAGGGACACAGAATCCGCTGAAGTCGATGTGGAAAGGGACTCGTAGCGGGACTCGGCGGGACTCGTCCGTCAGGTGATGCGGGATTCCACGGGACACGCGAATCCGGGTGATCCGCTGCGCTTGAGACACTGAAACACAGGACACCGCCGGGGACTGAAGAACACGGCGCCGGAATCGTCGATTTCGCCGGAAAATTCCCGCCTCGCCGGAAAAACGGCAGAACTCGCCTGAGATCTTCAAACTGCTATTCCAGACTCATTTCTGAACCAATTTTGGCGTTCTTTAGCTTGTTTTGTTCGAAAATTTGTCAGGAATCTACTCGTATTGCCATCAACACGTTTGGATTCCGATTGTGGCCGGAATCATCGCCGGAGTGCTCGGTGGTTCACCGGAAATGGGAAAAACCGCAGCACAGTGATGAAATGCAGACCAAAAACGAGATTAAAGCGGGGAAATCCTTCAGGAACGAACTAACCGTACGAGGATCAATCGTTCGGGATTGATCAGCCGTTGGATTGTGTTGGATTTTGCCAGTAGTTGTTAAGAACAAGAGGATGTCTCTACCGGAGAAGGGAGCAACGCCTGAGGACGCTGATTGCTTCAAAAATCAACTTCTCGCCCTCGTTTTTTTCGTCTGAAGCTTGGATTCGCCGCTGTGAGCGCTGGCTCTGATACCAAATGAAAGCAATCGAAAAATTTGAATTGCTAATTGTTGTGTTTCATTGATTGTCAACTATACAATTTATACCCTTTCTAACATTTGTGATAAGCATAGCAACTTCAATTCTTTCCTAAGATATTTTCTAAGATCAGGATTAGATAATATTTCCTAAGATCAAGCTTTAGTTTTATCTTGATTTTTTGTCTTATCAAGATAAAGCAAAGACTCCATCATTTGCTTGAAGATAGCAAATTAGCTAACACCATCGACGACTGGTTCTATTAGGAAACAAAACATAAGGAAAAAGAAACAAAGTCTTTGCTGAGAAAAACGATGATGGGACGAATGCTTTGAAAATCCTCTTCCATCATTAGTAAAACGAAACGCAGAAACTCACCAAGAAAAACGGGAAGACTAAGAATGGAGAAGTATAGTGCATAACGGAAAAAAAAGAAAAAAAGATAAGGAAGAGGAAAGGGGAGATCAGATTACAATCTTCGTGTGGAAATCTCCTATAAGAACTTTGAAAAAGTACATTCCCACCGCCTTGCGACATTCCGGCTGACCATCACCGGTCCGGCACCTTTTCATCACCATGTTTTTTCTTTCTTTCCTAAAGGAGCCAACAATCTGTAAAAGGAAATGCACCAACTCTTTCTTAGTCTCTCTCACAGTCTCACTCTCTAGCGAACGACTCAGAGGAGAAGGAACTCGCCCTTAACGCAAGGAGGTCTGTGCTACTCAGACTTCCGAAACAATTCGGCTGCCGCAACCGCCGTGGTATCGATCACGAAAGGGGAGAGGCTTTTGGCGCATCTCTGCGCCGGGTTTTACGTAAAGAGTGCAGAGCGGAAATGGAATTCCTCATGCGTCTCTTAACGGAATTTCGAAAAAGTGTAAATTGAAAAACTATTTCTAAACGACGGTGTAATGAGATCTACATTTTAGGAAAGAACAGCATGAGATAAAAATTAACACACAAAATGCAGTTCAAGAAAGACGCGTTGAAATAAAAAGTTATTTCGTGGACGAAGCCCGTTTGGGGATTTGAATGTGTTTGATTACCACAGTGATTTGTTTTCAAAATTAAATGTTAAAATCCTTTTGACGCCTGTTAATAAATGTTTAGGCCCCCGACCTCTAACGTCAGACGCAGCTTACTTTGAAATAAAATATGTATTGCAAAATGAAGATTAAACAAACATTTAGGGAATCTTGATTACTTTGGCACTAAGATTTGACGTTCAAAAATAATGTAACCCATGCGTCTCTGGAACAAATCAAAAGAACTCTCAAAATTTTGAAATGAAAATGTCAAAATTTCTTCTTCATCAAAGCATTTATATTCTTTGCAAAAGAGAAACGTTTTCTAATGTTAATGAATGTCAGTGATGATTTAGTGTAAGTAAAGGATGTTTACTGACGTCAACTTGCATCTATAAATTCTGTGTCGAACGCTTATATTTCGTGTCACAAATGGCAGATTTCGACGATGTGATGCAAAACATCAAAAAAGTCTTTAGCAATGCCCGTCTTTACTGACATTTGGCTTGGCTTTGGTAAGAAGGTCGCAACATAATTTGCTAACTTTTTTTTTCCAATTTTTAGAGGCATTTTTTGATGTCATTGAAAATTGTTTTTTCTTTTTGAATCGAAGACCTTCCCCCTGTCTCCTTTCCTACCCCTCAAACCACCCCTTTTCTCTTCTTACCATGTGCCTGCCCATTCCTGCCCATTCGGAAAAGTCTTCGATTCATCTCTCTTTCCTCTTTTCTTTCTTCTTCTTTTGCTTCTTTTTGCCTGGTTGGGGGGTTTTGGTTCAACTGGCGGCAATTCTTCATTGCTAAGGCATTGGTGATCGTTATTCATTGGTTTGCCAATTCTTGTTGCTTGTGGGTCTCCACCCTTTGAAAATCTTTAGATCGAACGTTGTTGATTGCCTTTGAGGCTTTTTCTTGGTGTTTGACGATGTTGGTGTCCGACGGGCCGAACAATTTCAACTTTTGGGGGGACGCCGCCACCTTTCTTGGCGGTGATCAGTTGGATGACTCAGACAACTACTCGATCAGTGTTGAAAGATTCTATGACATATTAAACGAAAATCAGTCGCAAAATCCCTCTAAGGTATGTGGTCTCTCCCCCCCCCCCCTCTCTCTCTCTCTCTCTCTCTAGGATTGTTGAATTGCTTGTCATTTTCTCGGATTCCATCAGTTATTCAGTTGGCCTCTTCATGTCATGTTTTTTCCCCTCCAATCTTGAAAACACAAATGGAAGTAAGCCGTTAGAGCATCCATGTTTATTGCTGCTATTCTTGGTCCAAATTGCTTTGTTTTTTGACTCGCTCCTCTCATAAAAAGCAAAGCAATTTGGACCAAGAATAGCAGCAATAAACATGGATGCGTTAACGGCTTACTTCCATTTATGTTATCAAGATTGAAGGGGAAAAGCATGACATGAAGAAGCCAAGTGAATAAATGATGGAATCCGGTAAAAGAACAAGCAATTCAACAATCCTAGAGAGAGAGAACAATACCTTAGAGGGATTTATATCATAGAATCTTTCAACACTGATCGAGTAGTCGTCCGAATCATCCAACTGATCACTGCCAAGAAAGGCAGCTGCATCCCCCCAAAAGTTGAAATTGCCCGTTAGACACAAACATCGTCAAACACCAAGAAAAAGCCTCGGAGGCAATCAACAACGTCCAATGCAAAGATTTTCAGAGGGTGGAGACCCGCAAACAACAAGAATCGGCAAACCGAAGAAGAACGATCGCCAACGCCTTAGCAACGAAGAATCGCCGGTAGCCGAACCGAAACCCCCCCAACCAGGTGAAAAGAAGAAGAAAGAGAAGGGGAAAGAGTGATGAATCGAAGACTTTTCCAAATGGGCGGGCACGTGGTGAGAAAAAAAAAGGGGTGGTTCCTAAGGTGGAAAAGGAGAGAGGGGGGAAGGATACTAACAAAGGGGGTTTAATTGCCAATTCTATGGTAGCCTTTTACCAAATGTATGCCACAAGAAGATAGTATTGCAACTAGCCAATCATATGTCATGTTAAATGTATTGGGAAGTCCTTTGGCACATACCTTGCTATATTTCTAAGTTTGTCGTTCTTATGAGTACAAATGTGAAATATAACATGACATACAAGTCCAATTATGTTCTTTCGCATTTGTACTATACGTAATCAAGTTTAATGGCCCCTCAGAGAATTTGATAAAGTAGATTAACAATGAAAATCACTCCCAAAACATATACAAGATAATAGATCTAGTTACTGCTGATTGTATTTATAGAAACTAAATATAGCCCTCAATCATATATGCATATGTAAAAATGTACCGATATACAAGTTAATGCACAGCGTGCACACATTCATGTGTTCATCCACATTGAGGCAACATCATGCAGTTCATAATCACATTGCATTGAACCAATGCTGGGGCACAATCAACTTCTTCACTTTCAGACATATGAAGCTGCTCACCACACCAATTTAACAACCATGCCCACAATGTATGCCACAGCAAGACAGCAAGACAGTATTGCAACTCGCCAAACGTGTCGACAAACCTTCTGAACAAACGTCAACAATGACTGATTTCGTATGGATAATAATGACAATTTGGGTATGTTTCTATTATACTCTATTTTTTCATTGCTTCCATCCAAAGAGACAAAAACCATATCTTAGTTGCATAAACTCGAGCATATACCCACAATGTATTCCTTCGTTCTTCAGAAGGTTGGTTTGGCTGGATACAGGCAATGAACTCTAGGGGTCACCCTGATGCCACGAGCCTCTATTTTTCCAAGGAAGGCAAACTCCAATGCGGGTGGCTACGCACCAACTATTGAGATAGTCCATCGTACGCCTCAAAAGAGGCACATGAACTTGCTCACCCTGCCAACTCAACAACTGAAAATGGGACAGCGGAAGAAGTGACTAAGGATCCCGGAAAGAAGGGAATATTTTTCAGCAGAGTGGAAGGGAGTTAAGTCCACCGGCGTGAGAGATGGTACGTCAGAGCTTTGGGAACCACCCAGACCACTCGAGGTCCGAGTTCCTGGAGACATGCAATTGGCCCTAGCACATGACCCATGTTGCACTAACACAGCAGAAGCGTGGGTTGAGAGTGGGCACGAACTATCCTCACAGCAGAAGACCCTGCTAAACACATTGCCAAGGGATTATGGCCCGAAGCGAACGCGGGACAGCATAGTAGAAGGGCAACCGGTATGCGGAAAAGAAGATGGGATAAACGACGGACGACAGCTTAAAGAGGTCCATGAGCGCTTGCAACCCCAACTGGGCATAGTTCCCAAGGACTATAGATAAGGGAGATACCGAGTGGTATACGTAAGGAAGAGTGGTCAGAGTCGCGAGGTAGAGGCATAAAAGGCCACCCGAGGAGACTGCCAGGAACGAGCTTGGGAAGAAGCTGATTTTAAGGAGGGTGGATTTGTTATATGTTTGCTAGGATTAGTCCGAGAGATGCTGGCAGAGCTGCCTACACAGGAGATGCGGCTGATGAGAGACAGCCGCAGGTCGCAGCAAGCACGGGGAGGACCGACTAGCGCCGAGCGCAAGGACTAGAGAGTGTCGCATTTTGTTAGGCCGAGGTCATGAACGCGGTAGACAGCATGCCGAGAGCCAAGAGCGAGGCAGCAGCCGCGAGCCAGAGAAGCACACAACGTCCAGGGTCAAGTGAGGGTATCGATTGTATGGGGTTAGTCAACACACCGAGTCGAGCGCATTGTGAGGTTAACGCGCTAACCATCGCCTACAACACGTGCAAGATAGGGCGAGGCGAGACTCTTACAGGTCAGCCTAGGACTCAGCTGACTGACGAGGGTGCTCAGGCCCCATGCGGAGGTAGGCAAAAAAGTTTAGTGAGACTAACAGGCAGCAGCAGCCAGGGGTGTTGCTGACGAAGGCGTTCATCATTTGGGTGAGGTTAGCAGGACCATCACCTCGGGTTCAATCTGAAGGAGGCTCAGTGAACCCAGCTCGGGTAGACCAGGGAACTGAGTTCGGCACGGAACAGGTCGGACAGGGACAAACAACGCAATCAACTGAAAATGGTGGAAGCTCACTGTAAACTTACATTCCACAGGGATTTGGTTAGTAGTGGATTCCAACTGTGGTGCCGTGAAGTTTTTCAAGCGGCTAACCATAATTTAGAAACCTCTCACTTTCTCTCTCTCTCTCTCTCTCTCTTGACTCTGCTGCTCTGTCCGTACTTGGTCGCTTGGTGCTCGCCCACTCCACCCATTGCACCTACACCAAGTATTCTGTTAACCTCCCTAAGCTCTAATTCCTGTGTCCCTACAACCGGTCTCCTAAGTCTTGGGAGATATTCCTTTTATGTTCCTGGCTGCTTACGCTGAGCTTGGCGATAGTTCGAGTATGCTTTGGCCTTGTTGGCTACTTTGGCGCTTCTTTTCTTCGGCTTACGCCCTTCATTGGCTGTGCCGCAGTCAAGTTTTGTCCTGCCTCGCTGCAGCTTAGGCCCTTGTTACGAGCCGTTGGCCTGGCCTTGACCATTCCCTCGGCCATCTTCGGCAGGGTCAGAATTAGGCTTGCATCAAGATCCCTCTCGCTCTGCTCGCTCTTAGAAATCAGGAGCAGTCAGGCTCAGTCGCTCACGCTCGTCCTGGGCGTCTCTCTCACTCTATTTTGAGGTTGCGCTGTTCTTTTGCAGTTACAGGTGGGGAAGCTCACTGGCACTCACTATTGAAAAGAACAGCATGCAAAAGAAAGTAGATGAGGCAATCCCCCTGTCTAACTGCCAACACTGCAAAAGAACAATGCAACCTCAAAATAGAGTGAGAGAGACGCGCAGGACGAGCGCGAGCAGAGTGATTTAAGTGCGAGTGAGCCTGACTGTGGGCATTATGCAAAGTAGTTAATGTTATTGAACATGATCTTTGCATTAAAAGGTTGTTATTGTTAAAGATAATATTGTATCACATAAGAGCATGATATTTGTGGAGATAAAAGATGCCAACAAAGTGATGATCACTACCAATTCTCACACTTTGGATTTTTAAGGTCAATGGTGTGGGTGGAGAGGGGGGGCGTGCATGGGTCATGGCCTCACCTCCAATTTTCTTTTTTACAATACATCTAACTTTTAGAAAATTTCACTTATCATATATAAAAAATGTAAAAAATGATATTTCGGCTCATGTCCAAATTCAGAAACTTTAATTTACCATGAAAAAAATTTCTAGCTCTCCTAATTCCTTTGGCAGTTAATATACTGCTTTTTTTTTTTTATTTTTTTGTGCTTTTTTTAATAAGGTACTTGAACAGGAAAATCCCTACATGTTGTATGCAAGGCAGATTAATCATAACCTTAACACAACGCTCAAGTTATGAAGAGCTCTAGACAACCAAGCGATTGTTGCCTTCTTCAACAAAGTGAAGGCTCGGTCCGGCTTCACAAACTTCAACTTTCCTGACTCGTCATTCAATTTGATGGAGAACGAAAATGAATCGTGTGATGCAAAATATTTAACATTATCAAGCAAGATTTGCACAACAAAAGGAATTGTGATATTATTAAAAATTATTGTTGTGACATATAAGCGAATGATGCAGATATCTGCAGACACTAGTAAAAATAATAATGACTTTGTTATAAAAAAGGCCAGTTATCGACCTGGTGTTGCAAAACAAATCATTCGAAATATCTCTTGGTCTTTACAAGTACTGAGGGAAGATGAAAATGGAAAGCATCTTGTAAAATATCCAACATTATGAAATAAGATGTTCCCAAGAACAGGAAGGTCACTATTGTTAAAGATAATGCTGCAGCCAATAAAGAAATGATATCTAAGAAGATAAAAAACCAATGAAGATAATAATAGGATTGCTAACAACAGGAAGGGTCGTCGAGCTGGAGTTGCAAACAGAGCAGGGAAAAATATCTAGAGATTATTTTAAATAGCGAGTATAAATATTAAATCTCACACTATTGATCTTTGAGGTCAATGGTAGCCTTCCATGGTGAAAAAACACATTAATATCCTACTTTCTTTCTTTTCATTTTTTTTTAATTTCTCATGTTTTTTGAGAGCTTTCAAGGGTATTGAAGGTGGGTTTCTTATTCTTTTTTAAGGAGCCCTGGACGTATGCTAATGACACTTGCTCCCACTCGTATGTCAGTAACGTTAATTTGGTACGTGGTGAAACACAAAAGCAAACCAGTCACTAAACCAACTCAATATTGATTTCCATAATCCACGAAAGAAAGGAGGCACTCACTGTGACTGAGCCACAAACAAATGGAGTTTCTTCTTGATCACTGGTACCCTTGTCTCCAAAATTGATTCTTCCAAAACCATCGGAACCAAAACACATGGAGAAAGAATTCGCAATAAGGCCAGACTTAGTTAGAATGCTAGGCACAGATACGTTTCCCAAACCAAGCCCAAATAACCCAGTTAGAGCAGGGAGTCTCAGAAAGGCACCGGTCTGGATCTGTCCACATCTGCACCATAAAAAGTATGCCATAAAGATTTATGCTGATGATGTGGAATAAATGACCAAGGACATTGTTACAGTAGTTTGTACCTTTTCCAGAAAACATATTGGTGGGAGTGGGACTAAGAGTTTTAGTATCATCGAACAGCCTGAACTTGAATATTGCATTTAGAAGACCTTGGACCTTTTTCTAAGGGTCACACATCTATCTTTTTCTCATTTCTCCTAGAACTTGATCAAACTTTGGCATACATCACACACACAAAGACAACATTCATGTTCATGCTCTTATTGCTTATGGCTACAAATAGTGTTGTGTCTAAAATTTAATAAGCTTATCAGAGAAGGCATGATGAAGATCCTTCTATGGCATTTCAATGATGTAAGCATTGCTTAATCCACTCCATTAAACAACAAATAACTTAAAGAAAGCTGATGAGAAAATAATCGTACCCAAAGACAACTGAAGGGTTGATTGCTTTTGGTTGACTGTCTTCAGTAATCAAGTGGAGAACATCCTCCACCAGAACACCAGATGATGAAGTATTTGCAGAGACATAATCAAACCTGTACCGGCACTGGCTGTTTGTTTCAGAGCATAGAGTTCGAGAATCACAGAGATGGAACTGCAAGGCAAATATTTGCCCGTCGTTGATATATTAGGAGAATAAACACCACTCTCAACACCCTGAACCTGAAGCAAGGGAATCAACAAATAAAACTGTAAAAATTTCGACCTTCCTTCCTAACTACTCCAAATTATTAACTGGTGAACACTATGTCGTCACAGGTGGGTGGTTGCGGCCTTCAACCACTATCAAAACAAATGGTAAAAACATTTGAATAGCATGATGCCCAACTTAAATTTGGAGCTCTTCTAACCAGCAGAAACCGAAAGGCTGCTTGTATTGGTCAGAAGCAGGGGCGGAGTCAGGATTTTTTATATGGTCGGGCCAAGACGATTCGTAGGTCGGGCTAGGGTCGGGCCAAGAGGAGTAACCAAGAGCGATGGGTCGGGCCAAACTAAAAAAATTTGATTTTTTCAATGTAAAAAAAAAAAAAATTTCTCCGTGCTCACCCGGGCCAAGGCCTGGGCGCCCCCCCCCCCCCCCTGGTCAGAAGTAAGGGACGAGGTACTGTAAAGAAGTTTGTGAAATAAGATCTTTAATTCAGCCGAAAAATGGTTATGAATATTCACAAAAACAGATATACCAACTTCTTTTCCTTTCACCAGATAAAGTGCTAAGGTAACAATCTTATCGTAGAAAAATCAAAGGCGAAACGAAAATTGCGAAAGCTAGGGTCAGTGTTTGGAATTACACCTGAAAGTCAGGCGCCATTTTATGAAAAAAAAATGGCCCTTGTTTGGGAGAGATGTTGAGACTTAAGCGTCCTGGATGCGCATCTCAGGAGAATATACTTTTGAACCGAACGGAACCGTCCATCTTTAGATCCGACGGTTCTTGAAAAAGAAAAGAAAAAATGCGGTGGTGGGTCCATCCAGGGCAGACCATGATGCTCTGGTTCGAGGAGCGACAAACCAGGGACTGGTTAAAATTGAACAGGATGCGTGATACGGAAGCGGGGAAGCGAATCCTTTTCTTATTCGGATACGATAACCAAGAAAGGAATTTTTTGACAAGGGCAGATGTGCATCATCGGTCGTTAATTTCTGCTTATTATAATAAATAAATTTTTTTAATATAAAATAAATATTTTTTAATATAAAATATATTATATATTATTTAAAAGTTATGAAATCAAACCTCGTAGGAGTAGGAGAATCCATTCGTATCAAATTCATGCTTCCAAAAGGATGATGAACAATGTCGATCACATCACAAAAGAAACAGAAAAAGAAAAAAGAGCATAGAATGAAGAAATCGTACGAGTGGTGGAGTGGAATTAGCACACTGGATGCACTGACATGGCACCTAGAAGTGGTCGCTGCCCGTATCCAACGCAAATAGAAACTTTACTGCAGGTGTCCCAATTTCAACTATGGCGTAGTGCAGACTTCACCCCGTCACCAGAAAGAACAAAGAAACGCAAGTGAGAACAAGCAAAAACCTAAATGGCAGAGAGAGAGAGAGAGAGAGAGAGAGAGAGAGAGAGAGAGAGAGAGAGATTGAAGCTGGGGTGTAGAATTATTGCGTACAATCCCAATTGAAGATGGAGAGTCAAGTTCCTGTCGACGAAGGTAACCAGAGGTTTGCTGCTTGCAGCGAGATTACGACCAAGGAGGACCCCATCATGATGGAAAAGGGTATTGTAGTATTCAGGACTCCCCGGCTGTGGCCAGTTGTGGACGGAGACGCCGGAGGTGGAGCGCACCCATTCGCGCACCCGATCGGAGAACTTATGGTGGAGCTCAAAACTGAAGGTGGTTTTACTGACAGAAGGGTGAGAGAGAAAAAGAAAAGCGAGGAAGAAGAGGAGGGTTGATGGCATAATTGAGACACCGAAGAGCGCCATGGCAGGTCTGGAGGAGTCCGGCGGGGATGAGGAAATTTTATAGAAGAAGAAGAGGAGGAGGAGATGAAGAATCTAATGATGACGATGAGGATGAAGATGAAGGTAACGATGGAGATCTCGAAGTGTAGTCCATGTCAGACAAAATAGACAGGAAACAAAAGAAACGAGACAAACTTCTTGCACTGTTGCAATCAAGGGATGGTTCGGAGGACAGCAAGGATGACATGGACATGGAAGTAACATTCAATACTGATTCAGAAGGCAGAAGCAAGCAGTTCCTTAGAGGGAAAAGAACAAAGATTCTGTCACTTTATGAAACCAGATAATGACTCCATTACCTTTTATATCGAGGATCTATCGGGTCTAACGCATAGAGTGGGGAAGTGAAAAAAGCCGACAACCTTGGACCCGACAGAATCTTTGTTCTTTTCCCTCTAAGGAACCGCTTGCTTCTGCCTTCTGAATCAGTATTGAAGGTTACTTCCATGTCCATGTCATCCTTGTTGTCCTCCGAACCATCCCCTGATTGCAACAATGCAAGAAGTTTGTCTTGTTTCTTTTGTTTCTTGTCTATTTTGTATGACATGGACTGAACTTCGAGATCTCCATTGTTACCTTCATCTTCATCCTCATCGTCATCATCAGATTCTTCATCTCCTCCTCCTCTTCTTCTTCTATAAAATTTCCTCATCCCCGCCGTACTCCTCCAGACCTGCCATGGCGCTCTTCGGTGTCTCAATTCTGCCATCAACCCTCCTCTTCTTCCTCGCTTTTCTTTTTCTCTCTCACCCTTCTGTCAGTAAAACCACCTTCAGTTTTGAGCTCCACCATAAGTTCTCCGATCGGGTGCGCGAATGGGTGCGCTCCACCTCCGGCGTCTCCGTCCACAACTGGCCACAGCCGGGGAGTCCTGAATACTACAATACCCTTTTCCATCATGATGGGGTCCTCCTTGGTCGTAATCTCGCTGCAAGCAGCAAACCTCTGGTTACTTTCGTCGACAGGAACTTGACTCTCCATCTTCAGTTGGGATTGTACGCAATAATTCTACACCCCAACTTCAATCTCTCTCTCTCTCTTCTCCTACCATTTAGGTTTTCAC
The DNA here is from genome assembly GCA_011799765.1 of Nymphaea thermarum. Lineage (NCBI taxonomy): Eukaryota > Viridiplantae > Streptophyta > Magnoliopsida > Nymphaeales > Nymphaeaceae > Nymphaea > Nymphaea thermarum. Next base: position 307,262 of record JAANDH010000092.1, read on the forward strand.
TTGTTCTCACTTGCGTTTCTTTGTTCTTTCTGGTGACAGGGTGAAGTCTGCACTACGCCATAGCTGAAATTGGGATGCCTGCAATGAAGTTTCTAGTGTCGTTGGATACGGGCAGTGTTGAAATAAGAGAAAAAGAAATATCGAGCAAAGACACAAAGCTTAACATGGTTCGGCCTGATCAGTGGCCTACGTCCACACGCTAATAACAAGAAGTTCTTTTATAGGTGAGAGAGACACAAAGAACTTCACGCACCTCATCTTGAGAGAAGTGACCAAAGGAAGGAGATGATAACTGTCAAAAAATAACTGCCAACATAAAAAATAAAAAACCAGAAAATGACACACGTCCTTATAAAAAACAACTGAACCTTTTCTTCAACACTTCCCCTCAAGTGGGGCGTAGAGATTATAGTAGCCCCACTTGAATTTTAGCTCTTCAAGCCATTTCTTATCCAAGCCTTTAGTTAATCCATCGGCAAGCTGATCATTGCTTCTAGTATATGGAGTTGTAATCACCTTTTGTTGAACTTGTTCACACACATAATGGCAGTAAATTTCTATGCGTTTAGTGCTCTCATGAAACACTGAATTAGTTGCAATGTGTATCGCTGCTTGATTAAGCATAGGAACTGGTTTTTAAACTTTGAATCTCATTTCACAAATGAGAGATTTAACCCAAACAAGTTCACACGTTGTAGTAGCCATCGCTCTATACTCTGCTTCTGTACTGGATCATGACATTGTATGTTGTTTTTTACTTTTCCATGTCACTAAATTTCCTCCAACAAAAACACAATATCCTGATATGGATTTTCTATCTGTGCTGTCAGCCCAATCAGCATCTGTGAATCATATAATATCAATGCTTCCATTTTCCTTGTACTGTAATCCTTGACCTGGAGAGCCTTTCAAATATCTCAAAATTCTATCAATAGCTTTCATATGTATATTCTTAGGAGAACGCATAAACTGACTGACCCGACTAACGGCAAATGAAATATCAGGTCGTGTTACCGTGAGATAAATAAGTTTTCCAACCAATCGTTGATATCTAGAAACATCTCCCAGAGCTTCATCAACTTTCACATCCAATTTTATGTAAGGTTCAATAGGTGTCAAGGCAGGTTTAGCTCCAAGTTTTTCGGTCTCCTTGAGAAGATCAAGGGTATATTTTCTTTGAAACATAAATATACCTTTCTTTGATTTAGATATTTCTATCCCAAGAAAATATCTCAACTTTCTCAAATCTTTTATTTCAAAAGTTTGGTGAAGGAATTGTTTGGTGGCAGAAATTTGGTCATGATCATTTTCTGTTATAATAATATCATCCACATAAACAAGAATTATCATTATTATCTCTTCAGCCCTTTTGATAAATACTGAGTTGTCTGCAAGACTATGTTTGAATCCTTTGTCTTTTAAAACAGTGCTTAGTTTTTTATGTCATACACGAGGAGAATGTTTAAGACCATATATAGACTTTTTGAGTTTGCACACTAAGTTTAGTTTTCCTTCTTGTGGGTGCCATAGATGTAATTGTATATATACTTCCTCATTCAAATCACCTTGTAGAAATGCATTTTTCACATCTAACTGAAATAGTTCCCAATTGAGATTGCAAGCAATTGATAAAATATTTCTGACAGTATTCATTTTAACAACGGAAGCAAATGTTTCATCATAGTCCAATCCATGAGTTTGAGTGTAGCCTTTTGCTACAAGTTGAACTTTGTGTCGCTCTATGGTACCATCACTATGATACTTGGTTTTAAAAATCCACCTATAGCCAATCACCTTCTTATCATTTGACAGTTGAACCAGTTCCCAAGTGTTAGTTTTGTGAATAGCATTTAGCTCTTCATTGATCGCTTCTACCCAAACATAATTCTTCATAGCTTATAGATAGAAATTTGGATCAACAACTTTAGATATATTGCTCAAGTATGCAGCATGCTTGGATGATACCCGATTATGACATAGATAATGATTTATTGGAAATGTTTGAATAGAATAAGTAACATAGTCTTGCAAATACCTTGGAGGGTATGTGTGCCTTTGAGATCTTCTCACTGTAGTCTATAGAATTGAATTTTGGATAACTTCATCATCATTAAAAACACCACTACCACCATCAGCATCACCTTCATTTATTACTTCATTAAGGTCTGTTTGTGGTTGAGGTAAAACAATAAACACATCAAGCTCTTTGTAGTCCTCCGTTGTAGGTGTAACATTATGGTTTAATGACTCCTCATTTTGCTCAATGGCCTTAAAGAATGGTTCCTGCTCATCAAAACAAATATCTCGTGAGATCAACGCTTGGTTGGTTTCTAAATCAAAACAACGATATCCCTTTTTTGATGAAGAATATCCCAAGAAGACACACCGCTTGGCTCTTTGACTTAACTTGTCAGATCCTTTGCATTTGACAAAAACTGCACACCCAAAAGTCCTTAAGTGTGCAATATTGATAGGTCGGTTCATAAGAATTTCCATTGGAGATTTATTATTCAAATGTCTTGATGGAAGCCTGTTTATAATATGACATGCTGTCATAACTACATCACTCCAAAACTTTTTTAGTACTGACATTTGGAATAGTAATGAACGAGTTGTTTCTAACATATGTCTATTTTTTCTCTCAGCCACCCCGTTCTGTTGGGGAGTATCTACACATGTAAATTGATGAGTAATGTCATGTTTTTTCTCAAATTGATCAAATTCTTGATTTTTGTATTCAATTCCATGGTCTGATCTCAAGATCTTCACACTAGCATTATACTGAGTTTCAATCATCCTAAAAAACTCACAAAACTTTGAAAAATCTTGAGTGAGTCATCCATGTCGGAGTAGCTACAATTGCTTTTATGGGAGTGAGTGGTCCTCCGGCCCAAAACCAGATCTACCGTGTGTCACCCGAAAAGAGATAGGACAAGAGGATCTGAAAGAGAACGGGCCCAGAAAGACTCGGTCATAGGAACCAACCTATGCACTGGTAAATGAAAACCACCTCAACCTGATCTACCGAACGAATCAGGCCATTTTTAGATTTCAGCAGGTACAACCATGTCATTTTAGAACAATCATGAAGGAAAGTCACATAGTAACGATATCCACTATAAGAATTAACAGGTGCATGGCTCCAAACATCAAAATGCACTAACTCAAACAAAGTGTTAGTATGATTTTCTATAGTACCAAACAGTAATCTATACATCTTGGCAAATTTGCAAATATCAAACAGGTGCGAATTAAAGACTAACGCAGACATTAGAACTTTCATAGTTTGACTTGACACATGTCCAAGGCGTCGGTGCCATAACTCCCCATTTGATTTAAAACTTGTGACCAATGAACTACTTGTGTTCAGCCAATAAACGCCGTGACGTAATTCTTCCTTACCAATTATCTTCCTCGTCACAATGTTCTGAATAATCACATCAGTTGGAGAGAAAGTAACACAAAAATTAAGTTCTCTTGTAAGTTTTGATATAGATAACAGATTAGAATTCAAATATGGCATGTGCAGAATTTTTGAGCTAGTAGGCTGATTTAAAAATGACATTTCACCAATACCACTCACATGCATAGAAGACCCACTTGCTATAGTAACATTTTTATCAATATTATGAGTGGAATAGTTTCTGAGTAGATGTCAATCCATGGTCATGTGGTCACTCGCTCCGGAGTCCAACACCCAAGTATTAGAAAACATACCTTTTGAGTTACACGGAGTAGAATTGCTTGCTAATGCAATCATGGCTTCTTGCTTGATAGACATATACTTTAGCAATTCTAAAATATTTTTTAAGGCAGTTGTAGCATCATTAGTCTCTTTAGATTTGGTAGCCGCCACTTTTGCTGAAGATTAAGTTTCTCTAGATTTTTCAAACTGTGACTTCTTAGGTTTTGGTCTCCCATACAAATCTCAACATCGCTCGCGCAAGTGTCCCTCCTTTTTACAATAAGTGCAAACTCTCTTCATTTTTTTTTTCATCGGTTAAACCCATTCTGTCTCTCAACCGCCACAAAAGCAACTTTATCATAAGATTCTTCCCCCTTTGGCAGCGAGGGAATCATGACCTGCTTCCTTGATTCATCACTCATTAATAAAAAACAAATGGTAGATAATGACAGCAGTGATGTATGCATAAAAATATGTTGTCGTATTGGTTCATATTCTATACCAAGACTGTTAAGCAATTGAATGATTTTTTGCTGCTCACGTAAATGATCTCTGGTTTGCACACTTTCAGTCATATGAACTAAGTAGCCTAACTCGTCCCACAACCCTTGAAGATCACCAAGATGTTCACCGAAAATGGTTTTCTGATCTTTCTTTATACTACAATTTTTTTTTTGACAAATGAAACATCCTAGCAATATTGTTTTTCTCACTATACAACTCTTTAGCTTTTTTCCAAATTTGTGCAGCAGTTTCAGCAAAGAAAAAACCTTGTTGAATTCTTGGTTCCAAAGAATTCATCAACCAAGACATGACCATGTGATTGGTCATCTTCCACTCCTTGTAGAAGGAGCTATTCTCGTTTGGTTTTGGGGGGTCACCAGTAACATATTCAAGTTTTGATTTTATACTCAAAAATAACATTGCTGATTTTGACCATGCAAGATAAGTTATTCCATTGAGACCTGTTTCAGCCATGATGCTCACGATGATGAGAATAAGGAGATCAAGTCTGCTCAGTGTCATCCAGGACCAGCAGTCACTCATCGAATTTTAAAAAATCACCTCCAACTCGAAAAAATCTGAAAATTTGACAGGAACTCACTAACGAGGTGAGGAGTGGACGCCTTAAGTTTCAGCTCTAAATGAGCAATAGAGAGAAATCGCCTGAACTTCTCGCCTTCTTGTTGTTCCTCAGGTTCGCAGTAAGCTTCAGAAACCTGCAGTACTTGTAAAATCCACCGTATTTCACAGGATCATCCAAAAAATCTGAAAAAATTGGTCCAAAAATAGTAGACACATGCCTGAATCCAATGCTTCCTTGCTCGACCCTTGAATCGACCCCAAAGAGGCACGCATGAGAGAAAAATCACGTCTGAACAGAATTGCAGGAAAATTTCCAACGACACACAGTCATTCAAAAATCCGTATCTCCGCAACAACTGCTCCAAAAAATCTGAAATTTGGCAGAGAGAATCGTGAGATGCAGACGATTCAAACGAGCCTATGCTCAAAGCTTTCCAACACTTGAGCTGACAGCGCCGGTTGCAGGAATCCGGTGAAGTTTCTGAGTTGGTATGTTTGCTTGACTCCTTGACAAAAATACACAGGAAGCTCTCTAAAACGTAGGATCAAAACCTCAGGGGCAGCAGAAATGTTTTACACTTTGATACCAAGTTGAAATAGGAGAGAAAAAAAGATCAAGCAAAGACATAAAGCTTAACATGGTTCAGCCTGAACAGTGGCCTACGTCCACACACAAAACTGCACAATGGCTGCTTTCACACACTAATAACAACAAGTTCTTTTACAGGTGAGAGACACAAAGAACTTCACGCACCTCATCTTGAGAGAACTTAAGAGAGGAAGGAAATGATAACTGTCAAAAAATAACTGCCAACATAAAAAATAAAAAACCAGAAAATGATACATGTTCTTATAAAAAGTAACTGAACCTTTTCTTCAACAGTTTCTCGGGCGTCAAGAGGTGATGGTGTTTCGAGTTCATGACCCACCCATATCTCCACGGTTTGGTTCTCATCTAATGCCTCACTTTGTACACCTAAAAACCAGGTGCCGTTTTATGAAAAAAAAATATGGCCCTTGTTTGGGAGAGATGTTTAGACGTAAGGCGTTCTGGACGCGCATCTCGGCACAACATATTTTTGAACCGAACAGAACTGTCCATCTTTAAATCGGACGGTTTTTGCAAAGGAAAAGAAAAAATGCGGTGGGTCCATCCAGGGTGGACCATGACGCTCTGGTCCGGGGCGCGACAAACCAGGGACTCGTTAAAATTGAAAAGGATGCGTGATGCGGAAGCGGGGAAGTGAACATTGTTTGATTCAGATGCGATAACCGAGAAGCGAATTTTCTGAAAAGGAAAGGAATTTCCTGGTAGCTATGAGATGCGCACCATTCGGGCAGCAGCAAGGAGGCCATTAACCAGTCGACTTCGTACCCGTAAAAGGAAAAAAGAGATGAAAGGGAGTGGGAGAATCCATTCGTATCAAATTCATGCTTCAAAAAGGATGAACAACGTCGATCACATCACAAAACAAACAGAAAAATAAAAAAGAGCAGAGAGAAGGAATCATAAGAGCAGAGAATGAAGGAATCATACGAGTGGTTAACCAGAGGTTCGCCAGTTGCGGCGAGATTACGGCCAAGGAGGAGCCGATCATGATGGAAAACGGGTATTGTAGTATTCGGGACTCCCCGGCTGCGGCCAGTTGTTGATGGAGACGCTGGAGGTGGAGCGCACCCATTTGCGCACCTGATCGGAGAACTTGTGGTGGAGCTCCAAACAGAGGAACGTCATGATCCAAAAGCCACAGAGAAACTGCTCTTTGACGTTTTAGACACCAGAATTGATTTATATCTTAGAATGACTCTTTCGCTGTTAAAACCTGACTATAGTCCAGTACTTGTTCGTGGATCTTCCATCATCTTCAGAAGAATGCCTCACAGTTCAACAGGCTATATTCATTGCCCAAATGATGTACTTGAGTCTTGAGTTGCAAAAGCTCAAGGAATGTGTTCATACTTTATACTCACATTATGCTGAATCGCCTGTGGGTGTGTCCTGCTTCTTACAATATGCAACGATTCCTTTTTCTCCTCTGCTTCTTCTTCCTTCTGGGAAAGCAGGGGCTGCGTAGGACGCTGCGCATTTATAGGGATCTATGACCACTGCAAATTTGAGATCAATAATAGGATTTTAGATACACTGTTTGATTTGAGCTCATTCATTAAGGTGTTTGATAGACTTCAAAAAGTTTTGGAGGAAATGTTCCATATTTCACGTTCATGTATTAAAAAAACAAAGAAGGTGATGCTTACTTCCACCAGCATACCAAGAAGCAATATTTTCTCCCTAAGGGCGTGTTTGATCTTAAAGCTCCAACCAAATGGGACAGATCTTAATTTTTTACAGCATTAACCAACAACACTAAAAGCCCCATTCAAATGCAAACCTGCTGGGCGATGGCCCCCTTTCCATGTTACTAACAAAAAGACGGACAAGTACAAGTATACAATGAGACGAAAAAATCAGACAGCATAATTAGTAGAGGCTAGAGGTTCGCAGCAATTTGGGAGGGAAACCAAGTAAATAACGACTTTACAGAAGCATTAGAACAGAGGATCTGTAGACTTCCAAAACAGGATTGGAGTTCCTAAATTCTTTTTGTACACAAGGGTTCTCATAGACAATAAGTAATAGAAAGGAAATATCTTGCAATTAAAGGGAAGATAAAACGATTGTCGATGTCACCGTCTGCATCGTTATCAATTCGCCCTCCGTTGCTTTGCACCCAGCACTCCCTGTCGGAAGACGGAGCCACGCCGGACAAAATAGTCGGACGGCATCGCTTCCCGTCAAATAATCGCTGCCCACATCAGCCCACACTTGTCTCCAGCACTGCAGCGGAAGCTCCAAGTTTTTACTCAGTCCGGATGCATGAGCATGAGCAGATCATTCATCACTGCTTTTAAATTCATCCCTTCTGGTCTCACACTGGGGAAAAAAATATTTACTTCTGCTTTTCATTAGTTAATGAATAAGAAAGAGGAACCCATCTTCTTACAGTTGGTGCATGTCAATTGTCGGCGTCATCATGGAGAAGAATTTACCACTTGCTCTACGTAGAATTAGTATTTTGAACTGAAAAAAGCTTCTTTTCAGATACTTGTCCGGCTGGGATGCGTCTCGGATCGGAAAAGCAAGCGGCCTCTATAGAAAAGTTAACGGCTGACAACAGGTTGCTGGGGAGGTGATTGGGTGGAGTGAGAAATTTTTGGATATAGGGCACTGTTGTATAAACTTTTATTTCAAAAGTGGCATAATATACGTAAATAAGTAAATAATTGAAAGACATCTAAGTAAGAATAAACAAAAATTTTGTTGTGGGTGCTCACGCGAGCCTATATGTAGCTCCGGTACTAAGGTGGAGCATCTTGAGGTTATCCCAGCCGTTTAGGCAATGCCGCAACTAAGAAGAGAAAAGAAAAGATTTTGTATATTTCAAAACAGTGTAGTTGATGTTGTCTCAAGGAGCAGTACAACCAAACGCGCAGTGACTCATACTCAAGGCTGTTTTTCATAGTCAATATCATTAGGGCTGCATAAAGAGCCGAGCCAACTTTAGCTTGGCTCGAAATCGTTCAAAAAAACTCGGCTCATGTTCGACTTGTGTATAAACGAGTTTGAAATTACAAAGAGACTCGAAAAGATAAATGAGTCGAGTTCAAGTTTTAGGAACTCAATTCGCTAACACTCGACTCGACTTGCAAACCAGTACTCTATAACTTTCAAAATAAGTCAATCGGTTTTAACCTTTACGGTAAAAACAGACTTTTACAAGTTCTATGAGTTAAACACTTACACTAATTGAACTCATCGACCTAGTGTTGCATGTACTTCCTAAAATTTGAGGGATGATGAAAATGGAAAGCGTCTTGCAAAATATAACTTTTATTATCAAATAAGATCTTCCCAAGAAATGGAATGTCATTATTGTTACAGATAATGTTGCTGCCCATAAAGAAATGATATCTATGAAGATAAAAACCAATAAAGATAATAATAGGATTGCTAACAACAAGAAGGGTTGTCGAGCTGGAGTCGCAAACAAATCAAGGAAAAATATCTAGAGATTATTTTAAACAACAAGTATAAATATCAAATATCAGACTATTGATCCTTGAGGTCAATGGTAGCCTTCAGTGGTGAAAAAACACATTAAATATCCTACTTCTTTCTTTTCACTTTTCAAACTTCTCATGTTTTTTGAGAGCTTTCAAGGGTATTGCAAGTAGGTTTCTTATAATTGTTAAGTAGAACAAAAGAGTAGAGTAACCAACGAAAGTGAGATGCTACCAAACTGTGCTGACTTGCTAATTTTGATGTTATAATACTATCTCTTTTTCCTCTTCTTCTGCTGTGTTTCTCTGATGCTCTCTTCTCTTTCTTTCTTCCTCTTCCTACCTCCTTCTTCATACCCCCCTCTTTGCATGTGCATTTCTTTAATGATTTTCTCTTTGTTTCTCTCTCTCTTTATGCATTAGACTGAATGAGTTGGTGTTTGTTTTTATTTGTAATCGCATTAACTGTGTTATTAAAAGATATTATTTTCAAATTCTAACAAATGAAAACATGTTCTTTAATTTCATGTTCAACTCCTTCTTCTAACATTACTAATCAGTAAATCTGACAACAGAAGCATCAACACTGACATATATAGAGCCAGGAATTTAAAGCGATACTGGCCGACAACAACTCTAACGTTGAATTGGTCCGTCCATGCAATTGTGGAGCTTCAACATGAAAAAAAGTGTCACTAATACATTTACCATCACTTATAACTTCTTCATTGTTAATCCCAAATCTATTTAAAAATGCCTACACGAGTTAACACCTAAACAAGTTAAATGGGTAAAATGAGTCGAGTTCGAACTTGATTTTGTGTAGTCGAGTCGAGCTCGAGCTTGCTATGCTCGACTTTGAGTTTTTTGAGCCAAGTCAAGCTCGAGCTGGCCAAGCTCGGGCTTGACTTGACTCTTGTCCAGCCCTAAATATCATGCTTCAGTGTGTTACTTTTTTAAGCTACAAAGGATAATAGTGTGACACCCAATTGATGTATTATCGATTCCTCAAACCCCTGAAACAAGTCAATTGAATGTTTCCAAAATTGATGTATTACCAGTCAGATATTAAATTGAAATTCAATTGGTTGTGAGACTATCTATTGAATTCGATTACTAATATGATACAAATTTGTATCAGATCGAGCGAAAAGTTTCCAAAATCTAGTCGGTAATCGAACATATCACTGGACTTCTTCACTGCATTCATATTTACATACCTAACAATAAATGAGATATATCATAACTGGTAAAATACTCTACCACCTGAAATTCATAAAACTTTGTAAGTTGTGAAATCTTGTCGCTTGATGCATAAAATTTTGGAAGTTGTTAAATCTCATTGCTTGACCATTCATTTTCTTTCCTTTGTATCTTTTTTTTTCCTTAGAAGTAATTCAAATGAAATGCAGTTGAAAAGGGTCACACACACAAGTTGAAGTACAGGAGCAAACCCTGTAAGTTAACAGGTTGTTTGGCAAATGGAATACTTTGTAAGTGTTTCATGAATTTACGGTAAATAATGCGACAAATCATTGACACCTAGTTTTCATGTTTCATAAATCCATCCTGATTGTTATGGTATATTTATAAAATGCACACCGAATGTTTCAATTGTCAAACAACACCTAAAGAGACAAGGGATTTATTGGAAGTTTCAGCTCTATGTTGGGTAGGTCTCCTCCATTCACTCTGAAGTCTGAATGTTGTACTTAAAATCCATTTAACACAGGTTATCATTCATATGTTGTAAGTAGGAATGAATAAATTTAGTCATTTAAGTCAAGTCTAAATCATGCTGAAGTAGATTTTAAGTGTCTAGACCTGACCTGTACCCAGGGGCGGAGGGAGGGGGGGGGGGGGTGGCCTAGGCCATGGCCCCACCCTAACAAATGAAAAAAAAAAAAATTAATGTAAAAAATGATTTTTTTTTTTTTTACCTCTATGTATTTTTTAAATGTAACTTGAGTTTGGCCCTACCCAAATCCAACCTCCAAAACCCAGTTCCCATTTGGCCCGCCCTTGCAACAAATCCTGGCTCCGCCCCTGCCTATACCTCTTAGTTACTCAACTTAAAGCATGTTTAGTCAAAATAATGTCGTTAAAATTAAAACATATTGGAAGAACATCATATTATGTTTCAATAAACCTCATAAGATCATTATCAATGTTGTTCCTAAATATAACAATAAATTAACATTATTGTATATATATATATATTCTTTGCGAAAGAGAAACATTTTCTAATGTTAATGAATGTCAGTGATGATTTAGTGTAAGTAAAGGATGTTTACTAACGTCAACTTGCATCTATAAATTCTGTGTTGAACGCTTATATTTCGTGTCACAAATGGCAGATTTCGATGATGTGATGCAAAACATCAAAAAAGTCTTTAGCAGTGCTGTCTTTACTGACATTTGGCATGGCTTTGTTAAGAAGGTCGCTACATAATTTGCTGACTTTTTTTCCAATTTTTAGAGGCATTGTTTGATGTCATTGAAAATTGTTTTTTCTTTTTGAATCAAAGACCTTCCCCCTGTCTGGCTGTCTCCTTTCCTACCCCGCAAACCACCCCTTTTCTTTTCTTACCATGTGCCCGCCCATTCGAAAAAGTCTTTGATTCATCTCCCTTTCCTCTTTTCTTTCTTCTTCTTTTGCTTCTTTTCGCCTGGTTGGGAGGGTTTTGGCTCGACTGGCGACGATTCTTCGTTGCTAAGTCGTTGCCGATCGTTATTCTTTGGTTTGCCAATTCTTGTTGTTTGCGGGTCTCCACCCTTTGAAAATCTTTGCATCGGACGTTGTTGATTGCCTCTGAGGCTTTTTCTTGGTGTTTGACGATGTTGGTGTCTGACGGGCCGAACAATTTCAACTTTTGGGGGGACGCCACTGACTTTCTTGGCGGTGATCAGTTGGATGACTCGGACGACTACTCGATCAGTGTTGAAAGATTCTATGACATATTAAACGAAAATCAGTCACAAAATCCCTCTATGGTATGTGCTCTCTCCCCCCCTCCCTCTCTCTAACCGTTGAATTGCTTGTCATTTGTTTTTTGACTCGCTTGTCTTATAAAAAGGAAAGCAATTTGGACCAAGAATAGCAGCAATAAACGTGGATTAGTTAACCACTTACTTCCATTTATGTTTTCAAGATTGGAGGGGGAAAAGCATAACATGAAGAAGCCAAGTGAATAACTGATGGAATCCGAGAAAAGAACAAACAATTCAACAGTCCTAGAGAGAGAGAGAGAGAGAGAGAGAGAGAACAATACCTTAGAGGGATTTTGCGACTGATTTTCGTTTAATATATCATAGAATCTTTCAACACTGATCGAGTAGTCGTCCGAATCATCCAACTGATCACCGCCAAGAAAGGCAGCCATGTCCCCCCAAAAGTTGAAATTGTTCGGCCCGTCAGACACTAACATCGTCAAACACCATGAAAAAGCCTTGGAGGCAATCAACAACGTCCGATGCAAAGATTTTCAAAGGGTGGAAACCCACAAACAACAAGAATTGGCAAACCGAAGAAGAACGATCGCCAACGCCTTAGCAACGAAGAATCGCCGGCAGAACCGAAACCCACCCAACCAGGCAAAAAGAAGATGAAAGAAAATGGGAAAGAGAGATGAATCGAAGACTTTTCCAAATGGGCAGGCACGTGGTGAGAAAAGAAAAGGGGTTGTTTGCAGGGTAGAAAAGGAGGGAGGGGGAAGGATACTAACGAAGGTTTAATTGCCAATTCTACGGTGGCCTTTTACCAAATGTATGCCACAGGAAGAGAGTATTGCAACTAGCCAATCATATGTCATGTTAAAGGTATTCGGAAGTCCTTTGGCACATACCTTGCTATATTTCTAAGCTTGTCGTTCTTATGAGTACAAATGCGAAATATAACATGACATACAGGTCCAATTATGTTCTTTCGCATTTGTACTATACATAATCAAGTTTAATGGCCCCTCCGAGAATTTGATAAAGTAGATTAACAATGAAAATCACCCCCAAAACATATACAAGATAGTAGATCTAGCTACTGCTGATCGTATTTATAGAAACTAAAATATAACCCTCAATCATATATGCATATACCTGACAAGAAAAACACTTCATGATCAGCTGCTGCACATAATTGGCAACGGCATTCCTTGGTTCTTCAGAAGGTTGGCTTGGCAATCAACTCTAGGGGTCACCCTGACGCCACGAGCCTCTATTTTTCCAAGGAATGCAAGCTCCAAGGAGGGTGGCTACGCACCAACTATTGAGATAGTCCATCATACGCCTCAAAAGAGGCACATGAACTTGCTCACCCTGCCGACGCAAGAACTTATGGTAGGCAATAGGCATCCGTAAGAGAAGACCAATACTCCTCGATGTTCAAAAAAGGGCAGCGGAAGAAGTGACTAAGGATCCCGGAAACTACAATCATCTATCACTCGATTATATTTTAGATTGTCAATACTACTCGATGTTCATACGCATTACAATCATCTACCAGCGTCAACTGCGGTTTGTAGCGGAAGTAGCAAAAGAAAATGGGTAGGATTTAGCGCTTCTCCGGTGACTATGACGGAAGGAACCGACAGAGAGCGGAGAAGCCAGAGGCGTTCAGGAACTATGGTTTCTTCTTGTTCCCTCTTCGCTTTCGAGTCCGGGGACATCGACTGTTCCTCGTTTTAAGGTTACCAATGGTGGATGAGAATCGAAGATGAGTGAAAAATTAGGGTTTGGGTTGCAGACAGAGAGGGGAAGAGAGGAAGTTTTCAGTTTCCGCGACGACTGTCCCATCGAGGGGTTTTCGCGAAATAAATTTTAACTCATCTTCGATTCTCATCCTCCATTGGTAACCTTAAAACGAGGAACGACTCGAAAGCGAAGAGGGAACAAGAAGAAACCATAGTTCCTGAACGCCGCTGGCTTCTCCGCTCTCTATCGGTTCCTTCCGTCATAGTTATTGGAGAAGCACTAAATCCTACCCATTTTCTTTTGCTACTTCCGCTACAAACCGCAGTTGACGCGGAGACATGACGAAGGCGAGTGGTAGATGATTCTAATGCGTATCAACATCGAGCAGTATGGACATTGTTTACAAACAATATATATATCTACCAATCGAAGATGTTCAGATTTAGATTGTGAAATTATATTTTAGATTCAAATTCATGAAACGGCATTGTTTCCAAACAATATATATATCTTGTGTACAGTTATGATATGAGTTTTGATCTGTTTCATGTGTTTAAATTAAAGATAGGCATTGAGGCGGCCTGATAAGGAGTTGGGTTCGAGATGGAGGGCCACAATCTGTGACTGCAGCCCAGATTCGGCCTGACTACCCAAAACTTGGGCTAGGCTCAGCCAACCTGACTTGCAAGTTAGAATTAAAAATATAATATAATATAATATAATTAATTAATTAGAATAATATATATATATATATATATATATATACATGTCAATAATATAATATTAAAAGAAGTTATTGGATCATGTTAAGCCGGCTTGGCGTAGCTCAGCCTGGCCTAACATCTTATCAGGCTTGCCCAACACCCAATTTTAAGGGCTGGGCCCAAGCTCTTTCCCAAGCAGAGCCAGGTACGTGCTTGCCTAGAGTCAGGCCAGGTATGTACCCGGCTCAGTGCCCAGCTTTACTTTAAATATTATTAACTTCAATTTGGTTTTGTTTTGACTTTGTATTCATTTTTCACTTGAGTTAGCCTATATTTGGACTCATTTGGTTGTGTTCTGGATCTAAATTGCAAATTAAAATTCTTGATCCTTTGAAATTTGATGACACTAGAAAAACCAATTTGTAGATGTGTTGGATTTGTTATTTTAGACCCAATCCAGTCATTTGAAATTGGATTCGATCTGAAAGTTAAAGTAATAGGTGTGAATTCAAGTTCATTTTCTAGATCTGAATATAAAGTTGTGAATCATTTTGAGTCAAAATCAAGATATTCTCTAGACACAGATTCATTTTGGTTAACATTCAAAATTGGATTTTAGATTCAAGAATTTGGATTCTGGACTAAGGTAAAATCCAACCACACTGCTTTCAGACCCCTTTTGCTTCTGATTTAGTTTCATATCTCAATCAGAATCCCTATCTTGGATCCAATAAAGCATCACGAACTAGATGGAGGAATATATCCGGAATGTATAAACTTCATACCCGGTACCTCTATCTGAATTGAACTTGTAGTTCACAATCCAACTTCACTTCTCCGGATTCAAATTACGAATTAAAAGTCACGTTTGAGTCGGAAACTAGTCTTTCATGCGACTCATACCCATTTGGATTAGAAGATAAAAAAAGGTTTCTGGATTAAGGTTAAGACAGTATGGATAATGGATCTAAATCACAAATTGGTATGGAAAACGGCTTACGAAAAACCACATCAAGATTCAAATAGGGGTGACCGGATCCAGTAAGGCATTATGGATTTAGCCTTCAAGTGTTTTAGAAATGCATTCTTGATTTTTAATTGACATTCATTTAGTTAAAATAGTAGGTTGTTGATAAACCTTAACCCGAAGTCATATCCTTTAGGGGATTTGGTACATGGAACACTTTGTATGTGTTTGATGAATCAGTCTTAATGATTATGGCAAATCCATAGACATGTCGTTTTAGTATTTTTATTAATTCACTCTAATCTTTTAAGTACATTCATAGAACACTCACATAATGTTCTAACCGCTAAAAAACTAGGGTTGTACATCGAGCCGAGTATGTGGTACCTAGCTTGATCGAGCCCGTGTTCTGGCCCTAAAAAACCAGCTTGAGTGAGCTCGACAGAACCTGATTCGGTCTTACATATTTTCTGATATTATTTTTGTTTTAATAATGATGTATATTTTTTACTAAAATATATTTTATATTAAAATTTTTTATTGTATAATTTAGAAAATACTTTTTGTTTTAACCGGGCCAGGCCTGGGTCTAGTGTTGAAACAACTTGGGCCAGGGTTTCGAGTGTCAAGCTGCGGGCCGAGCCCGTGTTTCGGGTGTCAAGCTACCCCGAGCCCAACTCTTGTTGGGCCGGGCCGGGCCGATGCCTAGGACTACAAAAAAGACCCGTCAAGGTTCATGCTTTTCAAAATGTCTTTTTTTCCTGGAGAAACTATTACATTGCATAGATTGATTAGAACCACCCTAAGTTGTGGGCTTGTATCCACAGATGGCATCTGAAAACAGGGACACTTTATTATTTGTGTTCTTTAAAAGGCAGCGTTTCATGCATTCATCTCATATGACTTGAACATACTTAGATTCATTTGGCGAACCTGTTTCTTATTCATAATAAAATTCACATTTGAGTATATAATACTGTTCCAAATTAATTTATAGTAACCCAAACGTTTTTAAAAGACTCAATGAACTACCTAAACAATTTGACGTTCAAATGGGAGGATTTGCATAGAAGTCTTTCGAGCTGTAAGTTAATATTAATATTTGGAGTTCACAAGCTATTTAGATCTCATGTCTGAACAATCCGATATCCAAATTAACTTATATCTGGATATGTTCTTGGCTTGATTGATTGCATGAAGCACTTTAGTATTATTAAAATTTGATGACTATGAGGCTTATTAGATCTTAACGAGGCTTAGACAATGTTGGGGAACATGAAGATTAAATAATTAGTCATTTTTTGTATTATTACATATTTTCAAATATCTATAATTTATTTTGATTGTTAACAATGGGTTCACTTAATAATTTTGTGTCAATAAGATTCAACAGTTCTCTGGTTACTAATCGTGCACTGGGTCATATTTCATGTGACTAGAATCATAATTTTTTAATGCATCTAAGTTTGATGCACTGTAATAATTAACTTTTTTATGACTTTGATGTTCTTTCTTCGACTTTAGATGATGTGCTTCAAAGATTCATATTCGTTAAATAGTGTGTAAGTTACATTTCTAATTGATTGTTGGTTACGAGTACTTTTAAGACAGGGATACGGAGGCATAACATTCAATCACATTCTGTGTGGCCGACCAACCCCCATGCACAAATAGTCATGCATGCAAGTATGCAACAAATTTCAGGTGGAATCTCTATGCTTTACATGATTCTGTGGTTGCAGATGAGGCAGATTTTGGTACTCTTAAATAGTGCTAATCTTGGTGACTTCTAAAGAATGAAAACTTACCCACAAAACAAGGACAATCTAATGCAATTTGGAAACAATGGTCTGTTAGCGCACTTTCTTATGTCAGAAGTAGACAAACTCTGTACCAGTGAGATCCACTAATCTTTCACAACCTAGTCAACCTTTGGATAATGTGTCACGGATTCTTGCTATGGACCAACAGATGAGGTGCCCACCTATGTCACACGGGTGCGGATGTGATACGGGTGCGGATACGGGGATACGGGTGCGGATACGGTAATTTTCAAAATTTTCAGATACGCGGACACGGCTACATTGAATATTCTAAAAAATGATAAGATTAAAAAAATATTAAATCAATAGTTCACTCTTACAATCTTGTGAGAAAATGTGTTTTATCACTGAATATTTAAAAGGATTGTTCATGAAAATAACTGGATGCATCATAAAAAATTGATAAAATGAAAAAAAAAAAACATTAATTTTTTAATTTTTAATGTTTGCCGTGTCTAGCCGAGTCGCCGTGTCGGCGAGTCGACACGGGTACGCGGCCTCTTTAGCCGCGTCCGTGTGACATAGGTGCCCACATGAATTTGGCCTCGAACAGTGGCCATTTTGTACATGCAGAGCTTGTTGCTTTACTATTACTGTATACTGCTAACTTTGGTTGCTCATCTCCCTCCTTCCTTTCATCATTTCTTAACCGAAACCCAGGCTGAGATCTTTTAGAGCAGCAGTAAGGCATCCTTCGGTGTGCTTTCAACATCACCAAATTGTACATGGTACAGCTTTGGCCTGAGCAAAAAGTGAAGACCCTGTGGGTAGAAGTAGAACCACAACAACTAGCAGCATGATAGTCAGGGGCGGAGGGAGAGGAGGGCCCGCCTAGGTGGTGGCCCGCCCCTAATTAGCTGAAAAAAAAAAATTACATTAAAAAAATAAAAAAAATTAATTGTTCAATGTATTTTTTTATTTAGATTCATTTTGGCCTTACCTAAATTTGAAGTTGTATTTTTTGGCCCGTCCCTAAACGAAATCCTAGCTCCACCCCTGATGATAGTGACAGTTGGGTGAAGCTTAACATGAAACCATCATCATAAATTATGTATTTAACAATTAAAAATGTCTTATTATTTGAACATAATTGCACTTAACCGAGGTTTTATGCGGGCCTTAATGCAAAACTCTTCGGGTCTTACTAATTGAAATTTTGGCCTAAAAGGCTGTAAACTGAAATAGTACTCATTGAGAGGAATGAATGAGTAGCTTGTTAGCTTTTATCAATTTAAAAGACATTAATGAGGTCAAACAATGACCGAACCTATTACACAACCATGAGTTAACTTTTAAAAATATTTTATAATTAATTTCTGAGTCCCAGTGCTATTTCACTCGTATTTTTCTACGAGACAGATGAATCATTGTTCATTACTCCACAATGACCACAAGAAAAGAACGAAATGACCCAAGTACCCTTTTATATACAATTTGAATTTTTACAACATAAATGTAAGTAATTTGCCTAAACCATAAGGTCACGGGTGTCAAAATTTTGTGAGAAAGAGTACATTTAAAAGACATACTCAAAATTCTCACCCATTTTACCACGCTCGAAAATCATTTGTATTTTGAAAGATAATTGCATTTTAATACTGAAAGTACTAAATGACAAGTTCTGCAAAAGATAATTGCATTTTCTAGAGTTCTATTTACCAAACATAGATTGATTTAACTAGTTTCATATTCTGAGCAAGAGTATTGGTAGTGGTATTTGGACATTTTTTACAAATTCTTGAAACTGTTTTACAAATTAATTAGCTCAATTGGTTCCTAAATCTTATGAATGACCACGCCCTCTCATGATGCCCTGCCCAATGGTACACAACTCCGCCAACAAAAAAAAATGTGGGCATTTGTAAAGTAGTTAATGTTATTGAACATGATCTTTGCATTAAAAGGTTATTATTGTTTAAGATAATATTGTATCACATAAGAGCATGATATTTGTGGAGGTAAAAGATGCCAACCAAAATGATGATCACATTATTGTCAACAGGTGGAAAAAAATTAGTGAAAAATATCTGAAGCTTCTTGTAACAAGAGAAATTATCATTACCAATTCTCACGGGGTGGGAGGGCGCATGGGTCATGGCCTCACCTCAACGATTTTCTTAAAAAAAATACGTCTAAATTTTAGAAAATTTCACTTGTCATATATAAAAAATTTGAAAAATGATATTTCGACTCATGTCAAAATTTTGAAAATTATGAAAAAAATCTCCTGTTTTTTGTTATTTGTTGTGTTTTTTGTAATAAGGTACTAGAACAGGAAAATCCCTACATATTGTATGCAAGGCAGATTAATCATAACCTTAACATAACGCTTAAGTTAGGATGGAAAATAAGAATGATAAATAACGAAGAATACTCGCTGATGATTATCGTTTAGGCTTCAATGAAGGGCTTTAGGCAACCTAGCGATTGTAGCCTTCTTCAACAAAGTGAAGGCTCGGTCCGGCTTCACAAACTTCAACTTTCCTAACTCGTCATTCAATTTAATGGAGAACGAAAATGAAATGTGTGATGGAAAATATTTAACATTATCAAACAAGATTTGTACAAGAAAAATAATTGTGATATTATTAAAAATTACTGTTGTGACGTATAAGAGAATGATATATGCAGACGAGTCATCGACCTCGTGTTGCAAAAACAAATCATTTGAAGTATCTCTTGGTCTTTACAGGTACTTCCTAAAATTTGAGGGAGGATGAAAATGGGAAGCCTCTCGCAAAATATCTAACATTATCAAATAAAATTTTCCCAATAACAGAAGGTCATTATTGTCAAGATACTGCTGCAGCCCATAAAGAAATGATATCTATGAAGATAAAAACCAATGAAGATAATAATAGGATTGCTAACAACAGAAAGGGTCATCGAGGTGGAGTTGCAAACAAAACAAGGAAAAATATCTAGAGATTATTTTAAACAGCGAGTATAAATATCAAATCTCACACTATTGATCATTGAGGTCAATGGTAGTCTTTCATGGTGAAAAAACGCATTAATATCCAACTTTCTTTCTTTTCATTTTTTTAATTTCTCATGTTTTTTGAGAGCTTTCAAGGGTATTGCAGGTAGGTTTCTTATTCTTTTCAAGTATAACAAAAGAGTACATAGCCAATGAAAGTGAAATGCTAGCAAACTGTGCTGACTTGCTAGTTCTTATGTTATAATGCTACCTCTTCTTCCGTTGTTTCTCTGTTGCTTTCTTCATTTTCTCTCTTCCTCTTCCTACCTCCTTCTTCATACCCCCCCCCCCCCTCTTCGCAGGTGCATTTCTTTAATGTTTTTCTCTCTGTTTCTCTCTCTCTTTTGGTCATTTGGATGTATATAAAGTGTTTGTGCATTAGACTGAATGAGTTAGTATTTGTTTTTATTTGTAATCGCATTAACTATGTTATTAATAGATATTATTTCCAAATTCTAACAAATGAAAACATCTTCTTTAATTTCATGTTCACCCCCTTCTTTTAACGTGACTAATCAGTAAAACTAACAACCGAAGCATCGACACTAACATATATAGAGTCAGGATGTTAAAGCGACACTGGCCGATGACAACTCTGACATCGAATTGGTCTGTAAGTGCAATTGTGGAGCTTCAACATGAAGAAAAAGTGTCACTAACACATTTACCATCACTTATAATTCTTCACTGTTAATCCCAAATCTATTTAACAATGCCTACACGAATTAACACCTAAACAAGTTAAATGGGTAAAACCACTCAAGTTCGAACTTGATTTTGTATAGTTGAGTCAAGCTCGAGCTTGCTATGCTCGAGTTCGAGTTTTTTGAGCCAAGTCAAGCTCGAGCTGGCCAAGCTAGGGCTTGACTCGACTCGTGTGCAGCCCTAAATATCATGTTTCAGTGTGTTATGTATAAAAGTTTTACCATAGTTGCTCTCGAATACATTTGTGAAACGGGTCAAATTTTAGAAAGGGATTTGACTATATAGAAGTATTATCCCTCATGAAATTTGATATGTTAGAAAACTGTGTCCATCATATATAAGAGATGTCTTGATTTTCAACCATGAAAACTCATATCACATAGTTCGAATCTCGACAAAAATAGCTGTACAAATTGGAGTTTTAAAATATAATCACATGCATTGGAATTTTAAATCCAAAATCTATTAAGCTTATAGATTTTCTCTCTATATCAAGATTTTTAAATTGTGTCTCTTACATTTCTGAAATATATATTAAAGTCATTATTGCTGATATGAAATCTGTTCTCTCTATATCAAATCCCGTCTTTTTTCCGAGAAGCTGTTGGGTCAGATCTTCAATTGACACACAGTGAGCAAAGGTTCTATATTTCCTTCCCTCTTGTTTGTTTATTTAGTTTGGGTTTGTTGTATGTCGATCTGAGCAGGCTCTGCCTCCTGTGCTACTGTTCGCCGGAGTCGCAGGTTTATTGCGTTTACTATAGCAGCAGTGATGTTTCCTGTGGGCTGACCCTCTACGAGGGTTCTGGTATATTTAAAAAAAAAAACATTAGAGAGCCGTTTTTAGGCTCAGTCTAGTCTTTGAATTCGACAAGTATGGCTCTGATACCACTGTTAGAGCAATTGAAGTGGCAGCTGAAGTTGCAAGTCATCGCATGCTCAGTATGTTTACTAGAGGCTCCAGTGTTCAAGTATAGAAGACCGTCCCCTGTGGAAAACAGCAAAGAAAGAAGAAGAGGAAGAAGAAGGAGATGCAGAGGTTTTTTTTGGGTTTCCTTCTAAGAGGCTTATCCACGGCAATCAACGAAGGATTAAACCCTATAATAGAGAGTTGCTAGGCTTAAATAGGCCAGCCTCTTAGGTTGGGTGTCGGATTCTGGACGACGATGATGGGGGGCGCAGGAATGTCGATGTGGTCCTTGTTTCAAAACGGTAATGCACTCTCTGCTTCCTTTTTCATTCATTTTCCACTTTCCTCATGGTATAGATTAGGTTTTTGACGTCCTCCCTGAAATTCCGTAGAAGATTTTTGTTTGGCTTGTTTATTTTTAATATTGGTGTTTTCATTCAGGAAAGAAGTGATGGTGATGACGGTTAAGAATTTGCGTGGGTTTGTGGAGGTTGGTGATGATCGTAGCTGGATTTGCAGAAGCAAGGATGGCATCCGAGAGCGGCATCCTGATCCGGTAATCTCTTCATCTGAATTTGTTCTCTTATTTCTCGTTATGGAACTTGGTGGTTCTGTCTTAATGATTCTTATGAAATTCGCAAATATTTGTCGGTGGATGGTGGTTGGTAATTCATAAGATGGCTTTCGACTAGTGTTTTCTCTAGCATTGCAGTAGCCTTCCACTGAGACTTTGATCAGAACAAATTTGAGATACTTAGTTGGCGAACTCTTTAGTTTCGAGGAAAACATCAAGGAGAAACGAGATTGACCATGGTACAATCTGTGCTTCTTAGGACCTTAGTTAAACAGTACATTTTGGGAGTAAGAAAGACTAGATAACAAAGTCATGGTTCAACATGAACACCAATCACCTGACTCACACATCTGAAATTGATGAAGTGCTCGTCACTTGCTACCTCTGTTGATGGTGAATATAGCCATGCATACATTATAGAACAAAAGCCATCAAAAGAAAAAGTAGATCAAAGTGCATAGAATTTTGCTAAACGAAGTTTTATTGGCAATTTGAGAGCCTCACAACCTGAAACTCTTACACAGACAACAAACGGGTTATCTTCAGATAAATATAAATATATCTCTCATAGAAAAGGTCTTTTTGGGTTCATCTTTGAAGATTCCAAGTCCACAAGAGAAGGAGAAAAATTTATCACGTGGAGAGTTGTTAAATTTCAATCTCGTTTCTCCTTGATGTTTTCCTCGAAACTAAAGAGTTCGCCAACTAAGTATCTCAAATTTGTTCTGATCAAAGTCTCAGTGGAAGGCTACTGCAATGCTAGAGAAAACACTAGTCGAAAGCCATCTTATGAATTACCAACCACCATCCACCGACAAATATTTGCGAATTTCATAAGAATCATTAAGACAGAACCACCAAGTTCCATAACGAGAAATAAGAGAACAAATTCAGATGAAGAGATTACCGGATCAGGATGCCGCTCTCGGATGCCATCCTTGCTTCTGCAAATCCAGCTACGATCATCACCAACCTCCACAAACCCACGCAAATTCTTAACCGTCATCACCATCACTTCTTTCCTGAATGAAAACACCAATATTAGAAATAAACAAGCCAAACAAAAATCTTCTACGGAATTTCAGGGAGGACGTCAAAAACCTAATCTATACCATGAGGAAAGTAGAAAATGAATGAAAAAGGAAGCAGAGAAGTGCATTACCGTTTTGAAACAAGGACCACATCAGCATTCCTGCACCCCCCATCATCGTCGTCCGGAATCCGACACCCAACCTAAGAGGCTGGCCTATTTAAGCCCAGCAACTCTCTATTATAGGGTTTAATCCTTCCTTGATTGCCGTAGAGAAGCCTCTTAGAAGGAAACCCAGAAAAAACCTCTGCATCTCCTTCTTCTTCCTCTTCTTCTTGCTTTGCTGTTTTCCACAGGGGACGGTCGCTGCTTCTATACTTGAACACTGGACTGGTAAACATACTGCGCAGGCGACGACTTGCAACTTCCGCTGCCACTTCAATTGCTTTACCAGTGGTATCAGAGCCATACTTGTCGAATTCAAAGACCAGACTGAGCCTAAAAACGGCTCTGTAATGTTTTTTTTTTTTTAATATACCAGAACCCTAGGGTCAGCCCACAGGAAACATCACTGCTATATAGTAAACGCAATAAACCTGCGACTCCGGCTGTTTTTCAAAAATGCTGTTTTTTTTCATAAATTAATGCCGCAACTTTTTTGCTAAAAACTGTTTCAAAAAGAGGCTTGCGAAAGTTATTTTCATCAAAAACCAAAAATTTTATACGAAATTGCTTTGTGGTACTCTCACTGTTACTATAATTTTCTAAAAGAGGGTTTCCAAAAAATTACAAATTTCGAAGAAGGGCAAGTAGCCAATCGTCGCGTCTCTGCATCTTCTGAAAGTGTTTCATTTAAGAAGCAATTTCAATTCATGAGCAAGAGAGAGGATGGAAGGTGACGAAGGAGAAATTGTAGGTGCGCTGTGGTCGGTGTGAACCAATCCGTGACGGTTGGTTTGCATAATGGCGAACCTAAACCACTGGCGGTTTCATATATATTTAAAAGTTGAGGTCAGGGACCATGTTTTTCATTTTCAACTTATGGATCACAAGTCATATCTTTCACTCACAATTAGAAATCTCATATTTAAGATTACTGTAAATTTTGGGATAATCCCAAGTTAGATGGAACCTTTTTTTATCTAACACATGAAAGTAACATCCCCTTCGAGTATAATCATATCCTTTATTTCATTTAAAGTTATAATTTATCTCTCTCTCTTCTTGGTAGCCTTCATAACCCACCTTCCATTCGTCTTTTTTTTTTTTGTCATTCTCTTCACATGTCTGCTTCCAATGGTCGTGTTTGGAGGCCGTGGCTCATTTCAGCTTGGTGGCTCATTTGGGAGGAGCGCAACAACAGGGTCTTCAGGGGCACATTCTCTTCGCCAGATTCTGTGGCTCGTCCTATGCAAGGGGATGTCCAGTTTGCCATTTGGTTAAAGCGATGTTGTCCGTTTGCGGCTGGGTGACCTTCCTCTCGCTCCCCGCCTCTTTTTTTTTCTGGGCACTGTACTGTATATTTTTTCTTTTTACTTTTGTATTTGCGGTTTGTTTTTGTTTTTAGAGCATCGGGCCGGCCCGGCCCGATAAAAAACCATCGGGAACGGCCCGACGGGCCGCTGGGTCGGGCCCGGGCCGGCCCAGCCCGATTATAATAAAATAATATTATTTTTAATTTATAAATTATTTATTTTTTAAATATAAAATAGTATTTATTAGTGATAAATATATAATATTAAAATGAAAAATTTTAACCATAAAATGCTTGCATGATTTCAATTCACTATGCTTACAACATTGGAAAAATATACAAGTTTCCTTTGTTTTTTTTCACCTGAGAGTTTCCTATTAAGGGGCTTGCTCAAAAAAAAAATTAGTGAATTAAAAAAGCATTTATGCAGGCAGTAATTATAAGTTATAAGTACTTGAATATTATTGGGTTTGATAATTACTTGCCAGATTGTATAGCCATTGCAAAGTTCGAGTTGACCTTATTATAAGTTGCTGCTTGCTTAGATCATCCCACTTAATCCACGCATTAACATTGCATTATTTTTCTGGTGACATGTTTTATCTAAAAATAAATTGCACAATTCTTCAAAAGCATAAGACTGAATTTTCAATGGAAAATGAAGCCACAATATATCTTTAAACAATAGCAACAAATATCATTTCTCTATTTTTAAAATGCCAAAGTTGTTTTTACAAAAAAAAAAAATTGGGAAAATTAATCTTCCGGGGAGAAAAAGGAAGGCAGCCAAATGTTAATTTATATATGATTGTTAGTTTGTGGTTTGATAAATAAATTTACCTATATGACCGGATGTATAATGCATGAAAATGTGAAAATTAACAAAATCATGAAAATCTGACTCCAAGTTATCGAGGTACCTTTTAATCTTTTATTACCAACAACAAGAAGTTGCATTGGGGCCTGAAAAGACCAATCCTACGGTGTTCGGTTTAACCCGAGTAGTTTTTTAATATTATTTTTTTTATTTTAATTAATTATTTATCTTATTTTATATTTTAAATTTTTATTTAATTTTAAAAATATTTTTAAATTTCTCATTTTCTATTTTGTTTCTCTCTTTTCTCTGTCTTCTCTCTCTTTTCTCAAAGAAAGCGGTTCAAATCCATGCCCAGTCAATATATAATCGCTTATCAGATTTGGATTCAGATTTAATTTTAATAAATATCCCATGTCAGAAATCCAACGTTTTGGAACTTTGGTTTATGAATATATAATAATGTGGTTAGGATTCGATTGTCCATTTGAAAATCAGATTCTAATTCAGTTGTGAGTTTAAACGGATTAAAAACAGATTCAGGTTTTAAATTTAGAATTCAGATTCCAATATGGTACAAATTTTTCTTTGTTTGCATTCAAATCCGAACTTGAATTTGAATATATATTTATATACCCATTTATCGGATTTGGCAAACGGTAGATCCAATTAATTGACACCCCTACCAAATTCATGTAGTTTGAGAAGCTTTGAAATGTATTAAATCGAAATTTGCGGCGCTTTCAAACTGAGTCTTTCTTGTGTTGCCTGAAAATTTGATCCTACCGCTGCAACTTGGGCACCGGAAGCCAGGATCTGATTCAGAAGAAGCAGAAAAAGGGAGAAAGAAGAACCGATATCAATGAACTGGTTGGACAGAGCAATGGCAGAAATCTGGTAGCTGTGGTTCACCAATATGTGGCGAACTAAACTACATGGAGGAACTTACATGTAATTATGTATGTCTATGTGGGCAACTGCCCACACAAGCTCACACTGAGACCAGTACCGTTATCAAAATCAGGCTGAATCCGCTTGGATGGTTCCAACTGAATCCCCGGAATCAAAGGCGTCACACGCACGTGTCGACCTTGGTTGTTCCTTTTCTTTAATCTTTTTAGAAATACTATATATATATATATATATATATATATATATATATATATATATATATATATATATATATATATATATATATATATATATATATCAGACACTTAGATATAAAAACTAGACGGACATATATATATATCAGACACTTAGATATAAAAACTAGACGGTTTCCATTTTAATTTTTAAAATGTTTTTCTTTTCTAAAATGCAACCTATCCTGATATGATCATAAGAATATGTTCATTCAAAACATATACTAAGTTGACGATTTGTTAGTCCTTAATTGTGTTTTTATAATAAAAAATTGAGTAGCCCACATAGCTTCAACATTTTGATAATAAAAAAATACACATTTTTCATCAGAAAACTTGAATCTGAGCAGGTTTAATATGAAATTAGTTTTTATAAATATATTAAGATGTTTATATTTTATCTAAATTAATTTTTTAACCAAAAATTATAGAGTCTGGCTTATCTCTTTGGCTGAAGTGTACGGTTTCTACCAATCTCTCTCTCTCTCTCTCTCTCTATATATATATATATATATATATATATATATATATATATATATATATATATATATATATATATATATATATATATATATATATATATATATATGTGTGTGTGTGTGTGTGTGTGTGTGTGTGTGTGTGTGTGAATTTAAGGTATAGCTGCATGGGAGTTTACTCTCTCACATCCAAGATCCAGGATAACCAATTGTCTCCCTTCCTCCACGGTTTGGTTTGAACATACACTGCTGCTTCTGATCCTTACTGTAAGATGTGCAATCTGAGTATTTCATTCTAATGTTCAATATATCTGATTTGGATCGTATATTTAACGGAACCATTTCAGGAAAATTGGATATAAAAAAATTAAGATTCACTTCAAAAATTGAATTAGATGTGAATATAAGAAATAACTTCCACTCGGATTTGGATTCAGATTCAGATGTACATAAATATCCTACCAGATTCAGATTCGGATAAGTTTAAGTTTTAAACAAATATGCTATATGGAACAGTCTTACATTTTGAAAATTGGTCAGATTAGGATGTGAACTTGAAGTTGGACATGGATCAGATTTGGAATGTGAAAACCAATTTTTGATTCAAATTCAGATATGATGTTTCTTTGTTCATATTCATTCAAACCCGAACATGTAAATATATATATAAAAAAAAAGGGATATGATTAAAGTATAACATATTCGATTTCAATCGGTTGACATCCCACGCCCTTCCTCCAAATCGATATTAAATGGATATCAGCCAGGCTTTACAAAATAGTCTACCAGTTTTATGTTCAATGTATATTTTTAATCGGGTAGGATGCACACTTATTTAATATGAGGTAATTGGAACTTGTCTGATAGAGTTCTAATTAAGACAAAGAATTAGGACCCCATTAAAAACTGAAGTCAGAAGTGAAGCCAAAGCTAATAAAAAAGATGTTTCGGGACCGAGGTGGTTACAGTTGAACACCACATATTATATATTACTTTCAGTAGCTAGATCCTTTCCTGTCGTTTCAGAAGGAGTTTGGTTCTAAATAAATTCCAAGAAAAAAACAAAAGATTTATCTCCGCTGCCCTTTTGAACCGCCCCCCTCTTCCCTTCTCCAAGATTCAAGATTGGAACTGTAGTTGTCATTCATCTTTTTTTCCTGATCGAGTTACCCAAAAGCTTGCATTATTTTCTGTATAGAAAGCTATGATTCTGCCATTAAAGTATCTTTTTCCTGGTCTGTTTTGTCGAACAGGACGCGGCGTCATCAGGAATGGCGTGGCGTTGCGTTTCGTTTCGTTTTCCACCTCCTTCTGCTATTGATTTATGCATGTCCTCGTGAGATGCTTGCTTTCGGCCATTGGTGGGAAATAGAAATACGCACAGCACAGCGATGTCATGAGATGAGGACGTACATTACCTTGAAAGTTGAAACACAGCAAGCTATCCCACAGAGCATGCAGTTGGCATCCACTGGCATTATTCTTCCTATTCGTAGCATCCAAAGAAAACTTTATCTATATATATAAACTCACACCATTGCCCATATATATACAGAGAGATACGTCTGCTTCCTCATCCTCTCACGTGGCTTCAAGTCTATCGCATACACGGGGAGAGAAAATGGTGAGGCCAAGATAACGTTCAGAAAATGAAAGCGATAAGAAAAAGGATCGCTAGGATCTGTAAGATGTTGAACGCTCTGAATCTTCGTCTTGGAGCAGAGAACCTTGAGATGCTCTACGTTTTAATATATATATATATATGTGTGTGTATGTGTGTGTTCTAACTATCTAGGATCACTCAACTTACATTTGAGGGTAGTCCGATCTACCATTATGGATGGTTCACGGTTGTGAGAAAAACAAGGAAAAATAAAAAATGTCTACAATGGTTTTCGCTTGTTTTTCTCTCAATTATCGGTCCATTATAATAGATTAAATGACCTTCATGAGTGTGCTAGCTAGAATATATATATATATATATATATATATATATATATATATATATATATATATATATATATATATATATATATATATATATATATGAAAGAGAGAGAGAGAGAGGAGAGGGAGAGAGATTGGTAGAACCAGGCACTTACGTTAGATATAAAAACTAAACCCCTTAATGTTTTGCTAAAAGTTATTTTAAATAAAATATAAACATCCTAATATATTTATAAAAACTATTTTGATATAAACCATGCTTTGAATCAAGTTGTTTTTATGAAAAATATTGATTTTTCTGTTGTGAAAATGTTGATGCTATGACAGTCATTCATTCTTGCTCATTATAAAAACATTATTAAAAAAAATAAATTTAATGCATATCTTGCATCAATCTATCCTTAAGATCATATTGGTAAAGTTAGATTAAAAAAAAACATTTTAAACATCGTATTTCAAGGGTTTATTTTGTGGTGGCTGACCTATTGGTATGGGTTTTACGAATCACTTATATATATATATATATATATATATATATATATATATATATATATATATATATATATATATATATATATATATATATATATATATATATATATATATATATATATATATATATATATATCGATTATGTAATGGATGAGTTTGAGTGACTTTAGATAGTTGAAGTCACACGCATAATATACATAATATATACAGCAATCTTCTCCTTGAGGAGATTCGGCTCTCAGTCAGGCCAACATAAACATTTGTATTAATGACATATTACTAGATTTTGATGAGATTCATGTCACAATTAAAGCTTATAAAGGATCAAGATTGGTGGTCAAAGACAGACTGAATTAGGTGCTCGGAATTTTGTTTTGCAGAAAATTTATTTTGTACAAGTTTTTGCTTTTGGGATATTACACTTTGCCTATAATTTTTTTTAAAAAAACTGTTTTATAGTTTTTTTAAACTATTTTATAGTTTTTTTTTTAAATGGAAGAACTTTATTGCATTAAAGCCATCAAATAAAGGTTTATGACACGAAAACGACACTCGTTGGTTGCCCAGCGGTGCAAAATACTACCTCAATCAAGACCCTCCTTCCATGGTGAATTGGTGATGACTATTTAAGAAATAGATTTTTCATTTTTTGTCATCCGGTACATAGAACATATATATATATATATATATATATTGAAACCAGACGACAAAATATTAAAAAATGCTACTAAAAGTATTATGCCGCACACAATTAATTGTAACAATTTATAGTGTAGTGATGGTTTATAAAGCTTTTAATGACGGTTTATATTTCTTTTGGTGATGATTTCTAAATATTTAGACATCTAGGAACATTTTGTAGAAACTCGTTATCTTACACCTGAATTGATTGATTACTTAGGAGGAATGAGGCATAGGGTAAACGGATTAGGTAGGTTCTGTCAAAGTAAAGGGTCGTGGAGCGGGAGGGCTGCAATGCAAGCCTACGATTGGATCGGGTCCAAATGAGCTTAAGATCTAAATGAATATGTCAAGTCCGAAGTCCAATCAATTTGGCTCAAAAAATAAGGTATATTCATGGGGTGCCATTAATGTTTATTATTTTTATAAGATAAATACTTGAAAATTTAACTAAAAAATCTTTGGAATATTGAATTTCGTGAATAGCTCATCAACATTTTGATTGATGTCTTAGTAAAAAAAAGTAAAAATTACTGTACCAAGGCCAAAGGCATGTAGAATCTTGTGTGAGGACAAAAAATTACTGTAGAGTTAAAAATTATTGGTATTGAGTCTTCTCAACTATAAAAGTAAAAATAATAAAAAAAATCTTTGTAATTTTTTAATGTTTTGTTACGTTAAAATTCAGATGTCTACTAAGCTTTTTCGGTTTTCTTATAATCATAAATTATCAAGTAACTCAGGCTTGTATAATATATATTGTCAAGTAATTAACTCAGGTTAGTTGTCAAGTGAATACTGGCACAATGCAATATCAAGTCACTCTTAACTACATAAACTTAGAATTGTAGTGTCGGCAAAGAATACATAAATTATGTTAGTGAATTAAAATTAATAGCTTAGCTTAAATTAACTAACTGAGATGCATCCTTCATTTAGGCTAGGGATGGAGCATGATTTTTTTTATATGGTTGCATGCCAACATAAAAAAAAAAAAAAAAAAAAAAAAAGGATCAGTCTGTTCTTGAAGGGAAAATATATTATTTTATATGCTTGAAGCTCATTACTTCCCTTAGAACTTGACATCTTTCTTCAGAGAAATTTGTTACCTCAAAGCATATTAAAAAATTGCAGACAGAAAATCTTGCTTTTTGTGTTCCTCTTATTTGCAACGGTAGAGGGCGGTAGGAGTTGCATGTGGATGTTGATTATGTAAAATGGGAATAAGAAAGATTCATATCAGCAAGAATGACTTTAATATATATTTCAGAAATGTAAGAGACAATTTATATTATGAATTTGATCCAATTTTTATATTTTCAGTCATAACGTTTATATAACGTTTATATTATGAATCTGCTCCAATTTTTTGGTAGATTTCTATTGTCAAACGGTTCCACAATTAAACATATTTTTCCAATTTCTTATTTGTAGAGGTTTGATGTAATTTAAAAGTGGAGTTTTTCCCAAAATTGCATAAATTATGTGGTCCTTGCCGCTACCGAATGGTGCGCATCTCATAGCTACCAGGAAATTCCTTTCCTTTTCAGAAAATTCGCTTCTGGGTTATTGCATCTGAATCAAACAAGATTCGCTTCCCCGTTTCTGCATCACTCATCCTGTTCAATTTTAACTAGTCCCTGGTTTGTCTCGCCTCTGACCAGAGCATCATGGTCCGCCCTGGATGGACTCACCGCATTTTTTCTTTTCCTTTTCAAGAACAGTCGGACTTAAAGATGGACGGTTTCATTCAGTTCAAAAATATGTTGCGCCGAGATGCGCGTCCAAGACGCCTTACATCTGAACATTATATATATATAATGGCGCTTGACTTTCAGGCGTAATTCCAAACACCGGCCCTAGGTATGCATGTTTTTGTGAATATTCGTAACCATTTTCAGGTGAATTAAAGATCTTATTTCACAAACTTGTTTACAGTACCTCGTCCCTTAGTTCTGCTTCTCACCTTCTTTGTACAACTCGTTTTTTCCACTATGAAATAAGCTGTGAATATTGATTATCCGATGAAAATGTACAGATTAGTCATAATATATATTTTCTCAAATTGTGCCTTGCGTATTTTGTGTAATTCATTTTCAATTAAATATTTATAGTTCATATCATTTTTCTTATGAAATATGATTTTTTTCTCTTTTGTTTTTTGGATTAGAGAAAGGTTGCTATAGAATTTACAGACTTTGCAATATATTACGTTTTATTACTACACGTAATATGTGTCTAAGATCAATACAAGCGGCAACCTTTCGGTTTCTGCTGGTTAGAAGAGCTCCAAATTTGAGTTGGGCATCATGCTATTCAAATGTTCCAAACATTTGTTTCGGTAGTGGTTGAAGGCCGCAACCACTGGGCATCATCCACCTCCCTCTGACGATATAGTGTTTACCAGTTAATAATTTCTAGTAGTTAGGAAGGAGGTTCGAAATTTTTACAATTTTATTTGTTGATTCCCTTGCTTCAGGTTCAGGACATTGAGAGTGGTGTTTATTCTCCTAATATATCAACGGCGGGCAAATATTTGCCTTCCAGTTCCGATCTCTGTGATTCTCGAGCTCTATGCTCTGGAACACACAGCCAGTGACATACAGGTTTTGATTAACCAAAAGCAATCAATCCTTAGTTGGTATGATTATTTTTTCCTCAGCTTTTTTTAAGGTGCGTTTAATGCATAGAAGAATTTAACGTGGTAAATTTTTCTGAAAAATTTTTCTAAAAAAAATTTCAAGATGAAATTTAACCCTCTTTCGATTTGAGGTCATGTTTGATGCACAAAAAGAATTTAACCTGGTAATTTTAACCATGTTTGATGCACAATGAAAAAATTAACTTGATAATTTTAACCATGTTTGATGCACAATGAAGAATTTAACCTGGCAATGCGTAAGAACGAGTTTTGAAGTCACTTAAACAGACGTAATCAAAGTCGTCGTATATTGAAAAAATACATAAACAGACGCCATCAATGTCGAAATCAACAAACTAACATCACCAAATTAACATCACCAAATCAGCTGAACAACAAAAGGTCGTCCAGACAAAACAAGGTGTTGCACATTCATTGGACATCATGTCCATTGACTGAATATAATACCCCAGCAACAAGAACTTGACTGCAAAGCAACTTTAGAACATGTTCTTTATTCCCAACTATTGCATGACATTCAGGTTGCTATTACATGAAATACTGTGACACAGATCAATACTTTGTTTGATAGAAGGTCAAAAATGAAAAGATCAGTACTTTTTTGTAAACTCTAGGCACCATCCGTCAGACAGCCCTTTGACGGCCATGCCCATTTATGAACCTGCTTCCTCTTAACCACTTTGGTAAAGCTGCTTTCTTCGGCAGGCTTGAACGTGGACAGTTTGATTTTTAAGGGCTACATGCAGAGCTTGCAGAGTTCAGGCAATTTAGTCTAAAAAATGGGCAGCAATGTATCTGATTTCTGATATACAAGCAAAAAAGATATACAAGCAAAGCAAATTTCTGATATACAAGCAAAAAAGATATACAAGCAAAATGGGCAGCAATTTAGTTCCATGTATCTGATTTCGGATATACAAGCAAAAAAGATGTTAACAATGAGCAGCAAATGATTGATTGTTACAAAGAGTCAAGTATAATCTTAGAAAAAGGAGAGCCACAAAGTTGAAGCAACCATATCCACAAGCCAAAAAGGAAAACCACATCCACGAAAGAGGCAATTACCACAGAACCTATTGATCAAATTTAACATCCATCTTCATGACGAAAGAGGCAATTACCACAGAACCTATTGATCAAATTTAACATCCATCTTCATGCATAACTTCATGCACCAAATCTACCCTATGCTAAGCACCATATATTACATAACATCAAAATGCACATGGACCTTACATTATAAAACAAAAATTAGACCGAGCTGCAACTCAAACTGAACTCAAACTGACATATCCAAGAAAGCAAGCTGAGAAGGCTGTTTTCCTATTTTTTGTCAAACGAAACAAGAAGGTGATCTTAAGATTCATGTTGCTGAAAGGAGCTTCATACTTTCAACATCCAAAGGATAAACCAATGCACGACTATTAGACAACACTTACATTGTGGGGAGATCTTATTATTTTGGAAAGAAAATGTTAACTTGTAAGAGAGAGAGGGAGCGCAATAGACAAAGGGAGAAAAGGAGGGCATCAGAAAGGGAGAAAGGGAGATGCCATATAACCTGCGAGCGAGAGGACGATTTCTGCTGAAATTAGGGCACTGATTTGGGAGAAGACGATGGCATCAAAGTGCAAGAGAGAAGGGGCGAACGATCACCGGCAGAGGAGCAGCGACGGTGAGTGCGGCAACGGCAGAGCGGCGACGGTGAGACTGGACCTCGGACTGCGACAGTGAGAAGGCGACAAAGCGCGGAGGAGCTGCGGGCACTGTCCGAGCGAGGAGGAGCTGCGGGCGCGGGCGCAGGCGATGGGAGGAAATGAGAAAGGTGACATGGGGGGAGGGTGTCGAGCGCGGGGGGGAGGGCGTCGAGGGGGTGGAATTCCACCCGCTCCCATTATGCGTTAAACAGGGTGAAATTTCACCCTGTTTGACGCAGTTTACGAATTTTTCGAAAAAAAATCGATTTCAACCGGTGCATCAAACGCACCCTTAAGTTATTTGTCGTCTGATGGAGTGGATTAAACAATGCTTACATCATTGAATTGCCATAGAAGGAGCTTCTTCATGCCTTCTGTGATAAGCTTATTAAATATTAGACACAACACTATTTGCAGCCATAAGCAATAAGAGCATGAACATGAATGCTGTCTTTGTGTGTATGAAGTATGTCAAAGTTTGATCACAGGTTGTTAACTAACTTCTTGTGTAATTGTCTTTAAGTTTGATCACAGGTTGTTAACTAACTTCTTGTGTATTTGTCTTTAAGTTTGATCACAGGTTGTTAACTAACTTCTTGTGTATTTGTCTTTACGATCACAGGTTGTTAACTAAACAAGTTGTTAACTAACTTCTTGTGTATTTGTCTTCTTGTTGGTTTCATAACAATTCGGTCTAGTGAGAGACCGAGGTTCTTATGGAATGTATTGGGTACTTGGATAACATGGAAGACAATCAAGGACAACATGTGCAACACCCCAGAAATTTAATCCTGTATTGAAGATTGTGAGGGATCTTCAAGGGCATTTAAAGGGGGGTCATTGATGAGAAGATTGTCCTGATTCCTAACCTTTTTCAGGTTAGGGCCAAAACTGCTAAGAGGCGGGTTGGGATCCGCCGAACCAGGGGCCCGAGCCCAGGAGTAGGTCGGGTTGTTACAACATGGAAGACAATCAAGGACGCATCTATATCCTGGCAAATGATGGCGATTGAAAGCAGCACTGTCGTAGTCTCTTAGAATGCAGGTCCAACAGTGGGATCAATCCTTTGTTCACCAACAGCCTCTTCAGCAGGGTTGTCTTTTGCAAGAGATGGCCTCTTGCTGAAGCGACCAATCTTTTGTTGTTTATTCCGGATAATAGATTGTATACCAAATGGACACCCACTCTCAACACGTGGGATCCGTTAAAAGATAGTTCTTTGAGGAGCTGAGGTCCTTGAGGACCCATTTTCATTGTAAATACCTCTCAATTTTGTTGCAATAAAGGATGGGGCCCTAACCCCCAAGCAGCCTTTGTCCGGAACGAACTTCTTGTGTATTTGTCTTTCTTATAAATGGTGAAATAAATGATTCATAGAAAGGAGCAAACTGGATTATAGGAATTTTTGTTATGGTAAAACTTTGTTTGAAAAGTGCTTTTACAGAGGTCGCCAATGTAAGAGTATGACTTCCCTCTAACATCAGTCAAACTAACAGAATAAAAATGGCTTTTAGAGAAGCCCATGAACATGGGAATTCCAGATAGAAGGATGACAGGGACTCATACCTGCTCATGCACGTCACATTTACAAAATTCTAGTGGTGCGAAGGAAGCGGAAACTTTGGTTAACATGAGTATAACATCTTGAAAATTCTTTTCAGACTTATCCCTGGCAAAATAATATCTTAGATATGATTAATTTCTACAGAAAGAATTAACACCATTGCAGAAAAAAAATATGTAAAAGGGTTGAAGTGATTAACCTTGAACTTTAGCCGCTAGAACTTTGTAGTTTGTATCTCCTCTCAGTTTGCAGTTTAAGCTTTGTGAGAAGCGGACGTACCAGACCCATCTTACAAGTCAACTTGCAGTCGCTTGAGTTGGGCATAGAACCGACCTTCTCTTTCTTAGTCTCTTGCTTATCATCAAGATTTCTCCACATATTTCTTCTCCGGCTGCTGTGCTTCCTCAGGCACCTCATCAACGATGCCCTTCTGATTGCGAGATACCTGCCTTAAAGAAGCAGCACTCCTGCAACAGCAACAGCCAGCAATTTTGCAGCTTAAGAGGATGAAGAGTAAACGATAATTTCCGTTGTTCTACTTTATCCCTGTGCAAAGTTGGTCAGACAGCACATATACTCTGTGTGCACATATGCATGCATGGGCATCTGATAGTACTTTGTCTATCTATATGTATGTGTGTGTTTATGTGCATGTGTGTACCATCCTTGAATATCAGAATGTTGGTCTTCGGGAGAAAGTACACGTCACTTTACAAAACCAGATAATGACTCCATTTCCTTTTATATCGAGTATCTGTTGGGTCTAACGCATAGAGTGGAGAAGTGAACAAAGCCGGCACTGCAGCAGAAGCTGCAAGTTTTTACTCAGTCTAGATTTCCATTAATTTCCCTTTTGTTCTTCTAGTGCATGAGGAGATCATTCATTACTGCTTTTAAATTCATCCCTTTCCTTCTGGTCTCGCACTGGGGAAAAAACTTTAATTTCTGTGAATAACAAAAAGGAACCCATCTTCTTACAGTTGGTTCTGCGTCATCTTGGAAAAGAATTTACCACTGCTCTACGTAGAATTAGTATTTTGAATTGAAAGAAACTTCTTTTCAGATTCTTGTCTGGCCGGGACACGTTTTGGATCTAAAAACGAGCAGCCTCTGGAGAAATGTTCCCGGCTGACGTTGGGTTGCCAGGGAGCCTGGGCGTCGGGCCGGGCCCGATAGGGCGGCCCGGCCCGAGCGGTCGGGCGACCTCCGTCGCCCGCTCGCTCCCCTCCCTCTCCGCCGACGGCACCCCCAGCGTCAGCCCCTCCCCCCTCGGATCTCTCGCGCGGATAATGGATCCACCCGGGAAGCACCTGCGCTTATCTTCCTCCAAACTGCATGAACATAAAAGAAAAGAAAAAAGAAAAAGGTTATGGAAGAAATCGACAGAGAAACTCATCTTCTCTGGTTTCAGGGAAACGCTCGACGCGGGTCTTTCTGTTAAGGGCTTCAGCAAGGGTTCCAGAGAAACCCTCATCAACGAGGTCTCTCCGTTGAGGGCTTCAGAGAGGAACGAGAGACCCTCGTTGATGAGCGTTTCTCCGAACTCGTCGAGGGATTCAGATAGACCATCATTGAGGGAATGAGGGTCTACGAGGGGTGAGGCTTTCTCTTTAATGCTCGTCCCCCAACGAGGATTAAGCAGAAACCCACGTTGATGATCTGAAACCCTCAATAGATGAAACTCTCATCTTAATCTGAAACCCCCAATCGTTGTGGGTTTCCAAGAAACGTAGAGAGAGAGAGAGAGAGAGAGAGAGACACCATCACGAACCGCGCCATGGCTTGGAGCTCCCCTTCATTCATTCCGCCATGGCTTCGAGTCTCCTTATTCCTCGCCTTCTCTGCTCCCTTCCGGATCCCGTCTCCCTCCCTCTTGCAAGCAGCCGGGCCTGGCCGGGCTGGCCTGACTTTTTGTGGCCAGGCTCCGGCCCGGCAATATTATCGGGCTCGACTGGGTCGGCCGGGACGTTGGGTATAAATTTTTATTTCTAAACGAACGCTAAATAATAGAAGACATCTATCTAATAAACAAAAAATTTGTTGCTGGGGCCACGCCATGTAGCTCGGCTAGTGAGGTGGATGTGTCAAGCGTTTAGGCAATGCTGCAACCAAGAAGAGCAAAGAACAGTGTACTTGATTCTCAAGGGGCGGCACATTGACTCACACTCAAGGCGGTTTTGTTTTTGTGGTCAATATCAATACAACGAGCAGAACCAACTCGTGCTCCACTTAAACATACTCAAAAAAACTCGGTTAGTGCTTGATTTGTTTATAAAGAAACCAGGTTTGAGCTTACAAAAAGACTCAAAATGATAAATGAGTCAAGTTCGAGTTTATGGAACTCGGTTTGTTTATACTCAACTCAACTCGCAAACCGGTACTCCATATAATACTTTCAAAACAGGTCCACCGGTTTTAATTTTTATTGTAAAAACAGATTTTCACAAGTTATATGAGTTAAACGCTGGCATGAGTTGAACGAGTTAAACAAATTACATGAATTAACACTGACATGAGTTAGCACCAAACGAGTTAACGCCTAAATAAATTAAATGGGTGTGTGCAGTCAAGTTGAATTCGAGCTTGCTTTAAGGAGCTGAACTCAAGTTCGACCAAAGCTGGAGCTCGAATTTTTTGAGCCGAGTCGAGCTTGAGCTGGCCAAGCTCGAGCTCGACTCAGCTCGTGTACATCCCTAAATGAAGATATAAATTTCTATATATTTGTCTATGCCAACATCACTTTTTATTATTTTTTTAAATTCAACATTGAGCAAAGATCAAATGATGGGATTCGGATCCAGCTTCTATTAACTCAATTAGTTCGATTATATTTAACTGTGTAGATTTGGATTTGGATTTAGACTCCACGCTATTTTTGCAAAACCGAATATGTAATCAGACCACATAGTCGGATACTAAACCCAAATTCATTTGGTTGTGAAAGCATCTAGTGATGAATCCGCATCGATTATCAATCAGATTCAAATTTTTATCAGATGTAGCTAAAGGTTCCAAAATCGAGTCCGTAATCCAATATATCATGGGTACTGCACCCCATTTGCATCCGCAATTAAATGAGATTTCATATTGATAAAATACTACACGATCTGAAACCTATAAAATTTTTTGAGTTGCGAAATCTTGTCACTTGACGTGTAAAATTTTGCAAGTTGTTCAATCTCATTGCTCGAGTTTTCTTTTCTTTCTGTTTTTTTAATACGGAAGTAATGCACATCAAATGGAGTTGGTTTTGTGTAGCTTGAATTTGCTAGATGGTTGCATTACTCACTATGAATGAACAAATTTCATTGTTTAACTGAAGCCATTTTGAAACATAATTGCGGAGAGTGGATGTCGTAGGGACTCTGGTGCACATAACTTTTCCAGGAACAGATTAATTTGCATGAAATGAAATATAAACAATACTACATAGATATGCTTTCCATTTAAGAAGGAACATTCTATAATACAAAAGAAGTCCCTTCCAATGCTGAAACGTCTTAGGGTATGCCTAAAATTAATTAACAGCAGAAAGATATACTCTAAGAACTCCTAGAATACAGAGGGATGCGAATAGGGCAGATTTATCCGTGTATAATCATCGTCTACGCTAAAACAATTTCATATACAAGGATGGGAGGCGTGAAAACTAAAAGAAACCTGCTAAAACAGACAAAATTGTAAAGAAAGCGTATACAAACGCTGGGTGTGCTGCATGACCAGAAGATGTTGCAGGACATTGGGTTCTGTATCCAATTGTTGTGTCTTCTGGATTGGCAGCACTGGGGCTAACAGCAGATGTGGGGGACATAGCTGGTGAGATTACAAATGGTATGGCAGCTCCATCACAGTTTAACTCCTTCCAACCCAAGACGCCCATCTCTCTGTTGAAAACAATCCGATGGCCTGTCATGAAGCTCTCTGCAGAAGAAACGACCAAAGTATTCGGTGTCATGCTATACGAATGTTAAGGTAGCATCCCCATAATGTTTCAATCGGTTGAGTAGTTCTTGATAAATGAAGCAAATTTATAGAGCCTATAGATGTGAACACACAGAAGGAGAGAGAGAGAGAGATATAGGTACTTACGCCCAATAATGTCCGAATCATTACTCTTCAGAATAGCTAGGCAATATATATTTTGGCCCTACAAATTATGACAAGCAAATGCTGAGAGTTAACAGGCATGACCACACTAGCACAAAGACATATATTGACACAATACGTACCTGTGAGGTTATAAGAGCTGTTGGATTCAAGACAATAAAATTGGCTCCACCACTCATTGTTATGTTGATTGATGGGACAAATATGGGGTATGAACTGCATGAAGACAAATTTATATATATATATATATATATATCATGTTTCGATATTTATATGTCAACAGAGAAAATAACATACGAATGGAAAGATCGGTTACCAGATGTCATAACAATACTCAAACGGAGTTGTGGAGTTAAGAGTAGAACGAGGCTCCTTGACTAGCTTATGAAACTGCAAAAGTAATGCCACATGTCTAAGAATTTAAGGAGACAATCTTGAAGGCACTTTCAAGAATTAAGAGTAGAATAAGTTTATTACACTGTCTCCAATAGCTGTGTATAGTGGATTAGATAAATGAGTGAAGGAGGTTCCAGTATCAAAGACAGGAAGGAGTGTTTGAGGTATGCTAATGTCACTTGCTCCCACTCGTATGCCAGTAACGTTAATTTGGTACGAGGGGCTGCATATTTATTTCCAATGGTGAAACACAAAAGCAAACCAGTCACTAAACCAACTCAATATTGATTTCCATAGTCCACGAAAGAAAGGAGGCACTCACTCTGACTCATTCACAAAAAATGGAGTTTCTTGTTGATCACTGCTACCCTTGTCTCCAAAATTGATTCTTCCAAAACCATCGCAACCAAAACACATGGAGAAAGAATCCGCAATAAGTCCATAATTAGCTAGAATGCTAGGCACAGATACGTTTCCCAAACCAAATCCAAGCCCAAATAACCCAATTTGAGCAGGGAGTCTCAGAAGGTCACCGGTCTGGTTCTGTCCACATCTGCATCAAAAAGGTGCCATAAAGATTTATGCTGGTGATGTGGAATAAATGACCAAGGACATTGTTACAGTAGTTTGTAGCTTTTCCAGAAAACATATTGGTGGGACTAAGAGTTTTCATATCATCGAACAGCCTGAACTTGAATATTGCATTTAGAAGACCTTGGCCCTTTTTCTAAGGGTTACACAACTATCTTTTTCTCATTTCTCCTAGAACTTGATCAAACTTTGGCATACATCACACACACAAAGACAACATTCATGTTCATGCTCTTGTTGCTTATGGCTACAAATAGTGTTGTGTCTAAAATTTAATAAGCTTATCAGAGAAGGCATGAAGAAGCTCCTTCTATGGCATTTCAATGATGTAAGCATCGTTTAATCCACTCCATTAAACAACAAATAACTTAAAGAAAGCTGATGAGCAAATAATCGTACCCAAAGACAACTGAAGGATTGATTGCTTTTGGTTGACTGTCTTCAGTAATCAAGTGGAGAACATCCTCCACCAGAACACCAGATGATGAAGTATTTGGAGAGACATAATCAAACGTGTAGGGGCACTGGCTGTTTGTTCCAGAGCATAGAGCTGGAGAATCACAGAGATCGGAACTGCAAGGCAAATATCTGCCCGTCGTTGATATATTAGGAGAATAAACACCACTCTCAAGACCTGAACCTGAAGCAAGGGAATCAACAAATAAAATTGTAAAAATTTCGACCTTCCTTCCTAACTACTCGAAATTATTAACTGGTAAACACTATATCGTCACAGGTGGATGCCCGGTGGTTGCGGCCGTCAACCACTATCAAAACAAATGGCAAGAACATTTGAATAGCATGATGCCCAACTTAAATTTGGTGCTCCTCTAACCAGCGAAACCGAAAGGTTGCCGCTTGTATTGGTCAGATAAAAAATAAAGACACGTATTACACAGTAATAAAACGTAATATATTGCAAAGTCTATCACAACCTTTCCCTAATCCAAAAAACTGAAGAGAAATAAATCACCTTTCATAAGAAAAACGACGTAAACTATAAACATATAAATTGAAAATGAATTACACAAAACACGCAAGACACAATTTGAGAAAATATATATTATGACTAATCTGTACATTTTCATCTGGATAAACAATTTTCACAGCTTATTTCGTATTGGAAAAGCGAGCTGTACAAAGAAGGTGAGAAGCAGAAGTAAGGGACGAGGTACTGTAAAGAAGCTTGTGAAAGAAGATCTTTAATTCAGCTGAAAAATGGTTATGAATATTCACAAAAACTGACATACCAACTTCTTCCCCTTTCACCACATAAAGTGCTAAGGTAACAATCTTATCGTAGAAAAATCAAGGGCGAAACGAAAATCCCCAAAGCTTGGGTCAGTGTTTGGAATTACACCTGAAAGTCAGGCGCCATTTTATGAAAAAAAAAATTGGCCCTTGTTTGGGAGAGATGTTCAGACGTAAGGCGTCCTGGATGCACGTCATGCACGTCAGGAGAACATACTTTTGAACAGAACGGAACCGTCCATCTTTAAATCCGACGGTTCTTCAAAAGGAAAAGAAAACATGAGGTGGATCCATCCAGGGAAGACCATGATGCTCTGGTCCGCGGAGCGACAAACCAGGGACTGGTTAAAATTGAAGAGGATGCCTGATGTGGAAGCGGGGAAGCGAATCTTTTTCTTAATACGATAACCGAGAAGCGCATCATCGGTCGACCTGAGCTTAATTTCCGCTTATTATAATAAAAACTTTAAATATAAAATAAATGTTTTTTAATATAAAATATATTTTTAATAATAAAATATATTATTTAAAAGTTATGAAATCAAACCTCGTAAGAGTATATATTATTTAAAAGTTATGAAATCAAACCTCGTAGGAGTGGGAGAATCCATTCGTGTCAAATTCATGCTTCAAAAAGGATGATTCCATCACATCACAAAAGAAACAACGGACAAAAAAAAAAAAGCAAAGAATGAAGGAATCATACCAGTGGTGGAGTGGAGTTAGCACACTGGATGCACTGACATGGCACCCAGAAGAGGTCGCTGCTCGTGTCCAACGCCACTAGAAACTTCACTGCAGGTGTCCCAATTTCAACCATGGCGTAATATAGACTTCACCCCATCACCAGAAAGAACAAAGAAACGCAAGTGAGATCAAGCGAAAAGCCGAAAACCTAAATGGTTGAAGAAGAGAGAGAAATAAATGCAGGGGTGTAGAAATTATCACGTACTAACTCAACATCTCAAGATAGGGGGTCAAGTTCCGGTCGACGAACGTAACCAGAGGTGTGCTGCTTGCGGCAAGATTACGGCCGCGGAGAACCCGATCATGATGGAAAAGGGTGTTGTAGTATTCGGGACTCGCTGCGGCCAGTTGTCGACGGAGACGCCAGAGGTGGAACGCACCCATTCGCGCACCCGATCGGACAACTTATGGTGGAGCTCAAA
This sequence comes from Nymphaea thermarum, assembly GCA_011799765.1. Classification (NCBI taxonomy): domain Eukaryota; kingdom Viridiplantae; phylum Streptophyta; class Magnoliopsida; order Nymphaeales; family Nymphaeaceae; genus Nymphaea; species Nymphaea thermarum. The sequence goes on from JAANDH010000092.1 coordinate 350,943, forward strand.
ACTGAAGGTGGTTTTACTGACGGAAGGGTGAAGGAGAAAAAGCAAAGCGAAGAAGAAGAGGAGGGTCGATGACAGAAGGGAGATACCAGAGAGGGCCATGGCAGGTCTGGAGGAGTCCGGCGGGGATGAGGAAATTTTATAGAAGAAGAGGAGGAGGAGGAGAAGTAGCAGCGCTCTCTCATCTCTTCAATTTCCCCTCCTCCTTTCTCTAAGAAGATGACAGCCCACAAAGTCATGGTCGTAAGCAAAGGTTTGCGTTGTCCACATCATGACACTTTTCTTGTTGCTTTTGAAATTACAAAATATTTATTTTAAACATAATGAAAATAAATATTTTATCAAAATTATTTGATATTTTGCATAAATGAAGATATGGTCGGGCAGTAGATATATATAGAAAACGTGTCATCGCTTGTTGATTTTTTGTGGGTAGAGTGGTATCACAAACATTCAAACAAACATTCTAATTGATCTTTGTTCTAACAAATGGTTCCGCTACATTAGAAAATTGAAACCACATTTTGTTGTCTAGATGGCGACCTACTGACGTGATGCTCTTCACGCGATGACTTCTATTTACACAAGGATATTTCATACTTTATAATATTATATATATATATATATATATATATATATATATATATATATATATATATATATATATATATATATATATATATATATATATATAACAAATTGTTCCGCTACATTAGAAAATTGAAACTAAATTTTGTTGTCAAGATGGCGAGCTAATGACGTGATGCTCTTCACGCAATGATGACTTCTTTTTACACAAGGATATTTCATAGTTTATAATATTAAAAAAATAATATATATATATATATATATATATATATATATATATATATATATATATATATATATATATATATATATATATATATATATATATATAAGAAATGGTTCCACTACATTAGAAAATTGAAACCAAATTTTTTAGTCCCTCAAAAGGAAGGTCGGTTCTATGCCCCGACTGCAAGTTGACTTGTAAGATGGATCTGGTGTTCCCGCTTCTCACAAAGCTTATACTGCAAACTGAGAGGAGATACAAACTACAAAGTTGGAGCGGCTAACGTTCAAGGTTAATCATTTCAAGTTTTTTGCATATTTGTTTTCTACCATGGTGCTAATCCTTTCTGTAGAAATTAATCATATCTAAGATATTATTTTGCCAGGGATGGGTCTGAAAATAATTTTCAAGATGTTATTTTCAAGATGATACATCAGGAGAATAAACACCGCTCTTAAAACGCTGAACCTGAAGCATGGGAATCAACAAATAAAATTGCAAAAAGTTGGACCTTCCTTTATCGTCGGAGGTGGATGCCCAGTGGTTGCGCCTTCGACCACTACCGAAACAAATGGTAGATAGCATGATGCCCAACTCAAATTTGGAGCTCTTCTATAGCAACCTTTCTCTAATCCAAAAAACAAAAGAGAAAAAAATCATATTTCATAAGAAAAATGATATGAACTATAAACATGTAGATTGAAAATGAATTACACAAAACAAGGAAGGCACAATTTGAGAAAATATATGTTATGAGTAATCTGTACATTTTCATCGGATAAACAATTTTCACAGCTTATTTCATATTGGAGAAACGAGTTGTACAAAGAAGGTGAGAAGCATCAACTAAGGGACGATGTACTGTAAAGACTTGTATGTTGTGAAATCTTGTCACTTATTAAAATAGGCTGATAAGGAGCCCAGCGGAGGCCTGACTTTCCGGCATGCTCTTGTCCATCACTTGTTCATGGTTGTTGTTATATGTGTTTCACATGCATGATCTAAATTTGATATGACGTATTCCTGATCTCGAGGTTTGATCATCAAAAAAAGTTTTGAAATATGTTACTGACATTGATCTCGAGTGTAAATGTCTGGATGAATTTTTTGGACATGTTGGCAAATGGCAACAAGATTTGGGTAGATTGATAAAATATTATTATAATGATTCATGAATCTATACTAATTTTCTGCCGTTGAATGTCAGAAAAATGTGTTTAATTCATGTGCAATGGTAAGGACCTGTTCGAAGGACAGAACCATGAGAAAATGAAGGCCCTGGTGTATGTGTGACACATCTATAACTCAGCAATGGATTTTATTTATATATATATATATATATATATATATATATATATATATATATATATATATATATATATATATATATATATATATATATATATATATAGTCTGGAGCTAAAAAATTTTGATCGCCGTGGCTGAACTGTAGTTTCAAACTTTTAACGAAGTCAAAAGTCAAAGTAAAAATTTTCAAATTTTTTATATAAGTTAGTCTACAACTTTTGAAATTTACACATAAATTTTCTAAGCTTTTCAAATTCTGTGTGTCACACACACACCCCCCTTTATATATATATATATATACACACACATTAACTTCTTTTGTTTCTATAAACATCATACAAAGAAAAGTATGTATATATATATACATTAACTTGTTTTGTCTCTATAAACATCATAGTCAGTCTTTTCTTTCTCCCTCTTTAATTTTTGTAAAGACAAGCACCCTTTTGTTGACTGGAGGAACACCAAACGTCACACGCTGTGTGGCCTTGCATTAAGAAGAAACTCGTGAACACCGTTTATTCCAGCTTTTGCTGCTTGGAAAATTTTCAGAATAGCACTATAAATTTTTTTAATAAGAAAAAGTATACTTACGTATGTGTCAATATTATAAAAACCTATCTTCATTTTTTGGAAGTAAAAATACACCACTTAACATTCTAAAAAAATCATTTTTGCCTTTGTGAAAATTATGCAATGGCACCTAAAAAGAAAGAAAAAAATCATGCTCCATGCCTAGCCTAAATGAAGGATGCATCTCAGGTTGTTAATTTAAGCTAAGCTATTAATTTTAATTCACTAACATAATTTAAGTATTCTTTGCCGTCACTACAATTCTTAGTTTATATAGTTAAAAGTTACTTGATATTTCATCGTGCCAATATTCACTTGACAACTAAGACATCAATCAAAATGTTGAAAGCTTATCTTTATATATTTAAATATATAAACCGTCATTAAAAGCTTTATAAACCATCAGTACAATAAATTGTTACAATTAATTGTGTGGCATAATACTTTTAGTAGCATTTTTTAATACTTTGTCGTCTGGTTTCAATTCTTATATATATATATATATATATGTGTGTGTGTGTGTGTTACCGGATGACAAAAAATGAAAATCCTATTTCTTAAATATATATATATATATATATATATATATATATATATATATATATATATATATATATATATATATATATATTATATATATATATATATATATATATATATATATTATATATGTATATATATGTTACCGGATGACAAAAAATGAAAATCCTATTTCTTAAATACAGTCATCACCATGGAAGGAGATTGAGGTATTATTTTGCACCGCTCGGCAACCCACGAGTGTCGTTTTCCCGTCACAAACCTTTATTTGATGGCTTTTATGCAAAAAGTTCTTCTATTTGACGAAACTATAAAATAGTTTTTTTTTTTAAATTATAGGCAAAGTGTAATATCCCAAAAAGCACAAACTTGTACAAAATAAATTTTGTGCAAAACAAATTTCCCAGCACCTAATTCACTCTGTCTTTCACCACCAATCTTGATCTTGCCTAAGCTTTAATTCTAACATGAATCTCATCAAAATCTAGTAATATGTCATTAACACAATTTTTCTATTAGCCTGACTAAGAGCCGAATCTCCTCAAGGTCTAGCGCTATATCGAATTTATTGCAGATGACGACATATAGGAAAAAGCACGGATGTCACTCAAACCTTTCATTGGCCGCTTATCAGCCACCGAGAGCCCAATCTCCTCAAGGTCTAGCGCCATATCGGTTCTATTGCAGATGGCGACATAAAATAAAAAGCACTCTAGCGCCATATCGGTTTTATTGCAGATGGCGACATAAAGTAAAAGCACTCTAGCGCCATATCGGTTTTATTGCAGATGGCGACATAAAGTAAAAGGTACTGATGTCCCTGGAACCTTTGATTGGCCGCTTACCAGCCCTTAACCTAAACCGGTCACACTTCATCCCTCGAGCTAAAACTTTCGTTAGCTGTTACGTGCAAATGCATGGCGCGCTCCCCCTACACCTAAACTTGTGATTTGGCATGCATATTCTTATTTTCAATCTACAACATGCACCTCAATAATAATCAGATAATCATAACTAAGAACTAAGAGCTTCATTTTTCTTTGTATATTTAATATGAACATAGTATTCCGAGTGACTACCACTTTGTTCAATTTTTAAATTGCTCATGAACTAATTTTGAAGCAAGAAAAATGGGAAATAGCTCAGTGTATGATACACCGTATTGGCTAACCATAGTCATAACGATGGCAGCAGTGGTAGCTAGGTTATATATCAAAATCTAGATATTATTAAGTACCGAAAATCTGGATCTGATGATCCGTAATCAAGTTCGACTGAATTTGCATGATTTACTTACCAAAGCTAGCCTCGGACTGGTTCAAGTAAAGTAAATATCCAAAGTGTTGGCGCATTACATAAATTCTCAAAATCTCTATCACAGACAAATTCAACATTTTAAAAAATTTTGACTTTTCAAAAATCTCAAGAGACGCCGTGGCCCATGCTGGTGCACCAAGTTTTCATGACAATTTTTAAAAAATTAAAAAAATCGAAAAAAAATAACAAAACTAGAAAGACAATTTTAAAAAAATTACCAAAATGTCCCCTCTGCTCAACAGGCAACTGTATCACCTCGGCACCGTCCCCAGTGCTGGCCGGCCGTCGTGCTTTTCTTTTATTTCTGCATAATCCTTGATTTTCTCTCATATACTCCACCGCGATCTTCGCTAATTTGACGCACATTTTGGTAGATTTAAGACATTCTTAGTATAGTTTTGATGGAGTTTTTGCAAGCGTACCCGCCGGCGATCCCTCTTAGACCGCCGGAGATGTCTCGTTCGTCCTCTAAAAAACCGTGTCTATTTGCTGTATCTCTTGCTTGGTTTCTTCGCCTTTTAGGTGTAGAGTGTAGACTGACCCTTAGCCGGCCATATTTCCGTATTTTAATGTCTATTACTAACTCAATTAAGGAGAAGAAGAGAAGATTGCTCTGCTCCATATATAATCTATATTATGTGTGTGTGAGAATGGTGATTTTAACTATCTAAAGTCACCCAAACTTACTCATGATGGTAGTTCAATTACAGAATCGACAATTGCGAGAAAGAAAAAAGAAAAAAATGAAAGCTAGGGGATATTAATGCATGATGTAACCTATCAAATATGATGTTTAAAATGTTTTTTTAATCTAACTTTACCAAAATGATCTTAAGGATAAATTGATGCAAGATATGAATCAAATTGATTTTTTTTTTCGTTTTAATAGTGTTTTTATAATGAGCAAGAATGAATGGCTGTCATAGCATCAACATTTTCACAATAGAAAAATCAACATTTTTTCATAAAAACAACTTCGATGCAAAGCATATATCAAAATAGTTTTTATAAATATATTAGCATGTTTATATTTTATTTAAAATAACTTTTATCAAAACATTAAAGTGTTTAGATTTTATATCTAACGTAAGTGTCTGGTTTTACCAATCTCTCTCCCTCTCCCTCCCCCCTTCCTCATGAAGGTCATTTAATTTATTATCATGGATGGATGATTGAGAGAAAAACAAGCGAAAATCATCCTAAACATTTTTGACAAGTATTAGTCTTTACCTTTTTCCTTGTTTTTCTCACAACCATGAACCATTCATAATGGTAGATGGACTACCCTCAAATGTAAGTTGAGTGATCTTATATATATATATATATATTAGAACGTAGGGCATTCCCCGAACATTTAGAGCTTTCAACATCTTAGATATCCCACCCATCCTTTTTCTTATCGCTTTCATTTTTTGAAAGTTATCTTGGCGTCACCATTTTCTCTTCTGGTGTGTGTGATAGACTTTAAGCCACGTGAGAGGATAAGAAAGCTTTCTATACAGAAAAGAAAAGGAAAGAAAGAGAAGTGAAATAGTCTTTTTATTCTCGCACTACCTCTCTTTTCCATTTCCTCCTTTCTACATGTGTTATTTAGTTTTTCCTTTCTTTTCATTTCCTTCTTATCCAAACAAGTTTTTTAATGAAACTCTTTCCTTTCATTTCCATTCTATTCTTTTCTCTCCCCTTATCCGCCACTACCAAGAAGGTCCAAACATAAAGACATTGGCGCCTACTACCATAAGAAACCCTCCTTAAGTGCCACCATCTAAAGGGTGATCGATAACCATGAACACCTCAATTTCAACCTCACTCTATGCTATGTTTAATCCATTGTAGATGCCAGCGAGACTGATGATGCAATCGTCTAACAGAACTATAGATTTGCATTTTTTTTGTCTGAAAGTTAGAATTTTTGCCTGAACGGGGAAGTCAACCTTCGATCGGCTGCTTCCCAGCGTTTGATGCAGGAGCGAAGGCAGAAGATCAAGTTATTGTATTTTGGAGTTCTTTAAATCTATTGTTACCTTTTTTTTTTTTGGTTCCAAATCCAGTGATCTGTTTTTAGGCTATATAAAGGTACTTGGGCCTTATTTGTAATGATTCTTGAGTTGAATGAATCCCAAATCTTCTTCAAGCTTTTCTTCCTTTAAATTGTGCTATATTTCCCACCGATATCAAATCCCAGAAAATTCAAACTAACTTGGGTACGTAGGCCGTGGGCATAAATCTGAACTGTTCATGCTCGATTGCTTATTAAATTTATGGAAAAATTCCAATTTAATACATTTTAAAGCGTCTCAAACTACATGAATTTGGTCGGGGTGTCAATTAATTGGATGTACCGTTTGCCAAATCCGATAAGTGGGTATATAAATATATATTCAAAATTCAAATTCAAGTTAGGACTTGAATGTAAACAAAGAAAAATTTGTACCAAATTGGAATCAATGATACCTGGGTGCGTGCATTGAGGACCAGCACCCGCGTCGACGCGATGCGGGTGTGGATTCGGGTGCGGGTGCGCGCCAGGTGCGGATTCGGGTGCGGGTGCGTGCCAGGTGCGCACCCAAATGGGTCCACGCGACTGACTTCGTCCATTTTTGGGCGCGCACCTGACTCGTGTCAAACCCGAGTCAGGTGCGGTCAAACCTCAGATACCCTTTTCCGTCCAAATTTTAGGCATTTTTAGTTTTTTACATTATTTTAACTTTGGGGTTTAGGGCACGCAGGCTGGGCTTCTCTTCGACAGTTCACTCTTCTTCAGTCTTCTCTGTTTTCTTTTCTCCCTCTCACAATCTCACGCACCGACGGCGACGGTCGGCTCTCCCTCACCGACGGCGACGGTCATCTCTCCCTCACCGACGTTGACGGTCGGCTCTCCCTCACCGACGGCAACGGTCGGAACTCCTTAAACACCTTGCAGAATAGTCGAGTTCCTTTCCTCAGTTCCTGTTTGGCATTCGACCTGTTTGGAAATGCCCTCCTCCTGCTGTTGCGGCGGCAGGTCTTCTCTTTGCCTTGCCTTGGTTGCTCGAAGGCTGTGGTCTTGCTGAAGAAGCGGCTCTCCCGTGCCTGGGCTTGGAAGGAGACGGCAATCAGGAGGAAGGTGAAGAGGAAGAATTGGGTCTGAGAGGCAGCCATGATTCTTCTGCTCTATCTTGAGCTATCTCTCTCAATGCATGAGAAGAAGGGGAAATGATGGTTGCTTGTGTTGAAATCTGGAAACGGAGTCCTCCTTGTTATTAGGCAATTAATTGAAGACCTACTAAGTTTATGATAGAATAGAAGTTCGAGGGCCATCATTTGTCACCGAATGTACAACTGTAATCTTTAAAACTATAGTAAATATCCTTATGCTTTTTTGCAGTTAGAATGTTTGTTTGATCGAAAGAACATTACATGCTGATTACAGGAACATATACTAACCTTACATATACTAATCTGTGAAAGAATGGTTCACTGTTTTTGTTGGTACATGAGACATATACTCTTGGCCATGTATACCAATTTGTTAACTAATGAAAGGAATAGTAGCATATAACATTACATGCTTATTTTCTGTTGGCATATTTCTGGGTTCTTTCTATCTTGTATTTGTCCTTTCCAGATCTGCAAGATTTTCATAGTTCATTTCATGCTTGTAAGTGTGTGTGCATGCTTGATGGGAATGGGGAGTTTATATGCTTAACTCAGTTATACTGTGAATTTTGAATTGATGATTGATAATGATATCATTATTAGCAAATTATAATTTTGATCTTGTTGTTTAATAATTTTGAAATTTATATTATTATATTTAAAAAATAATCAAATATTCTTACCGCACTGCCGCACCTAAATTTTTGGAGATGTGCCGCGCCGGCACCCGCACCCCGCACTCAGGTGACATAGATTGAAATCTGAATTTTAAATTTAAAACCTGAATCTGTTTTTAATCCGTTTAAACTCACAACTGAATTAGAACCTGATTTTCAAATGCACAATCGAATCCTAACCACATTATTATATATTAAAAAACCAAGGTTCAAAACGTTGGATTTCCGACATAGGATATTTATTAAAATTAGATCTGAATCCAAATCTGATAAACGATTATATATTGACCGGGCATGGATTTGAACCGCTTTCTTTGGGAACTAGATTCGGATGCGACCTGGGATCTTATAAGATCCGAAATTGATGTGTAATCACCATATGAGATGCCTGATGGATATCAAACTCGGACATGGATCCGGTGGTGAAACTACACCAGTGAATCTGAACACGATCGATAATCAGATCCAGATGCTGTTTCCAGATTGCCTTCGTAATTGGAATTATCCGACCGTTTGGTGTCCCTTCAAATCAACGGTGTAAAAGTCAGTTTGGGAACCGAATCAGGAGGAAGTCGGATCCGTGAACCAGCCGTTTCACCGATTCACGCGAATCAGTTATAAATCGGTAGAATATACTAAATATATTTTCTTTCTTTCAAGTAAATGAAAAATAATAAAATATGTATAATATAGTCAAAAGTTAAAATATTGGCTTGGGAACACATTCAGGAGGACAGCCACCCATCTGATGTTAGTTTTACATTATTAGATTCGAATAAGTGGAATCAGCGGTGGAGCTAAAATCTTTTTTGGGGTGGGCCAAATAGTTCAACCTTGGATGTGAGTTGGACCAAACTGAATCCGAACCTAAAAAATAGGTTGCATAATTTTTTTTTTCAATATAATTTTTTTTTTCAATTAGTTGGGTGAGGCCGAGGTCAATTCTGGGTTGTAGCACTGGGTTGGGTCAGCCTTCTTCAGTTTGGTTGGCTATGAAAAAAAGTTTAGATCATTTTAATAACATGATTTGATACATCAAAAGATCTAGTAGACACGTCCCTTTGTCAAATCACAGAAATGTTACGACATTCTTCCTATCTGAAACTTGTCGGTAAGATTGGACAGCGTTGATTTGGGAAAAAAATCATCATTTGATTTTATACCAAATCAAATGCTAAGTCAAAATTCAACTTCTAATGTTTCTAGCTGTACAAAACTATTCCAACCTCTTTGCACTTTTTTCGTTTTTCTGGGTGCAAGTGTAAAGATCTACCAATTCACTCGGGTGAGCAAGGAAGAACCACTGTCTTCCCCATCGACTCAATGTCACCATCATAAATGCTTCATTTAGATTCTTATTGTCACACCTCTATACCAAGGCACATGTTCAAGTAAAAACTGGTAGGTACAACTACTAAGGCTGCTGCCTTTGATCTTCTCATGTGAAATTCCATATGGTTTCATATATGCATTGCCGTCAAATCAACTATTTAAGAAAACAAAGAATTTCAGCATATTATATTTCTTGTTTGTAGGCATCAACTTACTCAATAAGCCAACCAAAGCACGCATATGCATTGAGCGTAGGGAATTTTGTGTCCTCGAGCAAGTTAATGCATATACACAATAAATTATGAGTTAAGTACGAAATATATAATATTCATATATAATTTATCCATAAAAGTGTGTGTCAATATATATATTAATAATATAATAATATACTTTGAAGCTATTCAAATCCAAAATACACTTTGAATCAACACACCAGAAAGCAAGGGAGATTTCTTCCATCAAATCAAAAGTCAAGCAGCAGTACATTTTCGGGAAATATGTTTGGATTTTCCTTTCGGACGCATTTTGACATTTTTGAACATTTAATAAGACATTTTATTTATAAAACTTAAACGCCTTCTTCCAATTGGGTTTTCATTAGAATTAACGGTTGCTGGAATGGCACGACCTTCTGTAACATCAACTAAAGTTAGATATATTAATTAATGCATCATTAGAGTGCCGTCCAAGACACCCAAAGTAAGCATAATACCTAGGTTGGGGATGGGCCGGAAAAGAGTTAAGCTTGGGCTGACACCTAAAACTTAAGCCTTTGCTAGGCCCTGACTGACTAGGTTAAAATTAAAAAATTAAAAATTAAATAAAATTTGAAAATATAAAATTAGATAAATTATTAATTAAAATAAAAAAAATAATATTAAAAAACTACTCAGGTCATACCCAACACCGTAGAGTCAACTTGAGTTGGTTTTTTCAGGCCCAACCGGGTTAGGTATCTGTTCCAATGCCTAACCCTATTAAAACCGGAGGGATGAAAACTTTTGTTCTCCTGTTGTTGGTAATAAAATATTAAAAGGTACCTCGCTAACTTGGAATCCGATTTTCATGATTTTGTTAATTTTCACATTTCCATGCATTATACATCCGGTCATATAGGTAAATTTATTTATCAAACAACAAACTAACAATTATATATATTATTGTCAACTTACCAACTTAATTAGACACGCAACTTAATTTCATGTCCTCAACATTGACATTAAAGACGCTTGGATATGACTAATTGGTTATCCCGACATTCGGACCGGTTTGGAAAAATAAATTAGTAGATGACACAAATAGCTAGCAATATATATGGTGAAATATAATCCAATATCAAATCAAGAGAATGTTTGAACTGTGCGAGAGAAATTGAGGAGAAGCCCCTTCCCTTCCACCCTCTCTTTCTCTTCCACTCTTACTTTGACATTTGACAAGAAGAGCATTATATTTTTTTCACAACACATGTTCTAAATACATATGTTGGAAGAGCACTACCTTCTTGTTTTATGAAATACATTTCCTTCATAAAAACACATTTTTGAAAGATAGCTACAGAAAACAGGCTTTATTAAAAGAACAAGTGTTAGAAACTGGTCAACCGAATAAAACTCTAAAAAATGCGTCTTTAAAAAAATTGTCAAAAACAAAAAAAATGCATTTTATTCTCATTTTCCTTTTTTTTCATTGTTCATGTTTTTTCTTCACATCTTTTCTTTTTTTTATAGTTTTTTGTTACCAGATTTTTATTTTCACACTTTTTACGTTTTATTTTTAAGATTTTGGCTGCCTTCCTTTTTCTCCCCGAAAGATTAATTTTCCCAAAATTTTTCCTTTTTTTTTGTAAAAACAACTTTGCCATTTTAAAAATCGAGAAATGATATTTGTTGCTATGGTTTAAAGATATATTGTGGCTTGATTTTTCATAGAAAATTCAGTTTTATGCTTTTGAAGAATTGTGCAATTTATTTTTAGGTAAAACATGACACCAGAAAAATAATGCAATGATAATGCGTGGGTTAAGTTGGATTCAGTTTTATAATAAGGTCAACTCGAACTTTGCAATGGCTATACAATCTGGCATATAATTATCAAACCCAATAATTTTCATGCACTTATAATTACTGCCAGCATTACGCTTTTTTAATTCACTCATTATTTTTTGGGGGGCAAGCCCCTTAATAGAAACTCTCAGGTGAAGAAAACAAAGGAAACTTGTATATTTTTCCAATGTTGTAAGCATATTGAATTGAAATCATGCATGTATTTTATGGTTAAAACTCCACAAACTGCCTTTCTTTTGTTAACCGCATTTTTGCTATAGGTAATTTGCAAATATAGAAAAGTTGCATCCCACCGCGTTGGATGACCCGCCAAAACGCTTAGCTTAGGCAATATAAACACGCAAGGCTTGACACATGTTTCGCAGTCTTCCTAAATTACCGTTGTATAATAATAATAATATCTTATTATTAATGTCTTATAAATATGCCTTTATAAATTGGAGAGGTTCATTGTAATCCATGAATTTGGATCAAAGAATGAAATAGATTCATGGAACACTAAAACTAATGTTTCATGAATATGACTTAATCTTTTTCGGTCTAATCTTTAAGATAGATTCACGTAACAATTACAAGAGTGTCTATATTACCAAACAACTTTCTAGAGTTCATTGAGATTTCTAAGTACGAACCTGAGTCCGTTCAGGGTTCAACTGAAGAAGATCTGGATAAGTTGTACGTAGGAAAGCGTGGATCCAACACAAGTTTGAATTGTTTACCTTAGGTCTAAATTCAGTACCATTTGCTACATTGAAATTAATCTGCGATTGAATTCAGGATTCGAACCGTTTTGAATTTATGAAACCCAATCTGAATCAAACGAGAATAAGATGAGAGTTTTATGTATAACCCAACTGGGGTTCTTGTCTAATTTCAAACTTTAGATACAAATCCGGATGTGTAAACTGTACCTTGAAGGTTTGGCATACTCGGATATTGGATTTGGATCTATACACAAGTAATTGAGTAGACCGCGTGTTTGGTGAAAGTTTCAATTCAAGTAGTTTAACTGGATAACAAATGTGTCTAAAACACGACGAACATATTTTATTGGTACTCTAGAGGTTGGTACAACTAGTAGTTTGCTAGTCTTCGTTTTGATTTTTATAACATCAACTATCTGTGTTGCAAAATAAAAAATACTTATATGTAAGTTGAAACATAGAAAAGACATCACTTTAAAACACTAAAAACAAGGCTAGCACCTAAAGGAGATGAGAGGAAATGTAGGAGCTTCGGCTTTTAGGCAGGTAATAAGATGAAATATTCCTCATACACATCTGATGAACAAATTTTATTGCTTTATTCCACAAACATTTTAATCAAAAAGTATGTTTGAACCAAGCTTAACTTGAGTTTGTGATATTAATTACACATAAAAGCAAGGAATTTGGGATTTAAATTTCATTTTAGTTTAATTTCTTATGTAATTTTTCTTGATTCAAATACTCAATTAAAGTGAAATGAACCATAAGATAAGCATTTGATTTTTGATTCATAACTTTTTTTTTATTCAAATTCTCTAATATTAATTAAACATGTCAAATTATGACTCCCATGCATTAATGGAGTCCACACGAACCACAAGTCCCACTGTCCAACTCTAAAATGGGTTCACTACTAACGCCAATGTTTTTTTTTTTTTTTCACAGAGAGAGATAGAGATATTAAAAACTTAAAAAATAACAAGGGTTTCACTGAGAACTTCTTTCTCCCCACGTAGAAAAATGCAGTCATGTATCTATCAAACCAAAAACCAGGGTCGTTTTCCTCTTATTTCCTAGAATCCAGTTTGGGAACAAGTTGTTCAGTGAGCAATAACATAGCATAAGATAGCTGGTCGAACTGGTGGTATCGCAAAATCTTCAATCTTCGTTTCGATTCTCACGAGTCATATGTCTCTCTTCTTTGGTCGACTGTACCAAAGCAGCCATACACCGTGTGGGCAAAAAGGCAGGGCAAAATCTATTGATGTAGTTTAGATCTACTTATTGATTATTAACAGCTAGATAAAGTATTACTAAGACTAGGATGAATGGGATGAAAACTGATAGAAAACGTGAGAGACAATCATACAAGAGAACAACACAATTTTACGTGGTTCGGCACTACCGCCTACATCCACGGAGGAGGAAGAAGATTGATTTTCTATTCACTCTGCTCTATTACATTCTAAGGGTGAGAGGGTTTTTATACAGGAAGATAACCACTAGAATGGCTACTTTATCTTTCAAAAATGAGAGGATCTCTTTCCCCTTTTTAATACAATCACAATCTAATCCTAACGGTAGGATATTGCTGATTGATTTCCTGATAATGGCAATGTCAATCTTCTTCCGTAAATCTTGCAACAATCTCCCCCTCAAGTTGGTAGACAGATATCAATCTGTCCCAACTTGTTTACAATGTATTGATGTTTCTCACGTGCCAAGCTTTTTGTAAAAATATCAGCCAACTGATTTTCACTTTTGACATGACATGTTTCAATAGTGCCATCTTGGATTTTTTCTCTAATGAAGTGGCAGTCAATCTCAATGTGTTTGGTCCTTTCGTGAAAGACTGGATTTGCCCCAATATAAATTGCAGTCATATTGTCGCATATAAGCTTTATAGGTTCACGTACATCAATGTTCATATCTTTCAGAAGAGCTTTAATCCATACGAGTTCACATGTGCATCCAGCCATAGCTCTATATTCTGCTTCAGCACTTGACCGAGCAACTACAGATTGTTTTTTGCTTTTCCAAGTTACGAGATTTCCTCCATCAAAGGTACAAAAACCCGAAGTAGATCTTCTGTCGTTTGGATCTCCTGCCCAGTCTGCATCAGTATAACCCACAACATCTAGTGGCAGATTGCGTTTCATTAAAATTCCTCTTCCAGGACATTTTTTCAAATACCTCAAAATTCTATGAGCAGCTTCAACATGAGATGATCTAGGAGAGTGCATGAACTGGCTAATCAAACTTACAGCATAAGATATGTCTGGTCTTGTAACAGTCAAATATATGAGCTTTCCGACAAGTTTTTGAAAACTTTGAACATTCTCAACAGGTTCACCTTCATCTTTCTTCAATTTACAATTGGCTTCAAGAGGAGTCTCTGCAGGTTTAGCACCCAAACATCCAGTTTCTTTCAATAGATCTAGCGTATATTTCCTTTGGCAAAGGAAGACTCCTTTATTTGAGTGAGCAACTTCAATTCCTAGAAAAAATCTTAGCATTCCCAAATCCTTGATTTCAAATAGTTGATTGAGATACTCTTTCACGCGCGACATAAAGTCAGTATCATCACCTGTCACTATTATGTCATCCACATAGACAAGCAGAATACAAATTTTAGAATTTTTCAAATGCATGAACATAGTATGGTCAGCACTGCTTCTTTTGAAACCCATTTTAATAAGAGCATCACTGAGGCGAGCAAACCAAGCTCGTGGTGACTGCTTCAACCCGTATAGGGCCTTTTTCAACTTGCATACATACCCGTGCTCATTTTTTATACCTTTTGGAGCCTCCATATAAACTTCTTCGTTGAGTTCTCCATGAAGAAAGGCATTTTTCACATCAAGTTGAGTCAGAAGCCATCTTTTGTTTGCTGCTACAGAAATTAAAGTTCGGACAGAGCTCATTTTTGCAACAGGTGCAAAGGTTTCAGTATAGTCAATACCTTCAGTTTGGGTGAATCCTTTGGCAACCAGGCGAGCTTTGTAGCGCTCTACACTTCCATCACTGTTGTATTTTATTCGATAAACCCACTTGCATCCAACCAGCTTCTTGCCATTAGGTAGAGGAACAAGATCCCATGTCTTATTTTTTGCTAGTGCCGCAAGCTCTTCTTCCATAGCGTTACACCACCCTGGATCGGATTTAGCCTCCTCATAAGTTTTTGGTTCATGTTGGGAATATGTGTTTAGGATATAGGATTTGTAGTGAATGGGCAAATTTTCAAGAGATATGTATTGGTCTATGGAATGGTTTTTGTTTGTTGTAAGATAAGTGTAGTAGTCACTGAATTTTGTTGGTGGTCTAGTGGAGCGAGTGGTCCGTCTAATGGGATTTTCTTGAGAGGTTGGGCTGGAGTTGCTGAGATTGAGATTTGGTTCAGTAGGAGAGGTGAGAGGATTGGTGCTGGTATTGGGTTGTTGAGTTCTTTGAGGTGGAAGCAAGGACACATTATCATCATTTGAGGCATTTTGAGCTAGCTCAGACTGAGGTTCAAAATGGGGCTGTCTTGCGCAAGGCACTTCATTGCTAATTTCAACCATTGGCAATACCAGCTGTTTGCTTGTGTGAGGAACTTCATTGCTGATTTCAACTGTCGGTAATATGTGCTGCTTGGAGAGATCCTTGGTGTTCATCTCCCCCTTTCTTTGATTATCAAAGAAGTACTCCTGTTCAAAAAACTTCACATCACGAGATATAAGTAACTTCATAGTGACAGGATCATAACACTTATAACCCTTCTTTCTACTGGAGTAGCCAAGGAAGATGCATTTAACAACACGCTTTTCAAATTTGTTCCTAAATTTTTCTTGTATATGAGTATAGCACTTGCATCCAAAAACTTTAAGATGCTTTATAAAAACTTTTCTATTAAGAAGAAGTTCTATGGGAACTTGATTTTCAATACTAGAACTTGGTGCCCTCTTGACGATATAACATGTTGTAGCAATAGCGTCATTCCAAAAACGAAATGGGACATGCATATGAACCATAAGAGATCGAGCAATATTCAGCAGTTGCCTATTTTTTCGTTCGGCAACTCCATTCTGCTGTGGGGTACCTGCACATGAGAATTGATGTTGTACTCCTTCCTCTTTTAAAAAATTTTCAAGAGCATCATTCACATATTCTCCACCATTATCAGAGCGAAGTTTTTTTATTTTTACTCCATATTGAGTATGTACCATCTTGAAAAAATCTTTGAACGCACAAAAAACTTCACTCTTATACTTAAGGAAAAACAACCAAGTCATGCGGGTCTTATCATCAATAAATGAAACATAATATCTAAATCCAGAGTATGACACTTCTGGGGCTGGACCCCAAACATCTGAGTGAACCAAATCAAAAATTTCTTTAGAGTTTTCAGTAGAAGATTGAAATGGCAATCTCGTAGATTTAGAAAATTCACAAGCATCACAAGAATGTTTTTCAACTGTAAGATGAGGGATGAGACGAATCAAATTTTGATCAGAGATGTGACCAAGTCTTGCGTGCCAGGTCCAGTAATGAGAACTTCTATCTTGCTGGTCATTCATCATAAAGCTGCAACTGTTTTTGTCCATCACGTATAGCCCATTCTTCTCATGACCTCTACCAATCTCCCGTTTCGTCACAAGATCCTGAAATATTACATCCTTTGAGGAAAAAACAGCCAAACAATTGTGAGACTTGGTTAATTTGCTTACCGACATGAGATTTGCTGATAGATTAGGAATATATAGAACTTGAGATTTTTGCCCATTTTCAAAGAACCTAGTTTCACCGTATCCTTCAGCAGTAATGGGGGATCCATCAGCAGTAAAAACTGGTCGTTTTTTTGTTTTGTCAACATTGATCAAATTTTCTAAGTCGCTAGACATATGATCGGTGGCCCCTGTATCAATAACCCATGTAGAATGATTTAAAGTAGCAGTCAAAGCAAAGTTACCTTCAGAATTGCTGACGGGCTGAGATGAAATTAAATTGGTCTTGGCAAACTTTTGAAAGAACTTCTCAAGATCATCTTTGGTAACAAAATTGGCTGAGTCTGAATTGGTGGAGGACGATCTGTTGTCTCTTGTGGGTTTTCCAACCAGCTCCCAACATTTTTCTCGGGTGTGACCAGATCGCTTGCAGTGTGTGCATCTAAACTTGTTTCTTCCTTTCTGATAGCTAAAGTTGGCATTTGAAGGCCTGTTATTATTCAGGAATTTTTTATTCCCTTTGGCAGGTTCGACTTGTGCAACACATGCCATTTTCTCATGACTTTCTTCAGAAATTTCAGTTTTAGTATTGGAATTCATAACTTGCCTTCGAGCAGCCTCCCTTTGTATCATTTGACAAACGTTGTTGAAGTTGGGAAGAGGAGAGGTATTAAGAATTTGACTCCTAATACCTTCATACTCAGCTCCTAATCCTGCCAGCAACTTAAAAATTTTGTCTTCCTCAAACCGAACTTTGTATGTATCAGGATCAGTCGTAGCTGGCCTATATTGCAGAAGTTCATCAAACCGGCTTTTGAGTTCTCCTATGTAAAGATTCAGTGGTTTGTCTCCCTTCATAAGATTGGCAATCTCAACTTGAATTTGATAAACCCGAGCAAGATTATTTTGTTCGGAAAAAAGTTGTTTTAATTCATCCCAAATCTCCTTTGCAGTCTCTTGATACATAAATAAATTCGCAATAGAGGGTTCCATGGAGTTAATGAGCCAAGACATCACCATATCATTTTCTGATTGCCAATCATCAAATTTGGGATCTGACCTGTCTGGAGGGCTAATTTTCCCATTTATGTATCCAAACTTGGATCGCCCGCTTAAAAACAACCGAGCCGCCTTTGCCCAACTTAGATAATTGGCACCATTCAAAAGAGTATTGGTAATTTTCAAGGGTTGACTGCCTTGCTCGTTGTTATTGAAACATCTTATGTTATCCGTAGCCTCTGGTCTTTGTTGTTCACTTGCCATCATGCTGTAATTTAACCCAAAAAACTACAGGAAAAACGAAAAGGAGCAATCAGGCAGAGAACCGACCTTGGCACAACAGGGGGGGCAAGAAAAATCAGGCAGAACTTAGAAAATCCAGCGTTCCTTCTTCACGGCTTCATATATTCTGAAACATCCGAATAAAGTTGCACAATAATCACCGTCGAGAAAAAATTTCAGCAGCGCTCCTGTTATAAAGTGCCAAAAAAACAGGGTCGGGTTCAACCCTGTTACGCGCAGGTGGAGATGCTCAAGAACATAGAGTAGGCGGCCGGAAATCGTTCGATTCTGGCCGGCTCCGGCACCAATATGGGTCGAGCTCCGGTGCGTTGGAAAGAGGACTACCAGGCGATGTTCCCTGTCTGATTTCACGGCGAAAAGTGATCTGTGGAAGTAGCGCCGATTTTTCAAAGTTTGGGGCAGGAAACGGTCGACAATCCCCTCACGCAGGAGAAGAAGCAGACCAGCGGCTGGATTTTGATTCACTCCGGACGGCTCCGACGTCGATTCAGCACGAGGTTGGGTTCTTTGGGACCGCAGCAAGCTCGGGGTGTAACCTGAGCCAAAAGAGGGCCGACAGAAATCGGTGCCGGCGACTGCGTGCAAATGAACAGGGGTGCCGAAAAAAATGGCAGAAAAAAAGGGTGGCCGGAAATTGTTCGATTCCGGCCGGCAGGAAGACTTTCCAAGGGCGAGATTGGTCCCTTTGGATTCGCCACTCCCCAGAGGTGTCGTCTGAGAAGTTTGGCAGTAGATGGTCGCCGGAGACAGCGATGGCGAAGTGATGAACAACCGCTGGACGTTCGTTCAAAAAAAGGAACCCTGTTTTTTGACAGGCGCCGACTTCAATATCGCATAACCCGCTCTGATACCATGATAGAAAACGTGAGAGACAATCATACAAGAGAACAGCACAATTTTACGTGGTTCGGCACTACCGCCTACATCCACGGAGGAGGAAGAAGACTGATTTTCTATTCACTCTGCTCTATTACATTCTAAGGGAGAGAGGGTTTTTATACAGGAAGATAACCACGAGAATGGCTACTTTATCTTTCAAAAATGAGAGGATCTCTTTCCCCTTTTTAATACAATCACAATCTAATCCTAACGATAGGATATTGCTGATTGATTTCCTGATAATGGCAATGTCAATCTTCTTCCGTAAATCTTGCAACAAAAACCCCCCGACTTCTACCAAGTGAAAATTCCAAAGTACAACCTGTCTCAAAGCAAACACTGCAAAAAACATTTAGCAGCTTTAGAATCCACTGCCAACCTCTAACTTCCCTTGTGGGATTCAAGTTTGGGTGGGCCGACTGCTATTTAAGTGGGAGTGTTCCGACGTTTTGAGAGCTTAAGGGGATTCTAAGCGAGAGTAGCAGACAGAGAGCGAGAAGGATTGTGACAGAGAAAATGGCATCTGCTGCTTGTAATTATATAATGTCAGTCTTATTTTCTTTTTTGATATTCTTCGACTCAAATCATTGCATATGTATCTGTTTTAAGTTTTCATAAATAAATATTTAACACATTACAACGATAATTAAACGTTCACGTCAATGACTATTCCTTGATGAATCTATATCATTTGTATTTTGTATTTTGTAACAAAAGTTTAAAACGATAGAGAAGTTTTGGCCCATCTTGCGGATATGATATGATGTATAAATGACCATTGTTACAAATATTGAGAGTATTTTCGAAGAATCTCGTTATATTCGTGAGAAAAACAAGCAAAACGACAGTATTGGGAAAATTTCATGAAAGAAACGAACACTAATTTCCCTTTCCTGGTGAAACATATTAGTTAAATGGCCTTTATGAGGATCTGAGACGTGATAAATCCATCCAGGCCTTATTTGCGCAATAGTTATCACATATCCAGTGTGATAGGTAGTTCACGTTATGGCTTGTTTTCACTGGCTCGGTAGTTCCCTTTTTGTTTCAATTACCTCGGCTGAGTAATGTCTTAGATTTTAAGGCTATGATATTCCAGAATTTTTTTAAAACTTGAGTCACACGATCTGCAGGTCGGGCCAAACTAAGAAAATGACTCCTTAAACATGTTATCAGTCAGTTGGAGAAACAATATCTTGTGGGCGAAAACTGGCAACCATATGCGGGAAAGAAGCCCTGCGAGAACAAGAAAAAGGGGCAGAGGACGATGGGCTTGAGTTAGTCGATCAAAGGAACAGGCGGCTAGGCACCCTAGAAACGTGGTTGCATGGGGAGTTAGTAGCTGAAGATACGACAGCCAAACCAGTTGAGTATTTGGAGGCCGGCCACATGACTCAGGTCGTCCACCCGAAACAAACGCAGGACAGCATAGCAGAAGGGCAACCGCCAACCGGTATGCGGAAAAGAAGATGGGATAGACCACGGACGACAGCTTAAAGAGCGCTTGAAACCCTAACTGGGCATAGTTCCCAAGGACTATAGATCAGGGAGATAACATGCTTTAGTGATGCGTTTATTTTATCTTTACTTATGAGGTGGCAGATGCATCCAAGCCTGCAAGAGAAGGGACAAGTTCCATATTGCATCATGAAATCCAAGATCTATTAAGCTTATAGATTCTCTCTATATATCAGGATTTTTAAATTGTGTCTCTTACATTTCTGAAATATATATTAAAGTCATTCTTGCTCTTATTCCCATTTTACATAATCAATATCCGCATGCAACTCGTACATCCCACTACAGTTGCAAATCGGTGGAACACAAAAAACAACATTTTCTGTCTGCAATTTTTTTAATATGCTTTGAGGTAACAAATTTCTCTGAAAGAAAGATGTCAAGTTGTAAGGGGAATAATGAGGTTCCAAGCATATAAAATAATGTCTTTCCCTTCAAGTCCGTATACCCCCCGGTGAATATGAGTATAGTCAGGGGCGGAGGCCACCCGGGCCATGGCTTTGGCTTGACCGGTCGCTCATCTTAGTCCGACCTGCATATCGTTTGACCCGCCCTTGAAAAAAATCTTGGCCTGGCCCCTGAGTATAGTTGTAGTAGCACCTCAAATTACAATTTTCTTTCAAGAACAAGCAGACCAGATCCCTTAACAGCTACAGCCATCCTCAGAGACCAGATCCCTTAACAGCTACAGCCACTCACCACATCATGTCGAGACGGAAGCCAAAGAATTTGTCAATCACCACATCATGTCGACAAGGAAGCCAAAGAAGCCAAAGAATTCGTCACGACATTCCCCCAGCATCTACGATCAGAGATGATTGATGTGCAAGCCAAGAACGATGAAGGACCGTGACGAATCGCAGAAGATGATAAGATCCATCTCCAAGCCATGTTAGATCTTAATTGTTTTGTAGAGACCCAAGTTTTCATTCTGAATATAAATATGATCCATTTCTTGGATCCAAACTCATGTAATTGGATGCAAAAGATCCATACCTTGTGATCTCTGGTCCACCGCAGCAGCAACACATCTCTCCCTCTCTCCATTTTCAAGAATTTAAGAAAATTAAACAACATATGTAAAAAACTGAAGCTGAATTCAATTGCCAAATTGCGAGAAAACGCCCAAAATAAGCACTATACTTTGCCATAGAGAAGACGAACCAAAATTTGCAAAGAAAAGAAAAACAATCACCAAAAGATCTTAAAACTCCAACCAAATGGGACAGATTTAATTTGTTACAGCATTAACCAATAAAGCTAAAGCCCCATTGCAATGCAAACCTGCTGGGTAATGACTCCCTTCCCCTATTATTAACAAAAAAAAACGGATAAGTACAAATATACAATGAGACGAAAAATCAAACAGCATAATTAGTAGAGGCTAGAGGTTCGCAGCATTTTGGGATAAACAACGACTTTACAGAAGCATTAGAACAGAGGATCTGTTAGACTTCCAAAACAGGATTGGAGTTCCTAAATTCTTTTTGTACACAAGGATTCTCATAGAAAATAAAATAATAGAAAGGGAAATATCTTGCAATTAAAGGGAAGATAAAACGATTGTCGACGTCACCATCTGCATTCTTATCAATTCAACCTCCGTTGCTCTGCACCCAGAACTTCCTGTCGGAATTCGGAGCCACGCCGGAGAAAATAGCGCACGGCATCGCTTCCCTTCAAATAATCGAGAGGAAAGTTAGAAAGAAGGTAAATGGAAGATGCAAAGAACGTTGTGAAGAAATAAAATAACGAAGGCGATGCGCACCGGAAAATCTCGTTGTCATCGGCGTGGTTGAGGAAGATGGTGCCGCAGGAGGGGTGGTTCTCATCTGTGGAAAGGCGGGCGAGCTCTGGGAAGCTTCTCCACCCACGCGTTGCCTCTTGGATCGATTGATCATGCATTCAGCACCACAGCGCCCGTCGCTCGTCAATTTAAGAGTGTCAAATCCGTTTCAATTCAAAATCAATATAAATTGCGCGTGTTTGGATGACGGCATGACGCTGTCAAAAACTTGGTTTTTTTACAACCCTGCTTTTGTTAAAATTTGGTTTAAAATTAATTTTCAAAAACTGGTTTACTTGTTTTGGATTAGGACGCAAAAACCAAGTTTTCACTTTGTGTTCAAATGTCAAAATATGATTTTTTGAGAATATTGTTAAAAAAAAAAGTTCAGACAATAGCTATACAAGTATTCTCAAAAAATTATTTATTTTTCTACAATCTTAACAAAACTAACTTCCTGTGTATTTGTCTTTCTTATAAATGGTGAAATAAATGATTCATATTTATAGGCATTTTTGTTATGGTAAAACTTTGTTTGAAACGTGCTTTTACAGAGGTCGCCAATGTAAGAGTATGACTTCCATCTACAAAAAGTAAACTAACAGAATAAAAATGGCTTTCTCTTTCTCAATCTCTTGCTTATCATTAGGTTTCTCCACATCTTTCCTCTCCGGTTGCTCTGCTTCCTCAGGCACCTCATCAACGATGCCCTTCTGCTTGCGAGATACCTGCCTTAAATAAGCAGCACTCCTGCAACAGCAACAGCCAGCCATTTTGCAGCTTAAGAGGATGAAGCGTAAACGATAATTTCCCTTGTTCTACTTTATCCCTGTGCAAAGTTAGTCACACAAAATATATACTCTGTGTGCACATATGCATGCATGGGTGTACCATCCTTGAATATGAGAATGTATATGTCACTTTGAGAAACCAGATAATGACTCCATTTCCTTTTATATCGAGCATCTGTTGGGCCAACGCATAGAGTGGGGAAGTGAACAAAGCCGGCACGGCAACCGAAGCTGCAAGTTTTTACTCACTGTAGATTTCCATTAACTTCCCTTTTGTTATTCTAGTGCATGAGGTGATCATTCATTACTGCTTTTAAATTCATCCCTTCCCTTCTGGTCTCGCACTGGGGAAAAAACATTAACTTCTGCTTCTCATTAGTTAATGAATAAGAAAGAGGAACCCATCTTCTTACAGTTGGTTGATACATGCCAATTCTCGGCGTCATCTTGGAAAAGAATTTCCTACTTGCTCTACGTAGAATTAGTATTTGAACTCAAAGAAACTTCTTTTTCAGATTCTTGTCCGATCTGGATGTCTCGGATCTGAAAAGTGAGTGGCCTCTATATAGATGCTCCCGGCTGACGTCAGGCTGCTGGGGAGGTGATCTGGTGGAGTAGTGGTGGAGCGAAAACTTGTTGGCTATGGAGCGCTGTTGTATAAATTTTTATTTCTAGATGGACACAACGTATATAAATAAGTAAATAATTGTATGACATCTATGTAAAAATAAACAAAAGTTTTGTTGTTGGTAATTACGCCAGTCTACATGTAGCTCCACTGTTGAGGTGGCGCATCTTGATGTTATCTCAACGGGTCAACCGTTTAGGCAATGCCTCAATTAGGAAGAGCAAAGAAATGATTTTGTATATTTCGGAACAATATAGTTGATGTTGTATCAAGGGGCATGGTGCAACCAGGCGGCACAGTGATTCACACTCAACGCGGTTTGGTTGTTGTGGTCAATATCGGACTTCAATGTATTATTTTTCTGAACTGCAAATGATAAACGCCGAATTAATGTACTATAGGTTCCTTAAACCCCAAAATAAGTCAATTGAATGTTTGAAGTAGTAGATGATCTTTAAGTAAACATTAAAAAGAAACAAAAAAAAGAGATTAAAAGGGTTGAGTCGGTTCCAGCTTTTATTAAATTCAATTAATTTCATTCACTTTAACTGGATTTGGATTTAGATTTAGGCCCAGAGGTTAATTTTCCAAACTAATATGTAATCGGGCCAAATCTGTATCTGATTTCCGTTGGATATTAAACTCAAATTCAATTGGTTGTATTAAACTCAAATTCAATTGGTTGTGAGAGCATCAACTAAATCCGATTGAATTCGATTACTAATCCGATACAAATTTTTTATCAAATCAAGCGAAAAGTTTCCAGAATCTAGTTGGTAATCGAACATATCACTAGACTTCTTCACTACACGCATATTTACATACATCATAACTGGTAAAATACTCTGCCACCTGAAATTGATAAAATTTTGTAAGTTGTGAAATCTTGTCACTTGATGCGTAAATTTTTGGAAGTTGTTAAATCTCATTGCTTGACCTTTCATTTTCTTTACTTTGTATCTTTTCTTCATCGTAAAAGTAATTCAAACCAAATGCAGTTGGAGATGGCAACTTAAGCACAAGTTGAAGCTCAGGAGGGCAGCTCTTGAAGCATCAAAAGAGGGCTTTGTAACTTAAGAGGTTGTTTGGCAAATGGAGTTTGTAAGTATTTCATGAATCTGCCCTAAAGAATGAGACAAATTCATTGACACCTAGTTCTCGTGTTTCATAAATCAGTCCTCCTTTTATAGTAGATTTATGCAACACTCAAAGAATGTTTTAATTGTCAAACAACTCCTAAAAAGACAAGGAATTAGGTGGAAGTTCCGGGTCTATGTTAGATAGGTCTCCTTGTTCACCCTGAAATCAAATGCATTGGCTTTGAGTACCTAAAATCTGTTTTGCAGGTTATCATCATTCATATGGTGTAACCACAAACGAACAAATTTAGTCGTCTAAATTAAGTCTAAATCATGATTACATAGATTTTAAGTGTCTAAAACTGACTTGTACCTCTTAGTTACTCAGCTTAAAGGATGTTTAGTCAAAATAATGTTGTCCTTTTCGAAATATATATTCTTAAAACATATTGGAAGAACGCCATATTATGTTTCAATAAACCTCATAAGATCATTATGAATGTTGTTCCTAAATCTAACAATAAATTAATATTATTGTATATAATTACAGCATATTCTTCGTGAAAGAGATATTATATAATGATTTAGTGTGAGTAAGTAAACATCAATAAATTCTGTGCCGGACGCGTATATTTTGTGTCACAAATGGCAGATTTTGACGACGTGATGCAAAACATCAGAAAAGGCTTTAGCGATGCCGCCTTTACTGACATTTGGCTTGACTTCGGTAAGAAGGTGGTTAAATAATTTGCTGGCTTTTTTTCACTTTTTAGCGACATTTTTTAATGTCATTGAAAATTATTTTTCTTTTTGTTTTGTGTTTTCATAAAATATATTTAAAGAACACCACGACTTCTCACCAAATACTCTTACATATATAGTTTACAAAAAACGCATGCATCATTTAGTTATTTTTTAAACAATAAATATATAGAACAGTGAGAATAGTATTTGAATAAGCTAGTTTAAGTGTCTTCTCTAGTTCTTTCATACAGTTCTTATATTTTATGCCTTTCTAAACAGATATCGTATTTTTAAAATACATTCACTTTTAATTAAAGAGACTGTTAAGAGGGGAATAAATAATTTATTCTTTATTCTGAAGTATTATTCCATATATTTATTTTTTAGAAACAGAAAATTTTTAAATTACACGAACCATTGAACTGGTCGGCAGATTTTAGTCCAATTCTTACCACACTGATTATCTTTCTCGTTGTTGGTAGTTTTACTCATTTGAAGCTGTAGTTTATGAGATAGCAATAAGACACCATGTGTGAGGAGGGCGTTTGACAGGGAAGACTTTTTTGTTCTTAGAATCCGTATATATAATAATCTTAATTTTTTCTCTCACTAAATGATGGGTGGCACGGTTGGGTTAAAAATTTTTATCAAATTTTTATCAAATGGAGTTGGTTTTGTGTAGCTTGGATTTGCTATATGGTTGCATTACTCACACGGTATAACTATGAATGAACAAATTTCATTGTTTGACTTAAGCCACTTTGAAACATAATCACAGAGAGTGGATGTCGTAGGGACTCTGGTGCAGATAACTTTTCCAGGAACAGATTAATTTGCATGAAATGAAATATAAACAATACTACATAGATATGCTTTTCATTTAAGAAGGAACATTCTATAATACAAAAGAAGTCCCTTCCAATGCTGAAACGTCTTAGGGTATGCCTCAAATTAACTAACAGCAGAAAGATATACACTCTAAAGAACTCCTACAATACAGAGGGATGCGAATAGGGCAGATTTATCTGTGTATAATCATTGTGTACACAATGATGGGAGGGGTGAAAACTAAAAGAAACTTGCTAAAATAGACAACACTGTAAAGAAAACGTATACAAACGCTGGGTGTGCAACATGACGAGAAGATGTTGCTTGAATTTGGGTTCTGTTTCCAACTGTTGTTGTGTCTTCTAGATTGACAGCACTGGAGCTAACAGCAGATGCGGGGGACATAGTTGATGACTTTACCGATGGTGTACAGCAGCTCCATCAGTGTTTATAGCCTGATGAAGGAAAAAAAGACTGGTGAAAAAAGATCAAGGACAGAGAAACCAGGATCCACTAAAAGGAATCAAAACGGGTTGCACTTACAGTTAAACTCCTTCCAACCTAAGACGCCCTTCTCTCTGTTAAAAACAATCCGATGGCCTGTCATGAAGTTCTCTGCAGAAGAAACGACCAAGGTAATTGGTGTCAAGCTATATGGACGTTAAAGTAGCATCCCCATAATGTTTCTATCGGCTGAGTAGTTCCTGATAAATGAAGCAACTTATAGAGCCTGTGGATGTGTACACACAGAAGGAGAAAGAGATACAGGTACTTACGCCCAATAATGTCCGAACCATTAGTCTTCACAATAGCTAGGCAATATATATTTTGGCCCTACAAATTATGACAAGCAAATGGTGAAGAGTTAACAGGCATGACCACACTAGCACAAAGACATATATTGACACAATACGTACCTGTGAGCTTAAAACAACTATTGGATTCAAGACATTAAAATTGGCTCCACCACTCATTGTCATGTTGATTTTTGGGATAAGTATATAGTTTTGGTTTGAACTGCATGAAGACAAATTTATATATATATATATATATCATGTTTCGATATTTATATGTCAACAAAGAAAATAACATACGAATGGATATTGGATAGATCGGGGTTACCTGATGGCATAACAATACTCAAACGGAGCTGTGGAATTAAGAGTAGAACGAGGATCCTGGACTTGCTTATCAAACTGCAAAAGTAATGCCACATATCTGGGAATTTAAGGAGAAAATCTTGAAGGTACTTTCAAGAATTAAGAGTAGAATAAGTTTATTACACTGTCTCCAATAGCTGTGTATAGTGGATCAGCTAAATAAGTGAAGGAGGTTCCAGTATCAAAGACAGGAAGGAACCCTGGACGTATGCTAATGACACCTGCTCCCACTCGTATGTCAGTAACGTTAATTTGGTACGTGGGGCTGCATATTTATTTCCAATGGTGAAATACAAAAGCAAACCAGTCACTAAACCAACTCAATATTGATTTCCATAATCCACGAAAGAAAGGAGGCACTCACTGTGACTGAGACACAACAAATGGAGTTTCTTCTTGATCACTGGTACCCTTGTCTCCAAAATTGATTCTTCCAAAACCATCGGAACCAAAACACATGGAGAAAGAATTCGCAATAAGGCCAGACTTAGCTAGAATGCTAGGGACAGATACGCTTCCCAATCCAAGTCCAAATAACCCATTAAGAGCAGGGCCACGAAGAAAGGCACCGGTCTGGATCTGTCCACATCTGCATCATTAAAGTATGCCATAAAGATTTATGCTGATGATGTGGAATAAATGACCAAGGACATTGTTACAGTAGTTTGTACCTTTTCCAGAAAGCATATTGGTGAGACTAAGAGTTTTCTTATCATTGAACAACCTGAACTTGAATATCGCACTTAGAAGACCTTGGACCTTTTTCTAAGGGTCACAAAAGTTCAAAACTATCTTTTTCTCATTTCTCCTAGAACTTGATCAAACTTTGGCATACATCACACATACAAAGACAACATCAATGTTCATGCTCTTATTGCTTATGGCTGCAAATAGTATTCTGTCTAAAATTTCACTTCACAAAATTTTGCAGATGTGTACGAGTTACTAGATGAAAGAATGATGAGGTAAATCTAATAAGCTTATCAGAGAAGGCATAAAGAAGCTCCTTGTATAGCATTTCAATGATGTAAGCATTGTTTGATCCACTCCACTAGACAACAAATAACTTAAAGAAAGCTGATGAGAAAATAATCGTACCCAAAGACAACTGAAGGATTGATTGCTTTTGGTTGACTGTCTTCAGTAATCAAGTGGAGAACATCCTCCACCAGAACACCAGATGATGAAGTATTTGCAGAAGCATAAGCAACCCTGTACGGGCAGTGGCTGTTTGTTCCAGGGCATAGAGTTCGAGAATCACAGAGATGGGAACTGCAAGGCAAATATTTGCCCGTCGTTGATACATTAGGAGAATAAACGCCACCCTTAATACCCTGAAGCAAGGGAATCAACAAATACAATTGTAAAAATTTCGACCTTCCTTCCTAACTACTCGAAATTAATAACTGGTAAACACTATATCGTCACAGGTGGATGCCCAGTGGTTGCGGGCCTTCAACCACTACCAAAACAAATGGTGAGAACATTTGAATAGCATGATGCCCAACTCAAATTTCGAGCTCTTCTAACCAGCCGAAACCAAAAGGTTGCCGCTTGTATCGGTCATAGACACATATTACATATAGTAATAAAACGTAATATATTGCAAACCTGAAAATTCTATAACAACCTTTCTCTAATCCAAAAAACAAGAGAAAAAAAATCGTATTTCATAAGAAACATGATATGAACTATAAATATATGAATTGAAAATGAGAAAATATATATTATGACTAATGTGTACATTTTCATCCGATAAACAATTTTCACAGCTTATTTCATATTGGAAAAACGAGTTGTACAAAGAAGGTGAGAAACGGAACTAAGGGAGGAGGTATACTGTAAAGAAGCTTGAAAAATGGTTACGAATATTCACAAAAACATACATACCAACTTCTTCCCCTTTCACCACATAAAACTAAGGTAACAATCTTATCATAGGAAAATCAAGGGCGAAACGAAAATCTAGAAAGCTAGGGCCAGTTTTTGGAATTACGCCTGAAAGTCAGGTGCCATTTTATATATATATATATATATATATATATATATATATATATATATATATATATATATATATATATATATATATAAGGCGTTCTGAACGCACATCTCGGCACAACATATTTTTGAACCGAGACGGAACCGTGCATCTTTAAATCGAACCCTTTTTTAAAAGGAAAAGAAAAAGCGCCGTGGGTCCATCCAGGGCGGACCATGATGCTCTGGTCCGAGCCTCATGTGGAAGCGGGGAGTGGGAGAATCCATTCGAATAAAATTCACGCTTCAAAAAGGATGAACAATGTCGATCACATCACCAAAGAAACATAAAAAGAAAAAAGAGCAGAAAGTGAAGGAATCATACGAGTGGTGAAGTGAAATTAGCACACTGAATGCACTGACATGGCACCCAGAAGAGGTTGCTGCCGGTGTCCAACGCCACTAAAACTTCACTGCAGGTGTCCCAATTTCAACTATGGCGTAGTGCAGACTTCACCAGAAAGAACAAAGAAACTCAAGTGAGAACAAGTCAAAAACTTAAATGGTAGAAAAAGAGAGAGAAAGATAGATAGATGCTGGGGTGTACGTACAATCCCAACTGAAGATGGTGAGTCAAGTTCCCGTCGACGAACGAAGGTAACCAGAGGTTTGCTGCTTGCGGCGAGATTACGGCCAAGGAGGAGCCGATCATGATGGAAAAGGGTACTGTAGTACTCGGGACTCCCGGGCTGCGGCCAGTTGTCGACGGAGACGCCGGAGGTGGAGCGCACCCATTCGCGCACCTGATCGGAGAACTTGTGGTGGAGCTCGAAACTGAAGATGGTTTTACTGACGGATGGGTGAAAGAGAAGAAGCAAGGCGAGGAAGAAGAGGTGGGTCGATGACAGAAGGGAGACACCAGAGAGCGCCATGGCAGGTCTGGAGGAGTCCGGCGGGGATGAGGAAATTTTAGAGAAGAAGAAGAGGAGGAGGAGAAGTAGTAGCTCTCTCTCATCTCTTCAATTTCCCCTCCTCCTTCCTCTACGAAGGTGACAGCCCACAAAGTCATGGTCGTCGTCGGCCTCGTTTAAAGTTAAATGAAATTTCTTAGAGACTGAGAGCCTTAGCTTTATGTATTCTTTTGCACGTCCATGTCTACCTTTTGTATTGTTAGTTCAATTCTTTTGATGTTGAAGTTTAGATGAATTACAGTTAAAAGAAATTTCTTAGAGACTGAGAGCCTTAGCTTTATGTATTCTTTTGCACGTCCATGTCTACCTTTTGTACTGTTAGTTCAATTCTTTTGATGTTGAAGTTTAGATGAACTATAGTTAAATTTATCGTGAGTAGTTACTGCCAACAATGTTCATAGCTTTTCAAAAAGAAAAACAAAATACAGCGTGAGTAAGAATTAGGTAAACTATACCAAGAGGCTTCTACTTAAGGGATCTGAGGTTGGAATTTTTTTCATGTTTATACGATCGTAATGCAATATTTGAGTTAAAAGATATATCATGAGTCCACCTACACTTTGAAGCAAGTAAACTACTTGATGTTATAAGGACATGACTTTGGGGTTTTGACGTGGAGGCCGCTTTTCCAAGAAAAAACTACATGGATGTATGTGTGTGACTTCCGCGTAAAAAGTAAGTGTAGAGTTTAACTTTTCAGCAAAAGTTTTGGTCAAAACTCCCCATCGGCCTTATGCCAACAACAAATCTGTGGCATATATTGAAACATTAAGAATCAAGGGCATCTGTGGCATACAATCCCCTTCCTTCGTCCATGCATGACCTCATGCATTGCATCAGATAGTGTACTATGAAAGGATAGGGGGTTTCTCCATCCAAACCGAGAAAAAAAAATAATTCTTGACCACTTAGGCGAGATATAAGAACCCACTATGAAAGGATAGAGGTTTCTCCATCCAAACCGAGAAAAAAAAAATAATTCTTGACCACTTAGGCGAGATATAAGAACCCAACTCCTTAAACTTAACTATTTAACTACTTTCTATGCAATTTAACATTTTCCATGAGCTTAAGAATTTGATCATTTTCTGAGTTCAAATGTGTTTTTCCAATAAAAGCAAAACTAACGGTTCCTGCAATATCACAATTTTGACAGTTAGAATGTCGATATTTTCCATAATAGCAGTCTGAATTTGAACACTTTTTGTATTAAATTAGTATTAATAAACATATCAGGATGTCCATGAAATACTCTTTTTTGTGTACAACTTAAGTGGTGTGCTAGGTTTTGTTCCTCACATAAGTAATTACAGATATACCAGTGTTGATGTATATTATTAATCTTCTCATATGGGGATGGGGAGGTTGGTTGTCTAGTTTAATGTGTCGTGTATGTCTATGCTATAGGTCTATCGAGGCCCTTGAAGCAAGTCAGAACCTTGTAGGCATAAGAATATAATATCGAAAGTTTTTAAGTAAAAAGCGGTTTCCTCTAAGTAAACACTAAAAAAAACGTCTCTAATGCATAAAAATAATATGAGGATAATATTTCAATTGTTACATGATTGTGCCTCAAGAAGTTGATGGCACCGTTTATTTATTATCAGAGCTACGTATCTCCAATAAGTCCAAGTTGAAGAAAGGTTGGTCTCAAGTCAATTCTTTCACCATGGATTTTTCTATTGTTTTTATTGGTTTTTTTCTCCCTTATCCCTTATGAGTCTATGACGATGGTAAGTAAAGGCCACAAAGCGTTGCGTTGGCAACATCATGAGACTTTTCGTATTGCTTTTGAAATTACAAAATATTTATTTTAACCATAAAGAAAATAGTATATATATATATAAAAGAAGTGTCATCTCTTCTTGATTTTTGTTGGTACTATTGTCTTAAATTAAAAACGGTGGAATCACATTCTAGTGGATAAATGTATTCTAGCCCATCTATGTTCATGTTCTGACATACTTTATGATCTCAGAAATAAGGGGAACTGAGGAAGATGGTGTGGTTGTTCAACTTCTTGCTCACTCAAAAAATGTTAAAAAAAAAAGTGCCAACCCCATATATATATATATATATATATATATATATATATATATATATATATATATATATATATATATATATATATATATATATATATATAGAGAGAGAGAGAGAGAGAGAGAGAGAGAGAGAGGCAGGCAATTCACAATTTTCTGGGTGCTTTTCAAACAACAATACTGTTGCAAAAGTAATGAAAATATGTACATTTTTTAAAAGCTCAAAATTGATCAAGTAAATGGGAGGAGAATCTCACGGCCCAAACGCCCGGCAAGCCTAACCGGATGTAGCTTGACTCTATACAACATAGGTGTGCGATGTCATGCTGAACGGTGGCTTTTAGCAAAGCTGGCCGAAGTTGTCCAGCTGAGGCAGCCATGTTATCACTGGGAGACTAACTATAGTAAAGGTCAGTTGCTCATGTTCTCAACGTTTTGTCAGGCTGCCAAACAGGGGTGCTGCCATGGGGCCGGCAGCGGCCATGAGCCCCCCTCAAATATTCAAAAAAAAAAAAAATCTATATGTAATTTTAAAAAAATCATTATAAAAATTTTAACTCCTATCAAAATTTTGAAACCATAACTCCACCCTTCTTTTTAAAAAAATTAGAATTTCTGCCCCTGCTCCCAAAAGATGTATTGTGCACCTCCGTTGAAATATTGAAACTGGTTGTTCGACTAAAATATTATGTTTTCTTGCCTTCGACCGCACTCCAACTTGTCTATATTTAAAAAACACAGAAAACTTTAAATAGTTTCCTTCAAAGGCCACTTTGTTAGCCTTCACCTGTCTGGGAAGAGCCGCTCGATTTTACAATTCCCAAAGATGCCGTTTGGTTGCAATAATAACTATTCTTAGGACAAAATAATAAGGCTTTACCAAGACCCCTCCGTTGAAAAGATATTTTGTTGATTTAATTCAAAACTGGGTTATTCGGTCTATGTCAGTACCGTTCATATTGGAGTTAGTTAGTTAAAAGACAATTTATGCTTGAATCCATGAAATTCTCATTCTTGCATGATCCATTCTGAGTTGAAATGAGAAAGAAACCTCTTGTTTCTTCTAACTTTTAATTAATGGTAAAGCATATATGATAATCATATATCATTTAATAATTATTCCAATTCAGAATTCATTTTATTTGGATTCTAATGGGGGTTCGAGTTTGTGGCACCAATTCCATCAACGCAATTCGAGTTCCTAAGACTAGACTAAAATGAAAAAATTGGAACAAAAAACGGATTTGGACCTGTTTTGTTTTGCACTTATATGTGTTTGGTATTAGTATAACATCCAACTTATACAACTTATAAGAAAAAAAAGCTTCTTTTGTTGGTTTAGCAGGTATGCATGATTCATAATCTAGATGAAATGTTTTTTAGATATGTGTGTGCTTATCAACAATGGAATGTATCAATTGCAATATTTGTGGCTATTCCTGATTTCATCAACCAACAATCAAGTCCAATAGAAATAAATGTGTTGTATTATACCCAATTTGCATCTGGTTCTAATAAATTGATGAATAATGGAATTGTAAATCAATTGGTAGGCAGAATCGTGGATTTAATTTGACTTTATCAAACGACTCCGAAAGCAAAAGAGTCAAATACGCTAAAAGAAGCATGCCACCCGTTTGTATTGTTATCGTTCTATTTCAGTAAGAACAAACAACAAAGAGTCTTTGGTTTCAGTCAGAAATTTCTGTGATGCCTTAAAATATCCATGCTAACCTGCGGTAATAGTTGTATATATAACACAACCTGATGGATACCAAAAGATCGTGCTACTTGGGTTCTGATATTCTCAATCAGATTCAAGAATGAATCGAAGACGTTCACTTTGTTTTATTTTATTTACTTCATTGTGTCTTTTTTGTTTATTTTTTCACTTTTACTATAGTTCTTATTATGTTTGATGCTCATGAACAAAGAAATGAAATTAGTTTTAGATTTTGTTTCTCATCTCATTTATCAAGTTTAGACAGTTGATGAGTTAAGGAAACGAAAAATTAAATTTTATGTTATTATGATGATCAAAATGATCAAATTGACGTCTAAAAGATGTCTGTAATTATAGTTATTTGTTGTGATTGCACAAACTTGCTGATTGATTCAGAGATAAAATTGAGTCTTTATGAAAGAACTGCTTGCCACCGATAGCAATGATGGCAAAGTAGGAGACTTTTTTATGTAAAACCATTTTTATTGAATCGTTGATACTCGATGTAGTCTAAATTAGTTAATTTGTCATTTACCATCAAACCACTTTGGCCCTTTCCGGTTTATTGAAAGGGCTTAATCAGTTAATACATCATTCTTGTTCTAGTCGTTCGAGCAAGAATTGGCTCATTTCATTCATGACTGATAATCACAAATGATTAGGTTGTCAACTGACTTTTTGTTTATTTGTCTTCCTTATAAATGGTAAAATAAATTATTCATAGCAAACTGGATACTTGTTAGATATTCATATGTGTCCATGGAAAATATTAAAAAATAGAATAAAAGATCAATCAATGACTATTCATGATTTAATTCCATCTCAAATCAATCCCGTATTAATTCTGAATTATGAATTTTTGTTATGGTAAACTTAGTTTGAAACGAGCTTTTACAGAAATCGCCAATGTAAGAGTAGGACTTCCCTCTACAAAAGGCAAACTAACAGAATAAAAATGGCTTTTAGAGAAGCCCATGAACATGGGAATTCCAGATAGATGGCTGACAGGAACTCTTACCTGATCATGCACGTTACATTTACAAAATTCTAGTGGTGCCAATGAAGCGGCAACTTTGGTTAACAGAGTATAACATCTTGAAAATTCTTTTCAGACTTATCCCTGGCAAAATAATATCTTAGATATGACTAATTTCTACAAAAAGTATTAGCACTATTGCAGAAAAAAATATGTAAAAAACTTGAAGTGATTAACCTTGAACGTTAGCCGCTCGAACTTTGTAGTTTGTATCTCCTCTCAGTTTGCAGTATAAGCTTTGTGAGATCATCTTACAAGTCAACTTGCAGTCGCTTGAGTTGGGCATAGCACCGACCTTCCTTTTCAGGGACTTGACCAGTGACATGAGTTCAACTTTCTCTTTCTTAATCTCTTGCTTATCATCAGATTTCTCCACATCTTTCCTCTCCGGCTGCTCTGCTTCCTCAGGCACCTCATCAACGATGCCCTTCTGATTGCGAGATACCTTCCTTAAATAAGCAGCACTCCTGCAACAGCAACAGCCAGCAATTTTGCAGCTTAAGAGGATGAAGAGTAAACGATAATTTCCCTTGTTCTACTTTATTCCTGTGCAAAGTTAGTCACACAGCATATATACTTTGTGTGCACATATGCATGCATGGGCATCTGATAGTGCTTGTGTAGACATCTATATGTGCATGTGTGTATTTGTGTGCATGTGTGAACCATCCTTGAATATCAGAATGTTGGTCTTCGGGAGAAAGTATGTCACTTTACGAAACCAGATAATGACTCCATTTCCTTTTATATCGAGAATCTGTTGGGTCCAACGCATAGAGTGGGGAAGTGAACAAAGCCATCACTGCAGCCGAAGCTGCAAGTTTTTACTCAGTTTAGATTTCCATTAACTTCCCTTTTGTTCTTCTAGTCCATGAGGAGATCATTCATTACTGCTTTTAAATTCATCCCTTCCCTTGAAAAACATTAACTTCTGCTTTTCATTAATTAATGAATAACGAAGAGGAACCCATCTTCCTACAGTTGGTTGATACATGCCAATTCTCGGCATCATCTTGGAAAAGAATTTCCCACTTGTTCTACGGATAATTAGTATTTTGAACTGAAAGAAACTTATTTTATTCTTGTCCGGTCGGGACGAGTCTCAGATCGGAAAAGCGAGTGGCCTCTGTAAAAATGTTCCCGGCTGATGTGGGGTTGCCGGGGAGGTGATTGGGTGGAGTAGCGGTGGAGCGAGAAATTTTTTGTTATGGGGCGATGTATAAATTTTTATTTTTAAAGGGACACAACGTATATAAATAAGTAAATAATTGTAAGACATTCGTATAACAATAAACAAAAGTTTTGTTGTTGGTGACCACACCTGCCTATATGTAGCTCCGCTATTAAGATGGAGCATATTGAGGTTATCTCAACCGTTGAGCAAAGAAGAGATTTTGTATATTTCGGAACGTCATAATTGAGCAAAGAAGAGATTTTGTATATTTCGGAAGGTCATAATTGATGTCATATAAGGGGCATGGTGCAACCAAGCAGCACCCTGACTCACTAGTCACACTCAAGGCCGTTTGGTTTTCGTGGTTAATATCATGCTTCACTGTGTTATTTTTTTGAACTACAAATGATAAACACTGAATTGATGGACTATACTGTGTTATTTTTTTGAACTACAAATGATAAACACCGAATTGATGGACTATAGGTTCCCCAAACCCCGAAACAAGTCAATTGTATGTTTTAAAAGTAGTAGATGATCCCTTAAATAAACATTGAAAAGAAAAAAAGCAAAGAGATTAAAATGGTTTAGTCGACTCCAGATTTTATTAAATTCAATTAATTTCATTCACTTTAACTGGATTTGGATTCAAATTTAGGCCCAGAGGTTGCTTTTCCAAAAACCAATATGTAATCGGGCCAAATCTGTATCCGATTTCAGTCGGATATTATACTCAAATTCAATTGGTTGTGAGAGTATCTAATGAATCCGATTGAATTCGATTACTAATTAAATCAAGCCAAAAGTTTCCAAAATAAAGTTGGTAATCGAACGTGTCACTGAACTTCTTCCCTGCACACATATTTACATACCTAATAATTAAATGAGATATATCATCACTGGTAAAATACTCTGCCACTGAAATTCATAAAATTTTGTAACTTGTGAAATCTTGTGATGCATAAAATTTGGGAAGTTGTTAAATCTTATTGCTTAACCTTTCATTTTCCACTTACTTGGACAAGTTGAAGTGTAGAAGGACAGCACCCGAAACATCAAAAGCAAGTCCTGTAACGTAAGAGGTCGTTTGGCAAATGAAATATTTTGTAAGTGTTTCATGTATCTGCCCTAAAGAAATGAGACAAATTCATTGACACCTAGTTCTCGTGTTTCATGAATCTACCTCGATTTTTGTGGAAGATTTACGCAATGCTCATAGAATGTGTCAATTGCCAAACAACTGCCAAGTGACCAGCGATTGAGTGAACGTTGGGTAGATCTCCCCTGTTCACCCTCAAGTCAAATGCAGTTGGCTTTAAGTAACTAAAATCCATTTAATGCCCATTATCATCATTCATATGGTGTAACTATAAACGAACAAATTTAGTCGTTTAAATTAAGTCTAAAATCATGCTTACATAGATTTTAAGTGTCTGGACCTGACTTGTACCTCTCAGTTACTCAACTTAAAGGATGTTTAGTCACAATAATGTCGTCCTTTTCGAAATATATGTTCTTAAAATTAAAACATATTCGAAGAGAGCCATATTATGTTTCAATGAACCTCATAAGATCTTTATGAATGTTGTTTCTAAATCTAACAATATAACAATAAATTAATATTATTGTATATAATTACATCAGATTCTTTGCGAAAGAAACATATTTTCTAATGTTAATGAACGTCAGTGATGATTTAGTGTGAGTAAGTAAAGGATGTTTACTGACGTCCACTTGCATCAATAAATTCGGTGCGGCGAATGGCAAATTTTTTACGACGTGTTGCAAAACTTCAGTAAAGGCTTTAACGATGCCGTCTTTACTGACATTTGGCTTGCTACGGTAAGAAGGTCGTTAAATAATTTGCTCACTTTTTTCTTCAATTTTTAACGACATTTTAATGTCATTGATTTTGTTTTTGTTTTGTGTTTTCATAATATATATTTAAAGAACACAGCGACTTCTCACCAAATATTTTTACACATGATTTATATAAAAAAAAATGCATCATTTAGTTATTTTTTAAAAAAAATAAATATATATAACAGTGAGAATGGTATTTGAATAAGGGTAGTTTAAATGTCTTTTCTACTTCTTTCATATAGTTCTTACATATTTTATGCCTTTCTAAGAACTCCTGA
This sequence comes from Nymphaea thermarum, assembly GCA_011799765.1. NCBI lineage: Eukaryota > Viridiplantae > Streptophyta > Magnoliopsida > Nymphaeales > Nymphaeaceae > Nymphaea > Nymphaea thermarum. The sequence continues at coordinate 389,891 of JAANDH010000092.1, forward strand.
ATATGAGAGATAAAGAGGGCCTCATTTCCTAAGAAACATTTTATATATATATTATTATTATTATTATATATATTAGAAACAGATGTATGAAAAAAATTTAAATACACGAACCATTGCACTGGTCAGCGGATTCCAGTCCAATTCTTACGACATTGATTATCTTTCTCGTTGTTAGTAGTTTTACTCATTTGAGGCTGTAGTTTATGAGATAGCAATAAGACACCGCGTTTGATAGGGAAGACATTTTTTTCTTAGAATCCGTAATGTTTCCAGAATCTGTATATATAATAATCTTAATTCTCTCTCTCTCACTAAATGATGTGTAGCGCGGTCGGGTTAAAAGCTGTCTGCTTCTTATCAATGAGGTTCAAATTTTTATCAGACGTAGCTAAAGGTTCCAAAATCGAGTCCGTAATCCAATATATCATGGGTACTGCACCCCATTTGCATCCGCAATAAATGAAATTTCATATTGATAATGCACGTCAAATGGAGTTGGTTTTTCTGTAGCTTGAATTTGCTATATGTAATCAGACAGATCTGTAAACCCAAATTCAATTGGTTGTGAAAGCATCTAGTGATGAATCCGAATTCGATTATCAATCAGATTCAAATTTTTATCAGATGTAGCTAAAGGTTCCAAAATCGAGTCCGTAATCCAATATATCATGGGTACTGCACCCCATTTGCATCCGCAATTAAATGAGATTTCATATTGATAAAACACTTCACAATTTGAAACCTATAAATTTGTTTATGTAGCGAAATCTTGTTACTTTAAAATCTCATTGCTCGAGTTTTCTTTTCATTCAGTTTTTTTAATACGAAAGTAATGCACATCAAAGAGTTGGTTTTGTTTAGCTTGAATTTGCTGTATGGTTGCATTACTCACACGATATAACTATGAATGAACAAATTTCATTGTTTAACTTAAGCCACTTTGAAACATAATTGCAGAGAGTAGATGTCGTAGGGGGTCTGGTGCAGATAACTTTTCTACGAACAGATTAATTTGCGTAAAATGAAATATAACCAATAGTACATACATATGCTTTCCATTTAAGATGGAACAATTCTATAATACAAAAGAATTCCTCTCAATGCTGAAACGTCTTAGGGTATGCCTCAAATTAACTAACAGCAGAAAGATATATTCTAAAGAATTCCTAGAATACAGAGGGATGCCGAATAGGGCAGATTTATCCGTGTATAATCATTGTGTAAGCTAAAACACTTTCATATACAATGATGGGAGGGGTGAAAACTAAAAGAAACTTGATAAAATAGACAAAATTGTAAAGAAAACGTATACAAATGCTGGGTGTGCAGCATGACCAGAAGATGTTGCATAAATTTGGGTTCTGTTTCCAACTGTTGTTGTGGCTTCTGGATTGACAGCACTGGGGCTAACAGCAGATGTGGGGGACATGGCTGGTGACTTCACCGATGGTGTAGCAGCTCCATCAGTATTATAACCTGATGAAGGGAAAAAGGACTGGTGAAAACTCAAGGACAGAGAACCCAGGATCCACGGAAAGGAATCAAAACAGGTTGTACTTACAGTTAAACTCCTTCCAACCTAAGACTCCCGACTCTCTGTTAAAAACAATCCGATGGCCTGACATGAAGTTCTCTGCAGAAGAAACGACCAAAGTATTCGGTGTCAAGCTATACGAATGTTAAGGTAGCATCCCCATAATGTTTCTTTCGGTTGAGTAGTTCTTGATAAATGAAGCAATTTATAGAGCCTATAGATGTGAACACACAGAAAGAGGGGTACTTACGCCCAATAATGTCCAAACCATCACTCTTCACAATAGCTAGGCAATATATATTTTGGCCCTACAAATTATGACAAGCAAATGGTGAAGAGTTAACAGGCATGATCACACTAGCACAAAGACATATATTGACACAATACGTACCTGTGAGCTTAAAACAACTATTGGATTCAAGACATTAAAATTGGCTCCACCACTCATTGTCATGTTGACTTTTGGGATAAGTATAGAGTTTTGGTTTGAACTGCATGAAGACAAATTTTTATATATATATATATATATATATATATATATATATATATATATATATATATATATATATATATATATATATATATATATATATATATATATATATATATATCATGTTTCGATATTTATATGTCAACAAAGAAAATAACATACGAATGGATAGATCGGGGTTACCTGATGGCATAACAATACTCAAACGGAGCTGTGGAATTAAGAGTAGAACGAGGATCCTGGACTTGCTTATCAAACTGCAAAAGTAATGCCACATATCTAAGAAAATTGAAGGAGAAAATCTTGAAGGTACTTTCAAGAATTAAGAGTAGAATAAGTTTATTACACTGTCTCCAATAGCTGTGTATAGTGGATCAGCTAAATAAGTGAAGGAGGTTCCAGTATCAAAGACAGGAAGGAGCCCTGGACGTATGCTAATGACACTTGCCCCCACTCGTATGTCAGTAACGTTAATTTGGTATGTGGGGCTGCATATTTATTTCCAATGGTGAAACACAAAAGCAAACCAGTCACTAAACCAACTCAATATTGATTTCCATAATCCACGAAAGAAAGGAGGCACTCACTGTGACTGAGCCACAACAAATGGAGTTTCTTCTTGATCACTGGTGCCCTTGTCTCCAAAATTGATTCTTCCAAAGCCATCGGAACCAAAACACATGGAGAAAGAATTGGCAATAAGGCCAGACTTAGCTAGAATGCTAGGGACAGATTGGTTTCCCAAACCAAGCCCAAATAACCCATTTAGAGCAGGGCCACGCAGAAAGGCACCTGTCTGGATCCGTCCACATCTGCACCATAAAAAGTATGCCATAAAGATTTATGCTGATGATGTGGAATAAATGACCAAGGACATTGTTACAGTAGTTTGTAACTTTTCTAGAAAACATATTGGTGAGACTAAGAGTTTACATAGCATTGAACAGCCTGAATTTAAATATTGCATTTAGAAGACCTTGGACCTTTTTCTAAGGGTCAGAAAACTATCCTTTTCTCATTTCCCTGAGAATTTGATCAAACTTTGGCATACATCACACACACAAAGACAACATTAATGTTCATGCTCTTATTGCTTATGGCTGCAAATAGTATTCTGTCTAAAATTTCACTTCACAAAAAATTTGCGGATGTGTATGAGTTACTAGATGAAAGAATGATGAGGTAAATTTAATAAGCTTATCAGAGAAGGCACAAAGAAGCTCCTTGTATGGCATTTCAATGATGTAAGCGTTGTTTAATCCACTTCATTAGACAACAAATAACTTAAGGAAAGCTGATGAGAAAATAATCGTACCCAAAGACAACTGAAGGATTGATTGCTTTTGGTTGACTGTCTTCAGTAATCAAGTGGAGAACATCCTCCACCAGAACACCAGATGATGAAGTATTTGCAGAGACATAATCAACCTTGTACGGGCACTGGCTGTTTGTTCCAGAGCATAGAGTTCGAGAATCACAGAGATCGGAACTGCAAGGCAAATATTTGCCCGTCGTTGATATATTAGGAGAATAAACACCACTCTCAACACCCTGAACCTGAAGCAAGGGAATCAACAAATAAAATTGTAAAAATTTCGACCTTCCTTCCTAACAACTCGAAATTAATAACTGGTAAACACTATATCGTCACAGGTGGATGCCCAGTGGTTGCTGGCCTTCAACCCCTACCAAAGCAAATGGTAAGAACATTTGAATAGCATGATGCCCAACTCAAATTTAACCAGCAGAAACCAAAAGGTTGCCGCTTGTTTTGGTCAGATAAAAAATAAAAAGACACATATTACATATAGTAATAAAACGTAATATATTGCAAAGTCTGCAAATTCTATAACAACCTTTCTCTAACCCAAAAAAAACGAAGCGAAAAAAGTCATATTGCATAAGAAAAATGAAATGAACTATAAATATATAAACTGAAAATGAATCACACAAAACACGCAAGGCACAATTTGAGAAAATATATATTATGACTAATCTGTACATTTTCATCGGATAAACAATTTTCACAGCTTATTTCATATTGGAAAAACGAGTTTACAAAGAAGGTGAGAAGAAGAACTAAGGGACGAGGTGCTGTAAAGAAGCCTGTGAAATAAGATCTTTAATTCACCTGAAAAATGGTTATGAATATTCACAAAAACATATACACCAACTTCTTCCCCTTTCACCACATAAACTAAGGTAACAATCTTATCACAGAAAAATCAAAGGCGAAACGAAAATCTCGAAAGCTAGGGCCAGTTTTTGGAATTACGCCTGAAAGTCAGGCGCCATTTTATGAAAGAAAGATATGGTCCTTGTTTGGGAGGGAAGTTCAGAAGTAAGGCGTCCTGGACGCGCATCTCGGTAGAACATACTTTTGAACCGAACGGAACCCGTCCATCTTTAAATCGGACGGTTCTTGAAAAGGAAAAGAAAAAATGCGGTGGGTCCATCCAGGGCGGACCATGATTCTCTGGTCCGAGGCGCGACAAACCAGGGACTGGTTAAGATTGAACAGGATGCATGATGCGGAAGCGGGGAGGCGAATCATTTTTTATTCAGACAAGCGAATTTTCTGAAAAGGAAAGGAATTTCCTGGTAGCTATGAGAAGAGCACCATTCAGGCAGCAGCAAGGAGGCCATTGACCACTCGACCTCGTACCCGTAAAAGGAAAAAAAGAGATGAAAGGGAGTGGGAGAATCCATTCGAATCAAATTCATGCTTCAAAAAGGATGAACAATGTTGATCACATCACAAAAGAAACAGAAAAAGAAAAAAGAGCAGAGAATAAAGGAATCATACGAGTGGTGAAGAGGAATTAGCACACTGGATGCACTGACATGGCACCCAGAAGAGGTCGCTGCCCGTGTCCAACGCCACTAGAAACTTCACTGCAGGTGTCCCAATTTCAACCATGGCGTAGTGCAGACTTCACCCCATCACCAGAAAGAACAAAGAAACGCAAGTGAGAACAAGCGAAAACCTAAATGGTTGAAGAAGAGAGAGATAGATAGATGCAGGGGTGTATAAATTATCGCGTACAATCCCAACTGAAGATGGAGAGTCAAGTTCCCGTCGACGAAAGTAACCAGAGGTGTGCTGCTTGCGGCGAGATTACGGCCGCGGAGAACCCGATCATGATGGAAAAGGGTATTGTAGTATTCGGGACTCCCCGGCTGCGGCCAGTTGTCGACAGAGACGCCGGAGGTAGAGCGCACCCAGTCGCGCACCTGATCGGAGAACTTGTGGTGGAGCTCAAAACTGAAGGTAGTTTTACCGACGGATGGGTGAAAGAGAAAAAGCAAAACGAGGAAGAAGAGGAGGGTCGATGACAGAGGGGAGACACCAGCGAAAGCCATAGCAGGTCTGGAGGAGTGCGGCGGGGAGCCGCTGGATCGGAGGAAGGGAAATAGGGAATGAGGGGATGAGGAATTTTTATAGAAGAAGAAGAAGAGGAAGAAGAGAAGGAGAAGTAGCAGTCTCTCATCTCTTCAATTTCCCCTCCCTCTTCCTCTACGGAGACGACGGCCCACAAAGTCATGGTCGTCGTCGGCCTCGTTAAAAATTAAATGAAATTTCTGAGAAAGAGAGAGCGCGTGAAAATTTGGTCTCTCTCTCTCTCTCTCTCTCTCTCTCTCTCTGTGCTTCTCTCTTCTCTGCAACAGCCTCGTTGACTTGCTCAAAATATAAAAAATTACAGAGCCGGTCCTTTCTTCTTGGCCATATGACAGAAACAGTTTTTCTTTATGTATTCTTTTGCATGTCCATGTGTACCTTTTCTACTGCTAATTCAATTCTTTTGATGATGAAGTTTAGATTTATCGCTATGAACAATGTCCATAGCTTCAATTTCAAAAGAAAAACAAAACACACGATGAAGTTTAGATTTATCGCTATGAACAATGTCCATAGCTTCAATTTCAAAAGAAAAACAAAACACACAGCGCTGGTAAGAATTAGGTAAACTATACCAATCAAATGCGGCTTCTATTTAAGGGATTCGATGTTCGAATTTCATGTTCATAAGATGATAACTCAACATTTGAGTTAAAAGATATATCATTAAGGGGTTTGATGTGACGGCCGCTTTTTGATGTGACTTTCACAAAAAGTAAGTGCAGAGTTTGAAACTTTTTCGCAAAAGATTTGGTCAAAACTCCGCATTGCATTGTGCCAACAACATATATTGAAACCTTGAGAATCAATGGAAGGTGGGGACGTTTACTACCGGCCTCAAGTTGGATCGATTTAAACAAAGAAAGAAGATCTGGAGTACTCATTTGAATCAGGCACCACATCCGAGAATATTCCTCGACTACATGGAAGTTTGGATTAAAAATTCAAGTAACGAATCCCCTTCTTCCATCGGGTTCGATTAGACACATGCATTGCATCAGGTAGTGTGCTATAAAAGGCTAGAGGGTTTCTCCATCCAAACCTGAAAAAAAGAAAGGATAATTATCGATCGCTTAAGTGAGGTGAGATATAAGAAGAACCCAACTCTTTAAAATTAATTATTTGACTACTTTCTATGCAATTTCACATTTTCAATATGAGCTTAAGAATTTGATCATTTTCGGAGTTCAAATGTGTTTTTCCAATAAAAGCAAAACTAACGGCTACTGCAATATCAAAATTTTGACAACTAGAATGTTGATGTTTTCCATAAAAGCGGCCTGAATTTAATCACTTTTTATTTTAAATTAGTATTAATAAACATATCAGGATTTCCATGAAATACTCTTCTTTGTTTACAACTTAAGTAGTGTGTTGGATTTTGTTCCTCACATAAATAATTATGGATATACCAGTTTCGACCATGCATGTTAACCTTGAAGGCATAAAAGTATAATATCAAAAGTTTTACGTAAAAATGTGATTTCTTTTAAGTAAACACTAAAAAAAATCGTGGGGGCTCATAAAAATATGTGACGATGAGATTTGGTCAACCTCCCAACTACTTAGCGAATTCGATGAACACAAAGCGTATATATTTTCAAGTGGAACGTGATTGTGCCTCAAGAAGTTGATGGCACCATTCATTACCAGAGTAAAATATTTCCAACTCTTTCAGTGTAAAAGTCCAAGTTGAAGAAAGGTTGGTGCCAAGTCAATTCTTTTATTATGGTTTTTATATTGTTTTTAGTGATTTTTTTCTCCCTCATGACGATGGTAAGTAAAGACCACAAAGCGTTGCGTTGGCAACATCACGAGAATTTTCGTATTGCTTTGAAATTACAAAAATATTTATTTTAACCATACAGAAAACAAATATTTTATCAGAACTGTTTGTTATTTTTCATAAATGAAGAACTGTTTGATATTTTTCATAAATGAAGATATGGTCGAGCAGCAGATATCTTATTGATTTTAGTGAGTACTACTCTCTTCGTGGTGAAATTAAGGTAGGGCTAGCATGGGCTTTGGTTCCATCCCACAATAAAAATTAAAAAAGTACATGTAAATTTTAAAAAATTTCACTTGTTTTATATAAAAGTTCCGAAAAAAGTTTCGAAAAATCATATTTCTGCACTAGTATAATTTAAAAACTTTAATTCGACCCCTTCACTAAAAATTTTTTACTATGCCCCTGACTCTCCTGAACTGGAAGCGGTGGCCTTGACGTGCTCTCTACGATCTCAAAAGCAAGAGGCATTGAGGGAGATGGTGTGGTTGTTAACTTCTTGCTCGCGGAAATATTGTTTCTTTTTAAAAAAAAATGTTAAAAAAAAGCAAGAACTCAAAGTCAGCAAAGAATTGATTATTGTTCGGATGCGACTTGTTTATCTAACAAACGGTTCCGTTACATTAGAAAATTGAAACCAAATTTTGCTGTCTAGATGGCGACCTACTGACGTGATTCCCTTCACGCAATCAACCGAGTCGTTGCTGGATGACTTCTTTATACACGACGAAATTTCATGGTTTTGGAATATTAGAAAAAAATGGGTATTTGTTTATGCATGTATCTCCATGTTCTAAGTTGCGTTTCATATAAAACTAATCATATCAACGAATGCGGCATGCATGAAAATATATTCATAAAACAATGCGAGAATATGATGACCAAGCCAAATATTATGATATGGCCATTAATGTTTAGAACCTTATAGAATTTCAATTATACACTGTTCTTATGATTTTTTGAAAATCTTATCAATTTTATTTTGCATTACTCACAACATTGAGTTTGTGATAAACAAGACCAACCTCTTATATATATATATATATATATATATATATATATATATATATATATATATATATATATATATATATATATATATATATATATATATATATATATATATATATATATATATATATATATATATATATATATAGAGAGAGAGAGAGAGAGAGAGAGAGAGAGAGAGATGCAATTCACAATTTTCTTGGTGCTTTTCAAACAACAATACTGTTGCAAAAGTAATGAAAATATGTGCATTTTTTAAACGCTCAAAATTAATCAAGTAAATGAGAGGAGAATCTCACAGCCCAATCGCCCCGCCCGGCCAGCCTAACCGGATGCAACTTGACTCTATAAGACACACAACTTCACTCTTCTTTAAAAAAAAAAAATTAACAACTCTGCTGCCAAAAGCTGTATCGTGCACCTCCGTCGAAATATTGAAAACGGGCGATCGACTAAAATATTATATTTTCTTGCCGTCGACCACACTCCAACTTGTCTATATCTAAAAAAACACAGAAAACGGAACCGATTGACTGGTTGCACCATTTACATAGTTTCTTTCAAAGACCACTTTGTTAGCCTCCACCCGGGAATGGCGGAAAGTGGACTCGCTTCGTGACTAAATGAATAAGGACTCTTCATTGCAAAGGACAATCTGAGAAGAACTGCCGGATTTTCCGATCCCCAAAAAACAAGAAGGCTTTATCAAGACCCCCTGCTTTTGCAGTTGCTAGCAACAGTATAGCCCAAATTTGGAAGTTAGAAATGTGACAATAAGTTTTGGAATTAAGGACAGAATGTTTGGAAATGAATGAGCAAGATTCATTGGTGAATTACAAAAAATGTGCTTTTACAGAGGCTGCCAATGTAAGAGTAGGACTTCCCTATACAAAAATCAAACTAACAGAATAAAAATGGCTTTTAGAGAAGCCCATGAACATGGGAATTCCAGATAGATGGCTGACAGGACTCTTACCTGATCATGCACGTTACATTTACTAAATGACAATGGTGCCAAGGAAGCTGCAACTTTGGTTGTAAGTTGCAACATGACTATAACATCTTGAAAATTCTTTTCAGACTATCCCTGGCAAAATAATTATCTTAGATGTGATTAATTTCTACAAAAAGGATTGGTGGTGCCATTCAGAAAAAAAATGTATAAAACTTGAAGTGATTAACCTTGAACGTTAGCTGCTTGAACTTTGTATCTCCTCTCAGTTTGCAGTATAAGCTTTGTGAGAAGCGGGAGCACCAGATCCATCTTACAAGTTAACTTGCAGTCACTTGTTTGACTTGGGCATAGACCCGACCTTCCTTTTAATGGACTTGACCAGCGACATGAGTTCAACCTTCTCTTTCTTAATCTCTTGCTTATCATCAGGTTTCTCTACATCCTTCCTCTCCGGCTGCTTTGCTTCCTCTGGCACTTCATCAACGATACCTTTCTGCTTGCGAGATACCTGCCTTAAATAAGCAGCACTCCTGCAATAGCAACAACCAGCAATTTTGCAGCTTAAGAAGATGAAGAATAAACGATAATTTCCCTTGTTCTACTTTATCCCTGTGCAAAATTAGTCACACAGCACAATGAAAGATGGAAACATGGTCACCATAATTCCACCGTATGCTCTGTATGCACATATGCAGGCGTGGGCATGTGATAGTACTTGTGTCTATCTATATGTGCATGTGTGTGTTTGTGTGTACCATCCTTGAATATGAGAATGTTGGTCTTCGGGAGAATGTATATGCACTTTACGAAACCAGATAATGACTCCATTACCTTTTATATCGAGGATCTGTTGGGTCTAACGCATAGAGTGGGGAAGTGAACAAAGCCGACAACCTTGGATCATCATAATCAACTTCCGGCAACTCGTCATCAGAAAGAACATCTTTCCTTTTGCCCTTTTTCTTCTTCGACTTCAAATTATATCCCTTGACCTTGGTAGTGGTGGCATTATCGTCAGCAAGCAATAGCTCAAGCTCTTCCTTGCTTGCAACCTGTTCCTTGGTCTCTGATATCTTGTTCTTGCCATCTTTATGGACAGCACTTTTCTTCTTTGATGATCTCTTCTTTTCAGCTAGATCTAAATTGTCATCGGCATCAAGTTCCTCATCTACAAAGAAGTCATCATCCTGATCAGCAACTTCTTCATTTGTATCACTGCTGTCATCTTCAGAAGACGACTTCCCACCCCTCTTCCTAGCTTTTCTCTTTTCACGTCTTTTCCTCAGATATGCCTCCCATACTGATTCAGAATCTTTGTTCTTTTCCCTCTCAAGGAACCGCTTGCTTATGCCTTCTAAATCAGTATTGAAAGTTACTTCCATGTCCATGTCATCCTTGCTGTCCTCCGAACCATCCCCTGATTGCAACAGTGCAAGAAGTTTGTCTCGTTTCTTTTGTTTCCTGTCTATTTTGTCTGACATGGACTGCATTTCGAGATCTCCATCATTACCTTCATCTTCATCCTCATCGTCATCATCAGATTCTTCATCATCAGAAGCCAAGAAGTCCTTAAATTCCATCTCATCCAGCTACAGTAAAACAGGACAGTGAAAGATGAATAAGTTTGCTTCCACGTATTCTCAAAATAAAAATATTAGCAAGACGATGTGGAAGGGGCAAGTAATTCAAAGAAAACTGTAAGGCCTTCCGCAAGGAACCCAGGTGTTCCAAAGTAAAGCAATAAGCAATAACAGACTTGCTACTAAAGAGCACCTATACAAATAATCCACCTTCGGATTTCAGACACCTTCCTGGGAGGAGCGATCTAAAGCTAGACAACATCTAAAGTTTATGCAAGAAATGCTTAAGGCTAACATCTGATGCACCACTGATGTGATCAACATCACTAGCTGGTGAGCCCCCTAAGAATGCTAAGCAACTAGTCAGTCTCAGTCAGAATGCAAAAGAGAGAATCAACTGAAAAAGTGAATACCACTGGAGTTGCCTATCACAGTAAAACAGAAGATGCTTTGACCTAAAACATGCACGTCTGATATAACCAAAGCAAATATGCATATAATAAGGCCGTCTATGTAAGATCAAAAGTTCGAAATTGTTGTGGTCCTATGTAGACGACAATGACACATCATATAGCACATCTTTATAAATTTATACGCCTTTACATTGATAAATGTTTACCACGACTAAAATACTTATCATATTGATGAACAGGATAAAGAAGGGGTGAGACACACACACACACAACACAGAGAGAGAGAGAGAGAAGGGAGTTTGGGCACCAATTTACCTTAGATCCCTTAGGGAACAGCAGATATAAAAAATAAATAAATAAGTAAAAGAATGATCTAGAGACTAGTTGGGACTAGTTAACAATGTAGTTAAAACATAAAAGCACTAAGCAAACAACACCAAAAAAGGCCTAGCAGGGCCTAGTCCGATATTGGCAGTCCTTGATGCAAAAGGGAGAAAAGAAGAGATTTGAAGCTCCTCTCAGCATTTTCTATATCAGCAATGGAACAAAAAAGAACTAAAAAATTAAAGAAAATCATTTCTTTGAGCCGCCTACGTGCCTCAGACTATGCATCTAGCTAGTGGCTAGGCTTGCCAATCAGGCAGCCATCTAAACCTGCTTTTCACCATATAGCTAGTTGGAGTTGGACTACTTGGTTCAGTCGAGAGTAATCAACTATGTAGTCCAATTTTTTACTTAATAACATTGCTGCACAAAATCAGTTATTTATGCAATAGGCTTGCTAAACAACAGACACATGTAAACTAGCAGAATTGCCAAAACGCCACAATCCAATACAGAAGATCACTGAAAGAAAATAGCATGAGAAAAGAACATTTACTTACACCTCTCCAAGTACATGAACCAGCCTAAATTAGACTTGAAACAAGTAAACATGTCCACGCTATTCAAAAGCTCACACAACATTACAGTGCCCCCCTCCACTACTCTTTCTACTACTTCTTATAACCAGCAATAGCTTCTGGAAAGAATCTGGTTTCTTTGAAACTGCGTATTGCCTCTAAACCTTACCTGAATTTGTCTGGCTGCCAAAACTGGCTTCGGTAAAAGGAAACAAGAGAATAAGTGAAAGAAATCAAAAGACACGGTGTGTCATTTCCTTCACACCTACCAGCTGGAAAATGGACTAGTCAAGTTTAACTATATTGTTTGCCCTGACCAGGCCCGCCATTGGTCGTTGGCTGAAAAAGATGATGGAATTCCTAAAATTTAGAAAAACAAAACTGAAGAAAAAAAACGGATGGTTTTCTGAAGACAACTGGCTGGGAAATGGATATGTCAGCAACACCTGTGCTAGAAGACACTACCCCCATTTCCCAGTCAGTATGTGGCCATGAAATAGTGACGGAGAAGAAAAGGCAAAAGTGAAATTTCTTCCCCAGCTGTTCACGGACTAGCATGCTGGAAAATGGCTGGATCAGCATCATCAGACCAGGACAATGCCAGTCCAGCCATTCCCAATGAGGAATGGCAAGAATATTTGGTCCATTCTTCTTCACTCTTCCTCAACAAAGCAGGTTGGGGGGTGGATAAAGAGTGTTGAACTAAATATCAGAAAAACAAGCCCAAATGGAGGGCGTCCTTATACAACCTCTATGAATAAGGTACTATAACATGACAGCCCAATTGACAACCATGACACATGAAGGCCGACTGATGAGTGATGAACGACGCATTCATAGTTTCATACATCAACAGAACTACAAACAGCCTCATTCTTACTCATTATGCAACATTTTGATATCCTCAGGGTACAGTTGGTCGACCAGTCCGTTAGCCTCCAATAGCATATCAGCATACGACAGAAAATGAGGTTAATTGCAGAAGTTTAGCTTGTCATAAATTCTCCAATTTTACATGAATGAAAAAAGATATCTTCCCAATTATGTTGAAACAAGAAAAATGCTTGTTCACGCACCTGCTTCTGACTTAATTTCTGCCGCAAACTTTTAATACGTTCTGGCTCATCATTATCCCAGGATAACTGAACTTTACTCTGCTGCAATGCACGTGTATGGAAATCTTTGCATTCATAATTTGATGGTGCCTGAAATTCAAGGGGGGGGGGGGGGGGAGATAAGCCTGATTAAGTACTTTCTTCCACACAGATTCTCTTGATCGCAGCAAACATTGTTGACTTTTAGCCAAATACAAGTATGCATCATGTGGATTGCATTTAGCTACAAATAAATTGCCTTTACCTAGAGTTGCTAATGATGTGGAAGTTTGAAAAGAAGTTTCATCCCAACCTGGGCATCTAGTTATCAAGACATCTTCTGCATCATCCATATGTATTGAATGCATTTGTATCAGAAAACAGGTGCCCATCACTTTTTATTGATAAAATGTCATTTGCATTCCAATAGTGGCAAGGTAATACCACGATCAACAACAGGATTTTCAGATGAATGTCTTAAAGGCTTAAACTTAACTGAGAAAAGACAATCAATTCAAACTGTAAGCTGTTTATTATATAGATAACATCTAAATAATTAAATTTGGCATGCATCCATAGTCAGGAGATTAACCATGCAGAAGGAACACTCACAACACAAACATATGTAATCAAGCCACCTAAAGTGGAGAATTCTTCTGCAGCACAAGATTTTCATGAACCTATGGAAAACTGCCAACAGGCATGGCAAAACACTTATACAACTTCCATGGGATGTGTTAAAGAAATGGAAGACAGAAATGAACATCAGATAAACAAACATCAATATTAAGGCTAGCAATCAACACATTCTCTTCAAAAGCTGGCTAATACTTCAAAAAAAATAATGCCTATTGATATACTTAAACCCTACATTTCCTCCTGGCAAAATCATGAAATAAATTTATTTAATTGAGATAACCCTATGTCCAATAGTTCTGGCTCTAATTGGTAAAGTTAATAACAGCACGTCAACTCATATGATCAAGTGAAGATTTTAATCTAAATAAGTAATTAAATGAATTAATGTACAAAAATTGTAGTAATATGTAAACCACACCCTTCCCTTAAATCCATAACAGTACCTCAGTAGCAATATCTCGAGGAGGATGATTAAATTGCATATCATCAGGAATAAATCGCAAATCCAAGATATTTGAAGTTCGCTCAAATTCAACGCCATCACATTCTTTGTAGAGGTGATCTGCTGTTGCACTTGAGTCACACTCGACTACTGCATAATAGTACCTGATCCAGAAAGAAGCAAAATAACTGTCAATGATTCTCAAACAGCAACAAAACTAGCACCATCATCACAGAGATGGTACTAAAATGAATTACGAGTAGAGCCTGCCAATATTCGAGAATGTGTTGGACGCTAAATTTGTTAGTTTGCTCCTCCTAAACTTCAGAAACATGCCCAGAGGAGCCTGGTAAAGAATGTAGACATTCTGAGCCATAGACTCATAAGGGCTTTTCAGAGATCATGCATTTGGTGAGAGTGATCCCCTACGTAGGCTGCAGATTCAAGCTGGCACTACTCCCAATATGCAACCAGAAAGGGTGTGGACCTATGCCTCCATGTGGTTCTAACTTTGAATAAGCATAATTAACACCTCTTATTGTAGTAGATGCTGTTGTTGCAGCATATCGGTGACAAGCATGCAGAATCCCCAGCGCTTCTTCATACAAATATTGTAGCATTCAGTTTTCATCTATTTTTATGGGTGATATTTCAAATTTTGCATTGCGTTGTTGCAATGGATCTCAACCTCTTCACATTATTCTCCCTATTGCCGGTTTAACAGTGCAACTGCTCGATCTCCTTCACCTACAAATGGAATTGGCTCTCTCTAATCTCTCACCATTGGCTGTAGTAGTGAGCAAGGAGAACGTGAAAGAAAAGGAAGGACCCCACCACAGTGGCTATTATTCATATAATGATGGAAAGATGGCTCTATGATGTCAAAATACCATTTACACCCATACATGTCCTAACGGATTTGATATCCTATTCTGCTTCTGATCCTACCTACATTTTACAATTGTAATCATGCGTTATATCTAGATATTCCAATTGCGTACTAAAATGTTGCTTTTTATGGCATACAATTAGACTGCTAATTTGAGACCCTGGTAATTCAAACACATGACATACATGCCTGCAACAGCAGTAGTCAATGACAAAGCACACGTGATCATTCAACATGCCCAATATCTCAAGCTTTACTTAGCTAAGACCTAGTGCCCAAAAGATAAACAAGCTTGGAGAAGATAATGCAAAACAACGAAAACTCAAATCATCCAGATAGATTGCAAAGAATAAAGTTCTACATTTGCACGTTTATTTGCACATGAGTGAGTGAGTGAGTGAGAGAGAAAGAGAGAGATTTATAAATGGTAACCATTAAAAGTTTTGAGCTTTCTTAGTTATAAAAGCAAGTTATGTGCAGACACAATCAGATGCCTTGGTTAATAATCTATGTCGCACAGTGAGTAGACACAATTAGATGCCTTCGTTAAAAATTAAAATCTATGTCACACAGGTGCAGGTGTGGGTGTGGGACAAATAATAAAACTAGTAATTAATAATTAATAATCAATTCAACAAAAAGAAACCAATTTATTTTTTGCTGCACCTGACTGCACCCGACACGACTTGGGTATGACAACCTTTTTGAAGAACCCGCGCTACTTAATAATCTCTTGGAGAAACTTGCCTCCTTCCACATATAGAAAGTATAATGCTCTTAAGAACAACTTAAGCTAGACCTAATACCGAAAAGTGATCCACATCAAATGATCACCTTAGTTTGCTTTTCTCATAGGCACGTAGCTTTGCTTCATCTATTTCAGCACCATTCCCTTCACTATCTTCATCATCATCACTAGCAAAGATTCCAGAAGGTCCATGAACTGCTTCTTCTTCCATAGATTTAAGGCCAAATTCCGATGGATAGATGGCCACTGATACAAGCTGCCCACTCTCAGGAAGAAATGAGCTCATCAACACGTACAAGTCTACAGCCTACAAGGATTTAAGAAAATTCTCAGATAAAAAATGTTGTTCACCAACAAGCAACTGTAGGTGGACCAATCTTGAATTACAGACTCGCAATATAATTGGTTGTTCTTTTTAAGACATCAAGTTCCAAAGATAGCTTAGCCAATCGCAACAAGCATCACTATGGGCTACCAAATTACAGGTTAACAGTTATGGATGAGGAGCACTGAAAAAGATGAAACTAAAAGAGCACACAAGATACCCAACAGCAAACATGGAATACTGCTTTATATAGCATAGAACATTTGGTCATTTCCTCATGCAGTAATCACAGGGGAAAAGATAGAGAGAGAGAGTGAGAGTGAGAGAGAATTCCTATACAATCAACGCAATCAAGTTGATCTAGCTGTATTGAGGTCAGTAGGAGGCAATAATAAGCAAGAAGATTTCCTGATAATCAAGAAGCCTTTTCCATCATACTAGTTCAGTCATGACAACAAAGGATTCACATTCAGAGGGATGGCTCATGGTGTAAGAGAAGCATGACCTTCAAGGCTCAATGAATTCACACGAATGGAGGCTTGTATTCATGGGATGAGCAACTCCTAGTAGCACTAAATGTTCTGTAGGGACAGAAACATTTAGAGAGAACAGAATTTCTTCAACTATGGATTGCGGTTCCCCTCAAAGAATAGGACAAGTAACTTACACAAACACATTGGTAGAGAAAATAACTCACAACAAACAGGTGTTTTCTCATTATAAAGGTTCATGACAATGTTTTCAAAATGTTAATCTACCAAAACAAATCAAAGATACCCAATTTAAGAACAAGAAACAGTGTACCTTTATTTGATCCCAATCCATGTTCACCATTGCTATTCTACGAGTTGCTTCTTCAACCATTATCACTTGTTCCTATCAAATAGAGAGGGACACAAAAAGGGAAAACATAGTATTAGTACTTCAATTATATTCAACCATGTCAAAGCAACAGTGTAACTATTGAATTTCCTCCTGTATGATAAGGCCCTTCTAGGCCGCCCATCAACAACATACGACAAGCATATCTCCACTGAACTGCTTCACTGAGTTAGTTTTTCATCTAAAACCTCAATTTCCAAATTCCAACCACTCGGGCTTGCCAGGCTACCAATAATGAATAAGACACATTCTTCAGGCCAGCAAACATTGTAACCATTTACATCGAACCAAAAAGCGCCAGATAATATTATCCTTCTTGTTTCAGACACCAACTAATGATCATGGTTTAAAGTTCTTGACTGCACGGAAATCATTTATATGCACAACTAGCTAAAAACAATACGCAGGATGCTAGTCTTCACCTCGGGTTCATCTTCCATGTCATCACTAACATCATCGTCAGATGACAAAAACTCTTCCTCCGAAGATATCAGTGAATCACGCGATTCCAATTGTGTTGGAAAATCTTCATCTTCATTGTTTGTTCCATCTTCAACGTCTAGACCTTTCTCGTCCAATTCGCCATCGGAACTAGGAGCCAGCTGCAATGTAGTATCCTCTGTGTTCACTGTATCTGTTCCTACCTTGATTTTCTCCTTCTGCTTCTTCTTCTTCTTCTTTTTCTCCTTCTTCTCCTCCGTCTGATTCTTCTTCTTCTCCGATTTCTCCTCCGTCTGCTTCTGCTTCTTCGTCTTGGTGTTCTCCTCCATTGATTCCTCCATATTATCTTCCTCCTCCTCCTCCTCCTCATCCTCCTCCTCCCGCTGAACTTCGCCATCATCATCCTCGCTCTCAGAGAGACGGTAATACTGGCGGAGTGGATGACTTTCGGAGCTCCCCTTAATGGGTCTGCCTCTCTTGTCCACGGGGGCCGAAGACGCGAACTTATCGTCGGTAAATATGGCGGCGAAACGGGAGTCGACAGGCATCCTGGATCTCCTCTTCGACATGGGCTTGAACCGAGGGTCCGTGTGGAGAGAGGAAAACCGAGGGTCGGTGATCCTCTTCTGGTGTCGGGCGAAGGCGACGTCCTTACCTCCGTCATCCTCCCCTCCCTTCATCTTCTCTACTTCCACCCCGCTCCCCTTCTCATGCTTCGTCTTCTTCTTTTTCATCCTCTTCTTCCTGTCCTCCCGAGAAAGAGACGGGCCATTGATTTCTTTCTCATCACTAGCCTTCCTTTTCTGCTGCTTCTCCTTCTTCGCCATGTCCGTCACTTCTTTGGAAGTTGGTAGTTCTCCAACTCCTCCCTTCCTCCCTCCCTCTGCAAAATGATGTGGTTCTCCACACTGCCGCCAATTCGGGTCTCTCTGGTTTCGACCGAGTCTTGCAGAGGCGGCGAACGTGGACGAAGGAAAGCTGATGCCAGGGTTATGAACATGGCACCAGTACGACGTTAAAACTCGGCTCTTGAATCGCGTCGGTCCCAAATGATTCAATGGGATCGCGAGTCGAACTACAATCGTCTTTAATCAAAATTTCAAGCAATTATTTTACCACATTTTGCTTATAAATTTTTTAAAAAAATTGCAGTTTTCGATAACATTTCTTATAAAAATTATCACATAAAAATAATCGTAGTAAGCTTCCCTTAGCGTGAAAAATGGAAAAAGTTACTTGTAACGAAAAGAATGTAATTGAATAATAAATGGTTATATTAAAACAAAAATTGCGGTTAACCTTTTCGGCACTTTGCTACCTTATTTCACAATTTTCATGTAACTCTTATTAGAACAAACACAAAAAAATATCTTTTTCATTTAAATTATAAAAAACATAAATTCTTTTAAAAAGATGATCTCAAACTGATCCCAATGGAGTGATCCATACCGACTCGCGCAGACTTTAACAGCAGGTCGTAAAGGAGTCGGTTTCAAATAAACTTCTAAATAGTTGAGCAAACAAACTTGTCTTCCTTTTTACACGTGACAACCACAACTTAGGTCAAGATACCTCATTTCTCAATTCTCGTTCATATTTGTAATATCCCGTAACTCCTTTTCTCACTCTCAAGGCAAATCTCTCTCTCTCTCTCTCTCTCTCTCTCTCTCTCTCTCTCTCTCTCGCTATTGGAGCATCTGTTTCTCTGTATTGGGACATATCGACCGTTAAGTACAGATTTCTGTCTTTACTTTTCATTTCTAAAAATCAATTTGCAATTTTTTTATTGAAAAAAAGAGCCCTATAGCAAAATAAGCATATATATATATATATACTGTGACAGATCGATGATATTGATTAAATTCTCAACACCACTGATTAGTGAATCTGCACAATGGAAACACGTTTATCTGTTGCACAATCAGCTTGTTCCTTGAGAGCAAACCACAACATGCTGAGACTTGTCATTAATTCACGTGAGTCAACATCATGGTAAAAGAATGGAAGGAAATGAAGGAACTCCAGAAATACGGAGAAATCTTCATTCCGAACTATCTGTTCATACCCACAAACAGTTTCTGTAATGGAACAACAAGAAATAAATCAAAAGCAGCATTCTCCTTTCTACCTCCCCACAGTTCCCACTTTGACCAGCTTATAAAATTCCTACTTGCTTACAGGAGAGGCTCCATGAACGCCAAATCTTCCACTCTCTGTGACAGAGGAGCTCATCCCAAGAACTTCGGCAGAGATCTCCCAATTCTCACTTCTCCTACCCCAGCTTGAGTGCCTGTGTGCGCCGTTGAGCAGATCAGATGGCACACGACCATCCATTTGTTGTTCAAGTGCTGCAGAGCAGTTATCCAGAACAATCCCATGGCCTGGATTGACCTGGTCTCCTACATCATTTTCACCAAAGGTGCGGTCACGCACCTTCGAGAAAGCACCACCAATCTCGAGGTCATCTTCCACCTTGCTGCGGATATAATCAACCGGCTCTTCAATATCTCTGCTTTCCATTGGAGATGGCAATGGTTTTTGAACATCTTGCTGTTCCTTGGCACGGAATTTGTTCTTTGAAGGTTGCACACTTGTGCAAAATACCTCACCAAAATTACTCAAGCAGCCTTTGTCATACATGCTGAGGCGGTTCTCAGCTCGATATCGGAAATTTTCATATGTAGTCTGGAGAAGCATAAGAGTAACAGAATGATCAGAAATTTAAAGGACCATTAACTGCAAGAGTAGGTGTACCAACCAGAAAGAAGCTTCATCGAATAAGTTATTCAAAAAAATTCCAACTACATTTCACTTTACTGTCTACTTGTACTTTTTGTTATCCAACCATGTTCTTTCCGATCTTTTCTCCTGTCATCAATTCCTGATGACCACACCTCGTATGGTTTAATGAATGGAAGCAACGTTAACCAACACACTTTTTCAATCTACAGGTTAAGAAAGAAACAGACATGCAAACAAGAATAGAAAGTATACACTCAAAATAGCCAGATACAGCTAAGGAAGCTTACACGTCCAACTCCCAAATAAAAGGCATGAAAAAGGGAAGCCACTTACGTTCTTTTTCTTTAAAATATGTAAAACAAGTACCTGCACAAATTTTGCAAGCTACCAAGGCTTCTAAGTAGCATAAAACTTACCTTAGCTGACCCACTTGATACCCAAGCCTATCAACTTGCTCACCTAGTTCATCCAGCACATAGGGCATAGTCAACAAGAGTGCTGCAAATTTGAACGGACATTGGGAGCTCCGCATGATAAAGTTGGCCTGGCCTGGTAGACGTCATGTATGGAAACAAGATTGTCATACTTTGTTCTATTTTGTCCTTTTATGTTCCAGGGAACTAATGAGAGAGTCTATTTCTTTGCCTCGGGTACTCCTTTTCATTCTCGTCCTCTTTGTCTTGTTCTTCCAGATCTCTCCTATGTTCTTCCTGTGCTCTCATTATTTTCCCCACTTTAGATGAGTTTTTAGCTCCTACAGTTTTTTTGTGAATTCTCCTATGTTCTTCCTTTGCTCTCATTATTTTCCCCACTTTAGATGAGTTTTTAGCTCCTACATTTTTTTTGTGAATAATGAAGATCGATGAAAATCCCTCCCCATGGATGAGTTGGCTATACACGAGCAGGATTATAAAAGAAATACAAAAACGTATCACCCACTTCCTACAATCTGGCCTGAACCTTGGGGTAGTCTCTGCAGGGTCAACAACCATAGCTGCACGGAGTACAGTAGAATCTTTCTATCCTGCAGAGCCCTCCATCTCATTTAGAAACGCATTATCAGCATTTTTTCATGCCATCGAGCATGCGTAATTGTATGGATGCATCCATTAACAGTAGCACGCAGAAACACTTTGTCTGGAGATAAATTTGCCAGTCATAAATAGGATATTCAGAATAAACCTTGCCCCATTACACATTATCAAGACTCGTTCACTCAGTCATTTCTTTTGCACCTCCAAAAGGATGCCAAACTTCTTGAAAAGTGCTTTCTCAATGTAATAGTCTCCATATTATAAAAATTTGCATAGCTATATGATAACCATTTGATAAAAATTACCCCAAAAACTGGTGCACATCCTTCATTGGAATTGCCACCTCTGGTTTTGGCCAGATATATCTGGCTACCATACTCTTAAGAGGACTAAACTGATGGTATAGAAATTTGAAATTTCTTTGGCTTGGGAAACAACCTGTTGCTTATTCCTGTTGTTTCTTTCTTGGAAAAACTCAAAAAAGAAATTCATATAGTTCATTCCCCTACTAAAATTTTTTTATCATGGGAAGATGTACAGATATCTTGTGGCAGGACGAGGTAACTTTCAATTAACTGTTTCATTACCATCTGAGTGATAAGGTTCAGATTATAGTTACAAATAACGTTTTGGAGTTTTAAACGGTTTTTCTCGGGTATAGTATGGCGAGCTTTACAAAAAAAAGGAAAAATACAGTAAATTTTTAAAATTTTAAAAAACTGAAATTGGGGAAAAATAAAATAAGTGAAGAACTAATAGCACCAGCATCAAAAGATAAGTGCAACAAATAAAAAATAGAAAATGAAAAAAAACTGTTTGGCATTAAAAAAATAAAAAAGTAAAAAAACATGAAAAAAATGTGTTTTTTTCGTTTTCAACATTTTTTTCAAAAAAAACATTTTTTATTTTAAACGGCAATTTAATTTATCGCATTTTTCATGTTTTTTTGCAAGAAAAAACGTTTTTTGTGACACTGCTTCGATATTCAGATACAGGTTGGTTATCACATAAGTCGAACATGTTGATCCCTCCTTTTCACTTCAAGATTGGATCTTGTTTTGCTATATAGCATGCTTGAAAATGAGCTATTGCAAACAATTGTAAATCAGTGAACATGATGCAGTAAATATCAAAACCTAGCCAGATTAGAACCAACTTTCTAGTATAGAGAGAACTTACCTGGTTAGTACCAATAAGATACAAATGGAACACTGTAAGGCCTCCAACAAACCAAACAGAAATGAAGCAGTAAATCATAAGTATCAAGGATGCTGGAGCATGCCTAAGTGCACTCGGAACTGTGTGGTAGTCACGATCCATGATAAACTTAATGTTCAAAGCTGACATTGCAAACACATATATGCAAAGGACGGTAGATGAGGAAACAAACATGAAGAAGCACCGATAGTTGCGCTGCCGAAAGGGGGGAAAAGAAAAAGGAGATAAGTAGCAGCAGTATTTAAATTAGCTCAAGTTAGCAAAGGGAGAAAATCATCGAATAATAATGCAAAACGCTTATTCATGCAACAATATTTTCGGATAAAATACAGGACTTATTATCCCAAGTCAATAGGAAAGCCTGTTTCAAATGGATGAGACTGCAGGTATGGGGATTCAACCAATTTTATGGAATTCACAATAACACCCATACACAGGGCATGGTGTGAGAAGTAAATTGGGAAATGCGTATGACATAGAGGAAAAGAGACCCCAATCAGAACTTGATGGGATATGACACATTGAAGCAAGTTAATCCATATTTTTCTACCCAAAATTTGTGATGTACTCTCTTCTAGAGCTGTCAATGAATGACTAATAGATTTAATATGACTGACGCTTTGACAAATGTTTGGAGTTTAAATCAGATATGGCAGCCTCACACATTCTAACATCCACCTATGACATTCTCCATCCAAGACATCTAAATTTAAGTTTTGTTTTGCATTACTGAAAATGGCAGATTTAATGTACATAGAAGCAATAGTTCCAACATTACACAAACTGAAAGTTCTTCAAGATAGTTCAATATATTTTAAGCTGTATGATCTGTCTGGAGTTTCTAAATGGTCGTACCTTCTCACTTACACAGGCTTAAGACAGTTGGAACCAGAGTGTCTAATGCATATACAATCAATACGTACAACATTACATAAATTAGTTAGTCTTCAAGAAAGTTCTCCACATGTTTAACCCTTATAGTTAGTCTGAGTCTCTATATAAATATTCTCATTTAAATAGGCTTAAGATGGTTTGGAGTCAAACTCCTTGTTGCAAACTAACTTAACTAAGTCTAAAAGAGTCAATGTTTCATTTTGCATGTTCTCCATCTGCTAGATGCAATTTGTGATTCTCAACTGAGAAGAGGTTCTCTTATATACATTGTCACTTCCCTATTTTGTATACAGAGGTTGCTTTCTTCACCTATTGCACTAGAGTTTAGCATGATCATAAAATATGTGAAAGCAAAAACGAACATCTAGAAAGAGAGCTTAACTAAAAAGTAAAAAAGAAAGGAAGTCTAGACAACACAGAAAAAGGGGAAAAAGAAAATAGTGAATAGAGCACAAATGCGAAAGGCAAAATGGAAAAATCTACGCCCCTTATGCGAGAAGGAAAAGTTTTAACAATTATTACAAAATAAAAACTAACCTAATCCATGCCAGATGAGCTTTCCATAAATTTCTTCGCTTATGGCTGCATATATTGTGGGCAAATTTAACTTGAATGGACATGCAAATTTCCTACCATGCTTATGGGCCACCATTATGAAGTTTAGTCTTTCCAAGCGGCTGACCATAATTTAGAAACCTCTCCCTTTCTATCTCTCTCAACTGGTTTCTGGAATGTTCTGAACTAATGTAATTTGGCTTCAGCTTCCAACTTTTCATCGGAGCTTGGTTTTTGTGACATTGGCTATAGCTGTAGCTCTCTCTCTCTCACTCTCTCTCTCTCTCTCCCCCCCCCCCCTCTCTCTCTCACACACACACACACCTGCTTTCTGCAATGTTCTGAACTGATGTACTTTGGTTTGAGCTTCCAACTATTCATTGGAGCTTGGTTTTTGTGGCGTTGGCTAACAGACATGAAGATTTCCCACCATGCTTAGCCACCATTATCAAATTATTCTTTCCAATGGGCTGATCATAATTTAGAAAAGATGACTACAGAGCATTGATTCCCTCTGTCTCTGTGTGTGTGTGTGTGTGTGTGTGTGTGTGTGTGTGTGTGTGTGTGTGTGTGTGTGTGTGTGTGTGAACGAGTAGAACTAGATAAGCATTTTAAATGGTTCTATCAGTGACAATTTGGATACACAAGATGATTTCAACTAAAGGTTTAGATCCCCATGTCCTTTTCAGAAGATGAAAGAAAAAGGAAGACAAGTAGGTAATGACAACCAACTCTTTTTCAAAAAATGAAGACTGAACCCTTGCAGAAAGACATCAAGAAAATCAGATAGTCACTGATAGGACTAGCCAAAATGATTACATGGTCCCGCTCATTTCCCACGCACATAAACACACAAATAAATTACTAAGTAGCTCAAGCGAGATATAGAGAAGCTAGTTGTTTACCTGCCCAATGCACTGACCGACCCATGGGCAATGATGATCAAATCGTTCCACACAATTGTTGCAAATGGAGCAATGTGAGCAGCGTGGAGGACGATATAGCATGCATGTATCACAATATTTTACTTTCACAGTCATGCCATTGAATGAAACTTCTTTGATACGTGGAAATCGAAGTCTTGGAGTTTGTCCAGCAACACCATCATTCGCAATTGAGGATTCATATATCTCATCCTCAGGAGGATGTAGAGCTCTAGGAACGATTCCAGGATCTTGAGCAGAAGTTAGGAGAAGAAGCACCAAAACCTTGATTAAGTGGTGCCAAAATAAACTCATCAATTCTCAGAAGAAACAAAATGACCAAGAACATCAGAAAGAATATACAACATTGGCAACAGTCTATCACATATTAGAAACTGAAAAAAAAAAAGAATATGAAACAAATATAACACACATGCACACACAAAAATGGAGTAACTCATCATGTTACTCAAATACGATAGTTGACATATGTGGCATTTTTGCACCACTTCTTACAAAGACGTAACAAATGAAAGTGAGCTATATGCATTCAATTTTAAGAATCAAAACGTAGTTTGCTCAATTAGTATCTCAAATACATTTTATGCCCGAAAAAGAAAATGAAAATCAATAATCCAAAATTTTCTAAGTATCCTAGGCTCAAAAATCATACATTTCTCAAAGTAAAAATCAGTTTAAACTCCCATTCTTAACCATGAAAATCTCTTCCTACATTGCTAAGTGTGAAGCCTCCTTTGAGAACACAAGATCAAGTCCTCAACGACTTGATTAAAGTTTTAAACAAACAAGAAAATATTCTCAACACAAAGAGCTCAGTCTCTCATGGACATGCTTGTACTAAGGCAGAAAAATGTAAAAGACAAATATCATCCATGAAGACAAAGAAGGAATTTGAGAGTGATGATGCACAAGGGGGAATAACTCCTATATATATATATATATATATATATATATATATATATATATATATATATATATATATATATATATATATATATATATATATATATATATATATATATATATACATGAGAAAAGGGAGATGTCAGAGCTAGGCGTTTGGCTAGCTCCAGACTGCAGCATGAATTCAAAAATAGAAATAAATAAAAAATACATAAATAAAGATAGAAATGAAAAGATACATAAGAGCAAACAAATAAATATAAAAGATTCCAAGGGACAATAATATACCATGAAAACAATAAAGTGACTTTAGGTAATTCAGTCAACAAGAACTTTCCTAAATGTCAAGAAAGCATGATATGGTAAGATTTAGAATATGTCAAACAACCATTGACATGGGAAACACTTCTTTGAACAGCCAGGCAGAGTAACTAGTGAAAGAGAGAACTAACATAGAAAGTGAAGACGATGGCCACCACTAGAATTGCGTAACCAGCATTGTATGCAGGAAATTTGTGGAGTAGATTTCTTGCAACAAATGCACAGAATAACGCCACAGGTACAACAATAAGTGATATAGTTACAAGAAGAGACCTTGCATCTGGACCAAATATTAATCTGCCCCCGAAGAAAAATATCTGCATGATAAATTGAGACAAAAAATCAGTCCAATGCAAGTGATATAAATAGAAAAAGAATTATGTATAAATGAAAGATAAACTTCCCAATATGTAACATAATAAAAGAACACAAACTTAGAAATATAGCAAGGTATGTGCCAACCTTTTCATCTTCTTAAGCTATCCAAATTTTTTATTCATAGCAAAGACTTAGTGCACCATTTTAACAGTATAGATAGACAGCAGATACTGAATTTTGTTGAATAAAAGTGTAATCAAATCTATCAAAAGACAATTGACCAGATACACTATTATCTTTCTTTCTAGAGTTGATCATTTCTTTTCTTAATCTCTTATTGGTAAAAATGTGTGTGTGTATAACT
>JAANDH010000092.1:421717-497926 GCA_011799765.1 Nymphaea thermarum
TTGATTAGGACTTACGTTATAAAATCTTTTATTTTCTAAATGCAGTTCATCTTTCACTTTTACTAGTTTTCTTTGGTCAGAGGCCTCGTGTTTGCATTATGCACGCAAAAGAAGCTGTGGAACAATTGAAAAGGAAGAGAGGGAGAGAGACTGATAGAGAAAGAAAGAGAGTGAGGAAAGGGAAAGAAACGAAAAGAAAACATCAAGCGAGTTGGTACAAGCTTTTGGGTCTAATAAAAGGTACGTGGGCTGTTCTTCCTTGCTTATGCGGCTATTCCCTTCGTTTTCTCTCTTATTCATTTCAATAATTTAAAAAGTTCAAATAATTGCTCAAATCAATTATGTACATCACATTCATTTATTTGTGTAAGGTAGCCCATTTAACCACTTGATTAAATGGTTATATATATATATATATATATATATATATATATATATATATATATATATATATATATATATATATGTAAGGAAATTGAATAGTTGAGGGAATAACAATGAAAACCGTTTGATCTTAGTGATGAATGGTTGATAGAATAACAATCAGAAAAAGGAGATAGACATTTTCATTATGCATTATTAGATGATACATTTTTTTATTGTTTTTATATTAACTATTTATCACAATGTATCAAATGTCCCTTTTGAATAAGCTAGGTAATTTGGATAATTAGTGTCACCATTCACTTTTATATATATATATATATATATATATATATATATATATATATATATATATATATAAGTGAATGGGTGATGGTGACTTTGGCTATTCAAAGTTACCCAGCCAACTAATTAGGATCATCTATTGATGTACATGAATGATTGAAAGAAAAATATAGAGAAAATGATGAGAATTAACACTACATGACGATAATGTCTATTATTAGTTTTTTGTTTTTCTATTAACAGTCCATCATATTAGATCAGACGGCCCTAATTAGATGGTTGGCCAATTGGATGACTTTAAAAAGCTAGAGTCACCATTCAATTTTTCTATATGACTTTAGCTATTCAAAATTACCCACCGTCTAATAAGGATCATACATGTGATGTACATGAATGGTTGAAAGAAAATATAGAGAAAAATATGAGAATTAATACTACATGACAAAAATGTCTATTTTTTTTTAACAGACCATCATACTCAATCAGATGATTTTGATTAGATAATTGGGTGAGTTTAAAAAACTAGAGTCACCATTCAATTTTTTTATCAATTTTTTTATATGACTTTGGCTATTCAGAGTTATCTAACAATCTAACCAATGTCATCCATTTGATGTACCTGAATGGTTGAAAGAACAATATAAAGAAAAAGATTATGATTAATACTACATAGCAAAAATGTATATATATATATATATATTTTAATAATCCACCATAGTAGATGAGATGGTCCTGATTAGATGGTTGGGTGACTATAAAAAACTAGAATCACCATTCAATTTTTCTTTATATATATATATATATATATATATATATATATATATATATATATATATATATATATATATATATATATCATTTAGACATACACAGTTTTAAAATGAGCAAAGCCTACCAAGAAGAAGAAAGCTGTAGTCTCGGTAGTGCGACGATCGCCTCTTCTTGCCCAACAATTATTTAATTGTATATATAATTTTCAAAAATAAGTTATATTATTTTAAAAATAATTAATTACAAAAACAAAATATGAAAAGGAGTAACCCTGTACCAAACCTGTATCCTTATTGGCAAAAGGCCACTATGAAATGTATTGGCCGATAAACTCTCATTCATATTATTTTCCAAACACTTAGATAGTCGATTGACGAGTTTGTTAGTCCCTTTTATACCCGTTTTACTAATAAAACAGACCGTGAAAGTCTCGTTAACCAACATTAAATCATATTAATATCAATTTTTTCATTTTCAATTTCAAACTAATAATAGAAAATGGCTTATTAAGGGTATCAAAAGCTTAAATATAAGAAAATTTCATGTGCTTCGTATCCGGATATGAGTTTTGCTACGGGCCGATACGGGCCAACATGAAGCGGTAACGATAACATTCATGTAGACATGGACAGGGGTAGAGACAGAAATTACAGGTAGAATTAAAGTTTCTAAATTTTGACTAGGGCCGAAATATCATATTTTAAAATTTTTATATAAAACAAGAGAATTTTTTTAAAATTTACATGTAAATTAAAAAAAAATATGAAGTGGGGTTAGGGCCCAAGCATTTTTCAATAAGTACATGCACACTATATAAATAAAAGCGAAAATGTCAAAATTAATTAAAAATAAAAAAACTGCAAAATATAAAAAACAATAGGAAATTGGGAGGTGTACAACGTTTAGAATAGATGTTAAAAGGGTATCTTTGGCTTATATAAAAGTGTTTTATTACTAATACGTCAATTAAACCAGCGCTTAAAAAAATAAAAAAAAGCAAAATTTATCTAATTGCTAAAGGCATCCATTAAATCGGCACAGTACAAGAAGCCTCGATGATACACCATTATCATCGACGATCTGACATTATACTTTTATGGATGTGACAGATTTATGGTAAAATCCATGGTTCATAAAACTAAGCATCTCATGTCAAATTAACATTCATACTTAAAGACCGTTATTTTGCTCTCTTGTATTAAGAAAATATCAGTTTTAAGATTGGAAGAGAGAGAATCTGATATAAAATCCATGGTTCTCAAATCCCAAGGATCTCAAATCGAAAGATATCAAAACTCAAAAGCTCTCTTAAGCTAATCCTAGTTCCTTTGAGAAAGGATCTCATATCTCAAATAAGTGGCGGAGTACCACTAATCGATCTCTCACTTAAGAGAATGGGTGATTGCAAGGCGTTGACTCAAGTATAGTGTGGGCACTACATGCTAGGTCCAGCTTAATCACGTGAGCGAGAGGGTCAATCCCATCGCTCAAAGTGAAGCCCGAAAGCCCCCCAATTCCCCCTGCATCCGGGGTTCTGAACTGCGTCATTGTCAGTGATAAAACAAGGCACATTTTAACTTGGATGTCGTGCTCTGCCACCTTAAAACAGAGGAACATAGTGCCCACGATAATCGAACTAGAGATATGCTTTGTTTCATGCCCTTAACCCGACCAGCTACGCTACAAGGTGCAAGATTTTAGGAGTTGGTATGGGGCGCTACTGTCTCAAATCATGGAGGATCGTAAAGTGTACAAACTGATCTATGGCCAATATAAATTTATCCGGATCTCATATCTCAAATCACCAAGGATCTCAAAATATTTCTTACCAGTAATATGACATACCAGCGGTGTGGGCTTATGTTTTTTATATTTGTATTTTGAGAATGAATTTAAAGTTGTTTATTTCATTGTACTTTACATGAGTGAACAAACCGATGCCGCACTTATATGGAATAGGGACGTCAATACCGTTGTTTACAAGATTGACATTCAATACTGGCGCTTGTTCTATTTCAAGCTTTCTCGTGGGTTTCGAAGTTTGAAACCTTCTCCTGAAAGGAATCTCAACGGCCATCGCTTAAGTAACGGTTACATGAAAAGAAGATATTTTTTTTTTCTTGTTCCTTTTTTTTTTATATTTTTTTAAGTTGGACAAAGGGACTTTTAGGGAACTCATGGTCAACTATGGGTTTATAATTAAAATATCCATTGATTAATCCAGCTTAGCCTGGAGAAGTGTAATATGGCTAGTTGGATTGAGGGATCGATGAAAGTTCGCTCATCAGTTTGATTCTTATAGGTGTTATAGGTGTTTTTCTTGTGAATTATGAGTGAATATGTGCATTTTAGTTGACGGATGTACAACATTTTCCCTAAGTTCCAAAGCAGCCGGGAGCGGTAACAAATTGAAAGAGCTAGAGGAAGAAGGGCTTTGGTCACTTTAAGATATCTTTCCTCTTTAATTGACGGAGCTCAAATTCAAAAGCTCTATCTGGTTTGTGTGTGGCGCATGTCAATATTGGAAGCTTGTGGACTGTTTTTATAATTTTTTTTTTATATTTTACCACCTATGCCTGAAGATTTTGCTTTTAACTCCTTAGACAACTACCTTCCCAGAAAAGTCCATCCCTCCCTTTTTTTTTTTTATGTCAGGAACTTGGGAGTTAGGAGAGTCCATTCATCTGGTTACTATTGTCTAAACAAAGGAAAGAACCGCTTATACTAAGGTAGTGTTTGATGACTGGAAATCCATTTTTAGATTGAAGAATCTAGTTTCACCAATCGAACAATAAAAAATAACACTCAAAACTTTTAACTATTTCATAATGCAAAATTTCTGTTATCAATTTCAAGTCAATATTTTCTTCAACTTAAATTTTTTGAGAAGAAAACCACCAAACAACCCTTTTTTCAGGGCCTTCAATCTCCTCCAAAAGAAACTTCTTTCTTTTTCTCTTTCAGATTAACTGATTGATTGGTAGTGCAATCGATCGGGCTATGTGCTGAGTATTAAACATGTATTAGCCCCTCTCTCCCTTCCAATTTTAGCCAAATGCATTCCAACAAGGCTATGACTGACTTCTTTAATTCCTCCAATATTCCCATTGGGGATAACCCGAGGGATATATTTACCATGCTTAAGTTGAAGATAGATTTGAAATTTCTAATATGTGAATGATGGCCTTGGCATTTGCTTGATATGAAAGGGTTCATTTTGAAAAAACTAAAAAAAAAAAAATATTTTGTTGCATGACGTGCGATTAGCCGAGATTTACGAGAAAAAGCATGCACATAAGTCACAACTATAAGTCTAATAAGTACATATGCAAATTAATGTTGACTTCGCAACTAAACGCTAGGTCTTCAGTTGTGAAAGATCTAAGCTCAAAGTCTTTGCGTTGAATTCAGTGGGAAAATTCTGAAGAATTTGGGAGATGGAGTTTAAGTTTTTCATTTCTTTAGAAAAATAAAAAGAATGAGAATGATGATTCATATTAGAATCTCACTGAAATGCATTCCTGTTTGGAGAGCTCATACAAAACAAATCTTGGAGAAAACAAGAAATCGTTGGCACATATAATATCTATAATTTTTTTCTGTGTATTCTTCTATTTCCTTTTTACAGTTGCCAGTATATGATCTTCCACTGACTTGATGTCGCGGCTACAAGAAGCTTGATCTTACTGTAAAAGAATTCATGCAAAAAAAGAAAAGAAAGAAAGAATTATATGCATATTAAGTAGAGATACGATGAATCTCATCTCTTGTTACCATATGCAGCAGATTGTTGATGACAATATCAAAAGCATCCTGAAACTTCAGCAACTTTGAATCAGAACCAGCATAAATGATCCGAGGCATGAGCTCGAAGATGATGTATCTTCTCATCTCTCTTCTTTCTTCAACCGGTACCTTGCTAAGCACATCCAGGACATTCACCTTCCCCTGCTTCACTTGTTTTTGATCTATGTAGACCGAGTAGCGCCTGCCATCCTCCGGCAAGTGCCATGGATACTGGTAGAATGCTGTGAAAGGATCAAATACAACTGGGATGCAACCATAGACAAGTGAATCAAAGAAGGATTTCCTGGTTGGGCTATCTCCAGGAGGCTGCAAGCAGAACTCAGAGTCCATGAAGAGCTTGATCACTGTCGCAGGGTTCACGCAGTCACCTGCTTTGCAATCAAGATAAGTGCAAAGACTTGAGTTCTTCACGCATTCCTGAATCAAGATTGATCTAACGTTGGTCTTCATTTTCGGCCGTCCACCGGCAGCGAAACTAATGAAAGTTGTCCTGTTGGAGCTGGATAGCTTGGATTGCAGATTGGTGATGTCCTCATCTGAATTGGGGTGGAAGTTTGTAGGGTAAGGAATCCCTACATCACTGATCTGCCAAGGTTGGCGTTCTATTATTAGTTTAATTGGGTTCTGCATCTGATCTAACTCTAAAAAATTTGAGCCCCACTCCCCATTTCTTCTCCTCAAGTCATATGAGATGGTACCCAATACAAGGAAATGATCCCTCCCTTGCTTTCTCACCCATGAGCTCTTGGTCTTGATCCATTCTACAAGCTCCAGACCAAGTTGGTCCTTGGCACTGACTGTGGCACCATTGAAATTCATCTTCAACACATTCAGTCCTCCATAGAATGGAACATAGAAAAGGGAGGCTTCTTCTTCTTTGAAAACCCGGCAACGATGATTTTTGATCAGAGAATGGAAGATTGGCTCGAGCGAGAATTGATTCGTCGAGTACCAATTTGGACCCAGTTCATGGACAGCTCTTCCCATGCCCTGGTTGGTGAGGTAGCTACAGAAATTCATCCATGGGAAGATGTCACCACATTTCTCTAGCATTTCTTTGTTGAATTTAGCAGGCAGATCATACACAAATATACCTTTCCCCTCGCATGCAACATTAGTACAATTTCCTTGGCATGTATTGCTTTGAGCTACATACCTTAGCTTCTGAATTTGCTTCTTTACTTCCCTCTCTGCATAATATACTTCTTCAGCACTTTGATTCCTTGGTGTTGCACTTTCCTGCAACTGCAAGCTGCCCTTTGGATCCGACGGCATGCTTGTCGAATTGGACTCAGCATCTGAAAGCTTGTAATAGATGTGGTTCTCCTGCATCACCACTGTACCTGGAGCCTTAAGCCTCTCCTTAGCAGTATGTGTTTCTTCTTCAAGATGTGAAGCGTGTAGAGCCTTTCCATGAAGGTCATGCGCATGGGCTTGCAGGGGATCAAAGTCAGAACCAAGGCAGTACGCCTTTAGCCTCGGTGAAGAAAAACATATATGGAAGGAAGATACTGGTACAAGAGTTGAGGAGATTATGCTTAAAACGATGAGAAGGAGACATACTGTAAGAAACCAGAAAGAGATGGTGCACCTTTCCCTTGCCATTCTTCCACTACCCATCACTCTTCATTAATGGCAGCCTCTCTCTCTCTCTCTCTCTCTCTCTCTCTCCCTCTCTCTCTCTCTCTCTCTCGTTGACAAACCGTTCTGTATATGGTTACAAGCAAACATTCTGAACCTGAGATGGCTATTTATGATAGTCGAACAAATAAATGGTAGTTTATGACCGAGTCTGTTTGCTCTGCTCTTCAACAATGGCGGCCTGGATCTGTGGGATCCACACTGATACAGCCAACAATATTCCGGTTTACATGGACTTTATGAGTCTTCATGAGGCAATCCATGCGCGATACACGCCGTTGAGAGGAAGATTAATCGCGTCCCTCATCATCATATAGCAGTAAGCATCTCTCTTATGACTTCTGCAACACCCAAATTGGAAAAACTTTCGGTTTTGGCTGACCACTTTGGCCTCATATTTCAGGGAACGTCGACACTTTTTATGTTAAAGACGAAGCAGGACCTACCTCTTCGTTCACATTCGTCGGCAGAGACCTAAAAACAGGTCAACTGGAATCTGCAGGAATGAACTTTTTGACGTTCGTTTGGGATGTTGCTGGCTTGCGCGGTGAAGGTGAAGTCCTGAGGATCAATTGGAAAGCACGTTCACATGGATGGACTCAATACGTGACAAGGCCGGAGTCAGAAAATTTTTGTCTAAGGGACACTAAGATATAAAATTGTAACTTTTTAAGAGGTGCCAATATATAAACGAGAAAAATTGCTCAAAAATATTAATATAAAAAACATAAAATTTTTTTGGGTCCGTGTGGGCAATTGCCCACATGTAACCCCACTGATGCATGTACTTTCCATTTTCAGCCTCTCGTTTACTTTCCACTTACACGCTGTTTTCCAAGTCTTACGGCGATCCATGCTAATCGTTCCTTTCCCCGCTTCTACTAGTAGTCTAATTCCATGAATCCAATATAGGAGAACCCCAGCAGCAAGGGGCGAGCCCCCCCAGTGAAACTCAAAGTATTATCTTTTTTGGGTTGTGTGAAGAACATTTTTCTGTCCATTTCTTGTAAATACTTATCCATGAGCTTCCTAAATTTTTGGGCACTCCACATCTATTTTGCCAATCAATGTGGGAAGCAACAGGGCTCGATGTAGTAGGAAAGGTGAGCGTGGATGGTGTCCGGCGGCCTCACCAGAAATTCCAGCCTGAAAGAGAATCTGAAGGTTTTCCCAGCATGCCATGGACGGAGCTCCGGTGATTGTGAACGGCTGCAAGGTGGAGATCAACTGTAGGGAAGACAACTTCTTTCTGCGGTCCTGTTAAAGCAAAAGAGAGGGAGAGAGATGGCTGTCTATAAGACCCCTTGTATGGGAACGAGTTGGTGGTAGATTTCTGATTCTGATGAGCTGGTTCAGGCAGCGGAGTTAATACTATACATGGCTTGACCAAAACAGTTGACAGAATTAAACAAGTGTATGTCAATTCAGGTAAAAACAAATCGGTTATATACTAATTATGTGGCTCTTGTTTTTTTTTCATTTGAATCTGCATGAACAAGCGAACTCAGGTTAACACTATTCACTATTCTTTTTCCTTCAGCTTGGGAATCATCTTCTATATCAAGGTCCATTTATCAGCCAGGACACAAAGTGAACAAACATTTTGGTAGGGAGATCAGCTTGATAACCTTGAATGGCATCATATTCTGGTTTCTTTGATGTCCTCATAGCTCTTCTCGTTGAACCAGTTTGATGATGCCCAACATTTATTCCATAATCCAATCCCATACCTCAAGCACCTTGTTTGTTTGCTAGCCCCATCTGCAAGCCGGTTATAGTCCATCATTTGATCTATTTTTATATTTACAGTACCAAGCTTGATACTTCTTTTTTACTCAAATTATTCAGTGACCCTTGATTGCTAAAAGATGATCAAAACCGCTAGTTTCTGAAAAGTCGTGCAAGATAGAGAATTCGCATTGCATTTACGCTTTCTCCGAAGAAGCATGTCTTCTAGTTCCAGTTCATCTAATCGTGATGTACCTGTAACACGTACCTCCTTTGCTCTTTAGAACCATGTAGCCAAAAGATGGCAACTGGTAGTAGCTATGGCAACTGAGATCAGCCATTGTTGATCCATCCTAGACTTCGTAAGCACATTCCTGTCTCCATCCTCATCTCCATCTCTATACCACTTTCCAAACAGACAGGTAAGCACATGCAGGATGCTCAATTCCTGCTTTATAACGGCTTTTTAGTGTTGTGAGAGAAGAGAAACAAAGTGTGTGCATGAACACAAAGCTTTGCTTTGCTCTAAATATAAGAAAAAGTATGCAAAGAACATAGTGATATGTGCATATAGAAAACATACAACTTGGCGCAGATCAGGAAAGGCTAAAAAATTATTGTATTGGCATTCAAGACAATGCAATACATGTTCTTGGTGTTATGAAGGATCAATAGCTATTCCAAGACCATGTAGATGTACAAATTGCAGCACTTCGCAGCATACCAAAAGTACCTTGTTGAAAAGATATTTCATGGGTAGTCCTACTACTGCCACACCTTGGTTTCCTTCCGCCAGGTCTGAACCACAAATGTAGCTTCCAAAAAATACGCTGAGCAAGTCGATCATTTATGAACATCGGGGGGAAAAAAATTTCCAGACGTTCAGCAGGTATTTGTTAGTCTATTTGCTGTCCCAATCCAGTGTAAGATAGCCTAGAAGATACCGCTTTATGGTAGCCTAGATAATAATATCCTTAAACCTCAAAGTTGACACATCCAAAAGCAATGACAAAACATAAACAAATTTAAATAGATTGAACAGGGGCAGTAGAAACTGCAGTTCATTAAAGAGTCTCATTACAAAACTGTTTGGCAGTAGACCATCAACTGATTCTGCGGATACAAAGCTGCCAACAACAAATAAGAGAAAAGCCTCATCACAAAACTGCCAAACAACAAATGGAAGAAAAATCTCATTACACAGGGAACTGAATTAATTTTATTAAGATAAGCAAGCGTAAAATAAGACCTATAATCTACTTATTAGGCAATCTGGAATGGCCTTATTCTTTCCCCACCAGATGTGAATCCAGCTTCACCAAAGCAGGACAATAGGACGACCTTCTAAATTGTGATGTCTGGGGCTACCATTCACATAAGAGGTAGACCATGTCATAAAATGAACTATGTAGTTTCAGCCAGAAGGGCCAGCCTAGCAATGTCCAATGCAGCCTCCACAGATGATGCACTCTGAAGCTTTGATTTGCTGACAATTGGTTGCCTCCTAGCTAACCCAGGAAGGAGCTCAAACTCCTGAAATAAAGCATCAAAAGTTAGGCCACGTAACATCAAACAGGAGAAGGCCATTCCAATCAATCGTTTATTCATCTTTGCCTGTGCAACTGTTGGTCACACTATTGGGCATTGCTGATTAGATTGGGGTGCATGTGAGTGTGCATGTGTGTGCGTGCATATGGAAAATAACTAAATAAGTGAAATCAATCTGGACTAAAGGTTGGTACATTTTCCCAGCAAAAGGTTGTTGTGTCTGGTCTGCATGGATACCAATATTGGGCATTGCTGGTTAGATTGGGGTCCGTGTGTGTGTGTGTTGGTGGGGGGTGGGGGAATCAGTGAAATCTGGAGTACAAAGGTCGGCATGTTCGCCCAGCAAAAGGTTGGTGTGTTTTGCCCAGCTAAAGATTGGTATGTCATACATGCTTTGATTTTCAACATTGAGGAAAACAATTTCTCAGATGTCATCAAAGATACTGAGGTGAAAATACACTTCCTAGAAATGCTTCAAATCCAGTGGCCTGTGGCAATCTAATACCTACAGGGATGCACATGGAAAAATGAGCAAGTTCACGAAATAAGATTATGCTTTCTTAAAACTAAAAAATGATTCCTTGAAAAATAAGTTGACAAGTTTAAATTGAGTTTTCTTATATCAAGTTTGCACAATTGTTTGATGTTTTGTTCTTTCTCATTCTTATTTTAAATAGGTTAAATTGCTTTGAATGAAATAAATCAAGAATCTTAGTGCTTCTTTTGATGTGCAGATTATCCACCAAAGTAAAACCAGTGGTTGTCCTCATTCATTTACATCTTATCCCTTCTGGTGGCAAAAAACTGACCGACGAGCAAGTGCGAAGGTATACAACTACCTTGATGGATAGAACAAAGAATACGGATTGCTGGATTCACTTTAAATGAAGGACAAAATGATAACCAAAAATTACCATAGTAAATTATTGATTGTCTAACAAATAAATGTATCCCATGGACATTAAATGAAATGAGTGGCTTTGGCATAGCCATCATAAAGCTAATAAGATATAAAGCTATTACTGGCAATGACAAAGTAAAATTGATAATGAAATTATGATTTCTGATCAAGAAGTCTAAGCAATGTGAACATTGTGATGTCTTGGCCTCACATGGTCACAAAAAAAAAAAATCAAAATTGTGATTTCTGATCAAGCTGTCTATGTAATTTGAAATTTTCAATTGGAAAATGAGAGAGAATATATCAAATTCACATAATCACATAATGAAGTTAAATACCTGTGGACTTCCACTCTCAAGGAAAATTCCCTTTAATCTTCCTGTGGTAGATTAACCATATAAAATATATTTTAAATGAATGTTCTGTTGAAACATAAATATCAAAGAACATGGAAACTAAAGTCTACACACCTGATTCAAGCCAGAAACAGGCCATCTTCGGATCAAAGTTTCCAATTTCAACTGTTTCACCAACTAAGTACAAAGAACAGGAGACGAGTGAGAATCAATCAAGATAATATAAGGTATAAATCTGCAAAAGAATGCAACAACATAAGAAAGATGGAAACCATTATCTCCAAAAAACTGCCACCAGACTTTTCTGGTGCTCCCCTCATGCTCAAAAACTCTTGAGTAGAAGTATGGTAAGTAATTATATCTGTAAATTGTATAATTTCCATTGTTAGAAAATATATTTTGCAGAGCTACCTCAATTGACCAGCTCAAGAACACCAAATGAAGTTATTCTAGACTTACGAATCATTATGTATGCCCAGTAGTGCTTTAACGCAATGAGCAGCAGATTTACGAGCATGATCTACATGCTCAACTCGTGCAATACGATCATAAATCTGTTGAACAAAAACTAAAAAGTTGCTTTGGTGATTTCACTTGAAAGCAAGAAACATTAAAGTGGACGCTTACCTTCAAAGGAAATGCTGCTACATCACCAATAGCAAAAATACCAGGTAAGCTTGTTCTGAAAAGACTATCAACCTGATGAAATTAACCTCTGGATGAATCAAGAGACCAAAAGATTTTCAAAATGTTCCTAAACTTATGAACTGCGATATTGATTTAATATCAATAAACTTCAACCTTAAACATAACGGTCCATGTCACCTTTTCCTCATTTTCCCATCTATAAACAGATAGTTTTGGACAGTAAGGGAAATTGTGTAAAACCACAACAGGAATACAATTGACACTGCCACAGAGCTACTGTTCATCTTTGTATCAAGATTTGATGAAGTAAGTAATCTAAAGAGATATATCAGAATGATGATCAAGTTACCCATTATACCATCTACAACAGATGTAGAGGAACCAGACAATTATATTATATAGAACCAGACAATTATATTATATAAAACCAGACATCTTTTACATTAATAATAATGAGACAGATAGGTGCTGGACAATCATACTAACCATTTGGATAAAAAAAATGTTAGATGCAAGAGGTGGGACATGAAGTAGGAACCAAACTGAAATTTGTCCTTGATGACAATTAATCAGCTCATACAAACAAATTATTGATAGCCAATGACATTATGCCATGCACTCCCATGAATGATGCACACTATAACAAGCTTTGTCATCATTGCCACAGGTATCAGCATTATTCTCGAAACTATAAGCTTAGCTAGCTCCAATTTGCTATAATAAAATTAAAGGGGAAATACATTGTTTTCCACAATCATTTTTATCTTTCAGTTTTCTATCTTTAGAATTTACTCTATAGGTTTTAGCTATTGCTTTCGTTAATTTTACTGTATGTGTTTTATATGTAGATAAATTTTGCTCTTCAATCCTTCTGCAAGGTTGCCAATGTGTTAGTACGTTTAAGGCCGTATTTCTAAACTTTGCCAAAACCTCTCGCTCAGGAAAAAAGAAAAACAACAATCTTCGGATTGCAGTGGAAAACTAGCTTAGATAAGTTTATCTCGTTTCTAGGTGATAGCTGCTATGGTTACACATAGTTTGTAATAACTCCAAGCTAATAAAAAAAGAAAATCAAAAGCAGAGCGTGAAACAATATGGCTTTGTGACAGTTCTTCCTGAAGTGTTCTCTTCAGCTTAAATAAAAGCAAATTGACAAAGAATAATTGATTAAATGGTTATAACAGTCCAACATGAAGGTGGTTTCATATTCTGCCTCATGGAAAAAAAACACTGATAGTAGCATTAGATATCATGGAAAACTCAAACTGTTGGTAGCTTCAGATATCCAACTGTGGCCCCACTAACAAACTTCTATTATCAAGATGCACACAAAGTGTCTCTCAAGTGAAGAACTGATCAAGGACAAGCCACCATTCCTGTTATGGTAACCTAGTCCTTGCCAATAGCTTATGATTTCTTCTGAATTGCAGACAGTATCATAGGCTTTCAGCTCCTTCCATTTGCATCCACTACAAGCTTACTTGTTAGGGCTAGGTTTCATGGGTATAATGAGTATGATAAAGTATAAGTAGCATATAGATTCCAGAATTCTGTATTAAGCTTACCCCTACATAAGGAACACATTAAAATATGAAACCAATTATATTTGTAAGCTGTAAAAGCTTCTATTTTTTTTTTCTATAGTAACATTCTTACTAACTGATGATGCAGTATGAAAGATTATTCTGCCTACCTGTATCCCTCCAACTTTGCTGTTCAGTCCAACCACCTCAAATGGGCTGACAGCTGGCTTTGCTCCCATACCAACAACAACCTGCATTTCAGAAAGGAAGAAAAAACAGTTTAGATTCCTTCATTTTCTCAAGGTAAAACAACATATCCAATCCATCATGAGGACAGAATAGGATGGAGAAAGACTGACAATCCAACTACACGAACACAAACAATAGAAGTGCAAGACGGATGAAGGGCAGATCAGACCCACAATTAGACAGCAATCATACTGAGAAGCACCTTTTTGTTTAACATGCCACCATTTTGTTTAATATGCTAACTAACAAATCCTTATAAAAGCTCATATCTATTTTAGATTACAACTACATACACAAACATACAAAACCTGAGTCACAAATTCTGAAACATAGAATACCATGAAATGCATAAACAACATTCATTTATATTCAGCTCATGTCTTGGAGGATTTAGAAGAAAATAGGACTACAACACTATGTCCTTCTGTTTTTAAATTGTAACATGCAAATGAAAGTAAAATAAATAAGATCTAAGATGTCAAATTTGCAATCTTGATGCAGCATATCAAGTCAAGGATAAGCGTGGATCCTTCCATCATCAGCACTTCACTCATAATAACAAAAACCTCAAGGAAAATGACACGAAAATTGAAGACACCTTAATTTTGCATACAAGTTAAAGATTTCAATATAAACAAACCGTGTCGGCATCAATAGTTGATCCATCCTCAAGTTTCACAGACGCAACCTTCCCATCATTACCAGGCTCTAACTTGCTTATAGATTTATTCTGGACAATACAACAAAAATTTGATTACAGAAAACAATATGCACATACTCCTTGAAGGACAAAGTAAGTTGAGCATAGAAGTATTCAACATAAGTTTCACCTTCAAGAATTTAACACCGTTGGCTTGGTAAAGGTCCTCATATCTGTGTGCTAGAGAAGATGTAAACAATCTTGGCATGAGATGATCCTCAGGAAACACAACCTAGATGAAATATATGTCATTAAAGCAATTTAAAAAAATTGCTTACCAGTGTTCAGAATAAGGGAGAAGGGAATAAAACAATTCCAGACAGAAGCTTGAGATTTCAGTCATAACCACCAATGATTTATTCAGTACACAAATGACTTTTGCAGCAGTTTGGATCTATCAAAAATAACTGCCTTTGTAAAACTTAAAGCAGCCATAGCTATTGTTATTAGGTTTTTATCGGCAAGATTTTCCTTGGGTATTAGGTTAGAAGTTTGTTTTCCTTGGAAAAATCTCAGGAATTCAAAAAGTTAAAGAATATACAGAAAATAATAGAAAAGTTATAAAATTACGAGTTTTCAACTAATTTTCTTACAAAAACATTAACGAAAATTCAAAATAATTATTAAAATGTTAAATAAACAAAAAAGTTTGAAATCCACTGAACATGAATTTAAAAAAGAAACTCATGAAGATGTCATGATAGTTTCGCAAAAAAAAAAACTGAAATTGATGATATTTTCAAAATATTGCAGTAAGTTGCTTTTTTTTTCTATTCCTTTTTGGTAAAATTGTTGTGATATTTTGAAAAGATCCATGATATGTCAAATAGTCAACCTCACCCAGATCTAAAGTTTCTAAACTAGCATAAGAACCTTCAGCATAAGTAACAGAAATGAATACCATGAAATATGACACCCTTAAGTGGAATCTTCATAAAAGATGATAACTATTCACAAAGGAGACAAGACAGTTAGGAAATATCTTGGAGCACTAATTGGAATAATATGATAGCCTTGTGTTATGTGAATCAAAGTACTATGATACATGGTACATGCGCATGTGGATGCAGGCACAGATAGAGACACAAAAAGGATCAATAAGCAGAGTAAAAGACTTGATTCACTTAAAGGAAAATATCTACCAAATTATTCAACTTGATTCACTTAAAAAGGAAAATATCTACCGAATTATTCAAGACCTACCTGTATCTCTTTCTGTTGCTACATAGAAGAACCTTTACCATTTGTTTCAAACATCTTACTTATTTTCCTTATTTGAACAGGCACAAGACATTTTTTACTTTATATCAAAAGAAAATAGAATTTTTTATTTGATAATGTCAAGATGCTCAGTCATTTAACAAAGGAACTTGGAAAGGGAAAGTACTGCCTAGCAAAGAACAAATTTCATAAACTCGTGAAACTTACTGTCGTATCAAGTTTCCAAGCAGCAGTGGCTGCAGCCACCTCCATTCCAATATACCCACCCCCAACAACAACTACTTTTTTTGCTTTCTCCTGATGAACCAAAAAGTGATGGAATAAGTGATAATGGGGCACAGGGATAGATATTCAAATAAGGACA
Source organism: Nymphaea thermarum (assembly GCA_011799765.1). Lineage (NCBI taxonomy): Eukaryota > Viridiplantae > Streptophyta > Magnoliopsida > Nymphaeales > Nymphaeaceae > Nymphaea > Nymphaea thermarum. The sequence goes on from JAANDH010000092.1 coordinate 437,844, forward strand.
GAAACTTTTGCATGGTTATTCTACAATAAGCAAACCAGTGGAAAACTTATTAGAAATGAAAGGGCATCCCATTGTATGTTGGGAACAAAAACAACATGCTATCAACTTATGATGCTAATATTCAGCATTATTGGATGAAAACTACAAATCAGTGACAAACATCAGTCATCAAGTTTATAACTCAGACACCCAAAAGAAACCATGTCAAACTCTAGTTCCATTAGATCTTGAGAGAAAATGAAAGACCTCAATGTACTATGGTTTTGGTGCCATTGCTAACCATTACAGAGCAAAACCATGGTATGAATGATTTGGCCCATAACTGACCTAACTACCCAGTACAGTAGATCCCAACCCACCGAGTAGTCTTTTCACACTTCAAGAAGGTTTAAACCAAAACAAGTGGCCATATGGGTCATGTATATATAAATCTTCGAAGATTTCTCAAAAATATCAATACCAAAGTTCTCTCACATGTTGGGCTACAGATCTGAGTGTTGCACTTGGCACTAATACCAAGTTACCAACTGTGATGGCTCAAAACTGACCCAAGCAGACAGTAAGACAGATCCCAGCCTGCCCTGTAACTGGTAAGGTTCACATTGGAATGTAGAAACAAAACAATTAATATATAGTACATGGGTATAGAAACACCTGAAGATTTCTTAAAATTTTCAATATAGGACTATTCAAGTCCTTTCACTCACATGGGGTATTACATGGTAAACATGGAAGGTTACAGCTAGCCCCAATTGGTTTGCTGAAATAAATCACTGTCAAATCCCATAAATTAAGCTCCAAGAGAAGCACATTTAGTTATAAAGCCTTTTATAGAACCAACACGTAGGTAAACTAACCCACCTACAAGGGATATAGGAACAATTGGATGCAGAATCCTGACGTAAAAACAAACAACTGGTTGGAAGTTGAAGCAAATGCCTATTAATCAACTATTTCACAAAACAAAATATAATCTGTTGCATGCATAAGAGGTTCCATCAATACAGGTACAAGCAAGTAGTACAAATTTTTCATAAAACTGGTGCGGAACTAGAAAGATAAGATGGGGAACAATGTTTACCAGTGAAGACACAAACGAATCAGCATCATCAATATCACGGATATAATGAACACCGGGCAACTGTCCACCGATTTTTTCTGGTAGCCTGAAGAGGCAGAATAATTAATTAACTAAAGACCATCTTAACTAGTAACACTAAACACTACATCCAACTAATAGGAAATGCATTTATGCCAACTATGTCCAGTAAGAGGGAGAAACAGGAGCTTGCCAAGTAGCATTTCCTATTTTCTATAATTTTGATACCAATTAACATTGTATATGAAACAACAGAAATTCACTGGACTTAGATAACTGTGAAATAGCAACACAACCGTGAAATAGCAAACTGCATATGAACAGCAAAAAATAAAAATTGTTTTAAGTGACAAAAATCTTACTGCAACATGGTAAAAAGTATCAAGTCATATAATCAATGTGAGCAACTTGTTTAATTTCCTCCTCCGTATATTGAATAAGTCCTTATGTTTACAGATGTCAGAAGATATCACGACTCAAAATTCATAAAGGGACAAATAAACAAAAGAAGGGAGACAGTCAATGTTAACCTAGCGGGAATGAATCTTGTCCTGATTTGAGATCCAGGTATATCATAGTCACATTCCAATCAAATATTTTTTTCCCTTTTCTAACTTCTTCACCAAAGCTCTCCAGAACATACTATGACAGCTTTAATGAAAAAACCATCACACTGATCCATGAAACAGATGCAAGCATGTGACGACCAGATGTCATTCTCATAGTAAGTTATCTGACCACCTATGGCTTATTGAACATATTACTGCTATGAGGCTAGGAATTCAAGGTCTCTGTACCAAAAAATCCCAAGACCCCATTAGGGACACTATAAAACATTGGTTGTACAGCATGAACTTTTTGCTTCTGAAAAATCAGCTGCAAAATGGTCACTACAGACCCAAAACTGATGAGAGCCCAAACCAGTTGCAGACTGACTAGAACATCCAGCTATCTTATCTAACCTCACATGCTTATAGTTCATCCGGAATAAGGTAAGATAAGCATATACAACTACTAACACAATGACCAATACATAAAAGTAACTTGCCTTGAAGCTGAACATCCTGTAGCAATAATAAGAGATCCGTATTTTAAAAGCTTTCCAGTGGATGTAACCAAAGTTTGGTTTCTGGCATCAAAATTAATCACTGGGTCTTCATATAATACCTTCACAAAAATGCAGTTAACATGTCAGAGAATGACACCCAAGAGGTCTTATCCAACAGACTGAAGGAGAGTGCTTCCTCAATGATGCAATTTCACAATATCTACTGCATGTTGGGAAAAGTGATAAACAATATTTCCTGTGGACCTGTCACAACATGATACCTCAATGCCATGATCCTTGTACCACTCAGGTGTTTGTCTTTCACCACCAGAACCCACACATGTATGGAAGCCCTACATGAAGGGACAACAAAAAAAAAAGGATAGTCATTCAACCAATAACGTAACTGTCAAAGGCATTTTCTACACTACTGTAGAACTACGTGTTCATATCCTACATATCATTGCAGGGTCATCTAGTTAAAGAGTTCTAAGAAAATAATAAAGGTGTCATTTGTCCCAATATTGTCCATATTTTTGTGGCATATATTGTAACTATGGGCAGACATGAAGTTGGTGACAATTGTCTGAGAAGTCTGAAGCTGAGAACAATCGCCTCAGGCCTAAGTCAGGTGCAAGCTTTTCTCAGGCACATGAGGCCTTGGACAGTATGTAAGCACTGCTATGTGCAGTCCTATGTTGATCCTTGATTATAACAAGGATGAACTATAGATTTTCACTTTTTCAGTATTTTTTATTTTTTGCTTTTATTTTTCAGTTTTCTTATTTTGCTCTACAGGTGAATATTGGTGTTGCAGACAAGTTTTTATGGCATTATGCTACTGCAAATGTTTTACTCCCAGTCTCTTATATAAGAGAAATAAACCATCGTTTGAGAAGCATTGCTTCGTGCATTTGACCAGGAAAACAAAACTATTTTATTTTGCGTTCTCTTCTTTTCTATTTTGAAATTTTATTGTAATTTTGTGTTTGTTCTCCTGTGAATGAAGTGAAATAGTTTTCATGTTTAAGATCGACAAATATTTCATCGTAATTTTAGACTCTTCGTATAGGTTGGTGCCTTCTCTTGTTCAATGGTGTCTCCTTGTAAACCACAAAGGAAATTGCCTACAAAATCTTTCAACTAATTATGCAGATAAAGTTCTTACAGGAAGCCTTGCTGGCTTTTTATCCAAGGGAAACAGATAACCTTTTGTCAGTGCCGGACGCTCATATGGTGCAAATGCCTGCACAAAAATAGAAAAAATACGATTTCTTATGTAAGTTTGAAAGTTCAACCTAACTGTGAACATGCATAAACTTTTTTATTTTTCAGAACATGGAACAAGAAATATTAAAATTAGTTACTTAGAAATATTAAAGTGAGTTGCTTGTGACAAATCATGTCAGACAGTTGATATGGTTGATGAACAATAACTGAGGTATAGATGGCCTCGCCATAAAAGTTCATCTAAATATGTATGTCGACATGGTCTAAAATTATAGACTCGTTTCAACAACAAACTCTTCTATGATGACGATGCGGCCTGTTGTCAGAAAGGAATTCAGCACCATCAACAAATTCAAATCGAACTATTATAGTGAAGGGCAATGAGCGCAAATCAGCAGGTGACGGATACAAGTACCTCCTTGGAGACAATGCACAACCTCCCATCGGCCATCCCATGCTCCACAAATGTCCGAGCGGCGTAACCTGCTGAATTGCCGCCTCCAACGATCACGAACCTAAATACAAGCCGCAATTATTCACATGCCTTACTCAAAACAATAATCATAACAGAGAAGAGCAGCAGAGCAGCACTGCCACCGACTCACTCGCGATTCTCATTAGCGAATGAAGCGGAAACGGAAAACCTCCTTCGGCCCGGTAGATCAACCCCCCAAGAGGTTCCCCGCTTGGGCAACACACCGAGGAACGGGCTCTGCTGGTACCACGGCGAGACGCCGTGCTTGAACAACGCTGAACTGGCCATCCTCCTCAACCCTGATATTACGGTAACAGAAGGACAAAGAAGCAAAAATATGAAACAGCGGAAAATAAATATCGATGAGGCGAAGAATCGGCACTATAAAAAGAAAAAGACACGGAAGCATAGACGACAAACCTGAGATGTTCATGGCGCCGGAAGAGGCACGAAGTGCTTACATAAGAGGGATGGCTTCAGTAGACAGCGAAGGGTTACAGAGAGAGCCGTTGGCCTCTAATCGTCGGTTCCCGGAGCGAAGAGTCGTCTTCCCACCCTTGCCTTCCTCCGAAGAGATGGGAACCCAGCCCATGTGTACCACCCGAGTCCTGCTGATTTCTCAACTGCCCTGTAGCTCGATCAAAATGGATCTGAATTTAAAAACTGATCGATGGAATGAAAAACAAAGGGTGCACCGAACGCTAAAATTAGTTGCTTTTATTTGGTTAACTTTATTATTTCAATCTTTGTTGGTCATGCGTTTATCTTATAAACTTTTGTCTTTTTAGACACAAAATGCTTGAAAAACCTATCAAAAAGTCATTTCCATGTATATTGATTTTACATTTGATTCAATCCAACATGCTATTTGAACTTTAATTATAAATTACTTTGAGGTTAATTCGAATTAAATCGTTACAGGTTGATTTTATTCCTTATTAAAAGTTTTAATGTATAGTGATATACCATTTTTATACAGTTCTTTTTAAATATTTTTCGAATCGTTTGGGAGCAAAACCCTTTGAGGTTGTCTAACGAGTATGTTGTTTAGTATCAATTTTTTTGTTAAATTCATGAGACATTTGCAAAGTGTTATAATTCCAAACAATTTGTTTGTAACAGCAGGAAAAACAAATAAAAAAAAAAGTTACAACCATCCATTAAAAAAAATAGATGGTCGGATTTTAATGTTTCCAAATGTCATACTAAAACTGGAGTCACGGTTATATATATATATATATATATATATATATATATATATATATATATATATATATATATATATATATATATATATATATATATATATATAATATAATATAATTACAAACAAGATACCAAATAAAGTGTTCACTTTGCATCTTTTGTTTGATAAAAGAATATGTATCTTGGAGATAATGTATTGTGCCTAACTTGTTGAATGTAATGAGTTTGGATTAAATAATAGACCAATAGTCTTTTTAAAATGCAAGCTTCCTTACCTTAAGGGGTTATAGCGCACTGGCGCGGGGAAGGGCTCCGTGCCCGCTCCAGACGTGCTACATCCTCTGGCCCGTAAAAGGGTCCGAAGCAAGCTCGAAACCCGGGGGAGAGGATGACCGGGGGGCGCCGGTGGCCTCTCTTAGGGCGGTGGAATGAACCACTCACCCTAAAAAAAAAAAAATGTAAGCTTCTCCTGACAAGTTATTGATGAAATAAAAGTTGAATGTACAAACATGGTTATCTAAAGTTTTTGCAAGGGATACATACATTTACGTTATTATATACGTACACATACTAGAAGTTGAATGTCATCCAATCAATTTAACGTTGTCTCAGAACTAGGGCGTAAATGTACCGCTAACGAGGAGCAGGCGGACCCCTCGCTAGGCTGCCGGCATCTGAAATGGCGCCGGGGAAATATTTCAACGATCAGAAGAGTTTCCCGCTTCTCATTGCCTCCATTATAGTTTTGAATCACGAGCCATAAGGACGGACTTACCATAATCAAATCTCTTTCTTCCTCCACCCGCCTTCTCTCCCCCCCCCTCTCTCTCTCACTCGATCGGCTAAGGCGCGATGGAACTCGATCATTCGAAGGCGAGCGACGGATTCGCCAAGTCAATCTGCACCATCTGCTTTCAGGAACTTAACCCCGTCATCGAAGATATTCAATCCATTTCCATATGCGGTCATGTCTTCCACGAGTTCTGGTATGTTGTCGACTCTCATTTTTTTGTTTGTTCTACATTTCTATCCATCAAAGATTTATGATGCGTTTGTTTGTTAATCTAAAAGCTTGCAGCAATTACTCGAGTCTTTGCCGGAGGCGAAGAAGAAACCCTGCCCAATGTGCAAGCAGAAATTCTCGCTGAAGCATGTCTCCCGCCTTTACTTGCAGTGGGTCGACGACCCGCTGAAAGCGTCTGCGATAGCGAAATCTCCCCTGTGTGGTTCAATCAGGGACAGCTCTCGGGTATGTTTCCACTCGTTCTTGATACCGTATTCGTGAAATCATACTGAATGTCTTTTTTTTTTTTTTTTTCAATCCCTGTTCCTGATTCAAGTTGTCACGAGGGGAGTTGGTGACGCTAGAGGAGAAGCTTTCCTTTGTGGATCAGGCATTAGAACAGCAACAACAGCATCTTAGGGAGTTGAAGGAGGAGGTGCTCCTATTTTCCTTTCATATAACGCGATCTATTGCTTCTGAATGAATGATTGAATGTTCAAAAAACATTTAATCGTATAGAATTGTTTGCATTATCCATTCACATGAAGAGTTTCTGAAACCACTAGCTGTTCTGTAGTTATCCATTGCCAAAGATTTGGCAGGAAGAGAAGTGGCGCTTAAGATGGAGGCTGTAACGGAGAATTCTATATTTCAGCAGATGCTCAATGAAAAGATGGAGGTGATTGGTCATTCACGTGTTTTGTATAGTTGTAAAAGATGATATTGCTTGATTCTTTTGCAAACCCAGTTGCAAGTTGCTGCAACTAGAATTAGGACCTAACTGTTGTTCGTTATACGTAGCAGGAACTAGAGCAGTCGAAGGCAGAGCGTTCGAAACTGCAGGACAGCATTTTGGCACTAGAAAAAGAGCTTGCGGCAGGCAAATTGTATGGGCATTTCTGTTTTGTGGAGTAGAAGCCGTCCAATGCACATGTAGTTTATTTACACAGTTGCTTTGCTTCATGTCTTCCTTGCAAACACAGGGTATCAAATTTGAATATAGACGAAGAAGAGATTTCGAGGTTAGCATATGCTAATCATGAAGGGTATAGCAAATATTTTGTAGATTCGCTGAGGAAGTCTTTGATCCTCCGCAATAGGTAAAACTCTGGGTCGTTTCTGCTTTTCAAATTTCAGCTTTTCGGGTTCTTAAGTCACACGGGTACGTGGTCTGTTCACCTACCCGTGTCGGTACTAGGGTATGGCTGTATTTTAAAAGTTAAAAGTTAAAACATAAAACATATATATTCAAACTTAATTTGTTCTTTAATTTTGATTTTTCCCTTCTGTTGTGTTTCCTTTCCACCAAGTTTCTATATTTTCCTCTCATTTTTTAAAATTTTGACAACTTTTGTGGATTATTATATACATAATATATATACAACTTTGCAAATTTGTGGATATTTCAAATTTTAGCTTTTTACAGTCATTTGTTTTTCCTCGAATGGTTTCTCTTGATGCCATGATGCTATGTGCTACCCGTGATGCTCTTAGCTTGATGGATGCATATTGAAACTGCAATTGTGCCATGTTGTTTGGATGACCTTTGGTTGCAACCATCGAACAATCCATAGAACGATAATGTTTTGATATTCAGCACTGAAAAATGAATTTAGATCAAAGATTTATTCCTTTGCTTTTTCTCATTTAGGTGTAGAATTGAAATGTTGGGAGCACTCAAAGTCAAAGCTTTTATACTTGTTCAACTTTGGATCCTGATATCCCTGTGACTAAGCATTTTGTAACAGGGAGGGAAGATGCACTGACTAAGCCAAGGACCTTGAATTAAATGAGTCACATGTGTTATCATTAACCAATATTTGATTAACACATGCTACAAATATAGGAAATAATAAGGTCTAACTAAATAATGGAGAAGCTATCTTTTAGAAGTGTTAGGTGGAACCTAAATGATCAGTACAAAGATAAGAGAACAGAACTAGCAACTTGCAATACTAAATGCTATATGTGTGTGTGTGCATATATATATATATGTGTGTGTGTGTGTGTGTGTGTGTGTGTATACAGACACACACACATACATACACACACACTTACACACATGTAGAGTAAAAAAATAAGGCACTATCTAGATGGTTGATGAAACTATGCTTAGGTGGGACTTGGCACACAAGCGGTTCCCCCTCCAACATAAACGTATAAACTGTAATACTATTTGTTAAAGACGGTAACAAAATTAAAAACATCCTTCAATAAAAATCCCATAGTTATCAACTTATAAGTTATAACAATAAAAAAAATCAAAATTCATGATACTACAGCTCTACAAACACGTTAAACATTTCATAACACGATAATAAGCATAATTCAAAGTCCAGAAAATCAAATTTGGTGAATAATTTAAAAAATGTACATACAACATGAGAAAACTATAAAGTAAATATCAGTGATTTTCTATGTTATAAAGCACAATAAATTTTTCCATTTCCTACATACCAATGGCAAAGCCTCTAATTTTCACTTCTAAGACTAAAATATTAAACATAATCTAAATACTCATCTAACTAGAAAAAGATGAAACATAAATCTGCAATATAAGATTGTCTTCTATTTGAAAAATATTAAGAACATAATATAGACACATGTAAAGCAGCGTTAAAGACCTAATGACACTCAAATATTCAAACCATAATAGTGCATCAATTTTAATTGTAACTATAACTTCATGCACACACATACAGACACAAGCTAATTTTAATGCAAAATCCTATGTAATAATAAAAAATGAAAGATACCTGCTGCATAAAAATAGAACATAAAGAAAAATTATGTTTCAAAAAACAAAAATATAAGAATGAAGAAAAAAGGCTAGGCTATTGAGCGCTTCGGCGTTCTAGGTATTTCCAAGTAGCAGATTGATTAAGAACAACTGGACTAGGCAAGCCTCTGACAACATCGTGTTGGAAAGGCAAAATTGAGAACTTTAGGCTTCAGACTTCAGCATGGCACCTTGCTGTAGATACACATCTCAATATGTTGCATGTAACATAGAGCATTTTGCTGTTTAATTTATGTAACATAACTATGAAAAAAAAAATGTAACACACCCTTGAGACTAACTACATCACATTGGGTGACTTAGGTACCTCCTATATATCATGATTCTTGAGTTACTGCATGGTTTAGAGTATGACTTCCAGGTGAGTGAGAGGATTACTGGACACTGCCCAAAAAAAGCTAGAAGTCCCCCCAAATCCCCTACCTTTGGGGTCCTGAGCTGTGTTGCTACTAGGATGGTTGCAGTGCATCCTTCAACTTAGGTACTATACTTCACCACTTAAGAGGCAAAAGCATAGCACGGGCACCTACAGGAATTGAACTAGAGACATGCCTCTTCATGCACCTATTTTATAAGCTTTTTCTTCTTCTCTTGCCATTGCCTTGATTTTTTTTTTTTTATTATTATATTTCTTTCTTCTCCATATGGTGTGCCTGTGTGTCTGTATATGTATATACAAAATACTATCATATATTAGAGTCATCTTCTGCTGTTTCTATTATATATTCTATACCTGTACATGTATATAACTGTATATGATACAATTGTGTATAGATACAATATAAACTATCAAGTACTTTTCGTGGAGTGTTTTTTAACAATCAATATTATTTTTCATGCTCTAATTGAATATGCTTCGGTTAGTTTATTATAAATTGACTGGTGGATTGTAACATTTGGTGTTCTCAGTTATTAGTTTGTATCATTTTGTTTTTACTGCCTAAAATGCTTAGGCATGCCCAGGCTCCACATAGTACTTTTAACAATGTAGGCACTGAGGGTAACTGAAATGATCATTTTTTTTCTAATAAAATGATACATGTTGTAGGTAGTATATGCTTGTTAATTTCTTATGCTTATGCAATTCAAGTTTTTTCCTTGAGAGATTTTCTCCTGCTTATCCTAATTCTTCTTATTATGGTGTAGACTTTTTTATTTAAACTTGTGACTTCTTATGTTGCATTATGTATCTAATCATGGGTCTATCAGTTTTTAATGAATTAGTGGTCCGTTGATTCTGAGTTGCTTATTTAGTTATTTGTGAAGTGGACATGTTCAGGAAGTTTGTGCATAATACTTTCTAGATTCTCAATTAGGCCCTTTCATGCAATTGCGATTTTGTTTTATTCTTTCCTTCACCCAAACTAGTTTGGAGGGAGTACTTGGATCTTAATCTATTGCGAGCGGTGATTAAACCTGTAGAGTCAGCTTCTTGGCCTTGGGTTTGTACACTTTGGGAAGATATCAAGTCCATGATCTTATATGATATCAAGATTTGAATGTTGTCATAAATGAGAGGTGTGACTATTTGACTTGGCAATGGGAACAACTAATCCAGAGTACTAGGACATTTACTGCCCTTAGTTTAGTCAATGGTTAGGATGGAGTTTGCATCAGTTAGGCTCACTGGATTTTCTGGAGCGTATGGGATGTTTGATGGGTCCTATATATAACCAGTAGTGGCCAGAACTACTGGCTATTATAACACTAGGTAGCCAATGGTATGTGATGAATTGGACTCTGAACTGATAAATAATAAAATTAAGCATTCTGAGTTAAAAAAAGAAAAAAACAAAGTGTCAGAGGAACTAAGTTGTTTGTACTATTACAATTGCTCTGTATGAGCACATTATTAAAAAAAATTATTTTGCAACATATAACATGTATAGTTGAAAATGAAACTATGATGTTCTCAATCAGAGTGGTGGAGGATAACTGCCAGTGTGAAAATATAATGGCTGTTTTTCTGAAAAGTAACTTTTTTTCCTTGTTGAACTACACAACTTGCATCATGATTCATAACAATGATCACACTTCTAATTATGTTCTGCTTATTGTGGTATAAGGAGCATATTTGTTTAGCCATATATAGTCATCCAAAAGTTAGTTTCCATTAAGTCTTATCGCCAAGACGGACACATGCTGACCCTTAATTTTCAAAAACCATAGTACTGATGCATTTTCCATATATTTTGTATTGGTGTCCCCAGGAGTTACAAAGAGCTGATGGCCCAATATGACCTTTTGGCAAGAGAAGAGAAAAATTCTCAAAAGAAGCTTGCCAAGGCTGTGCAAATGAAAGAAAAACTGAAGGTGAAAGATCTCCTCAATCACCTAAAACTATTTATGCTTCTAACTTCATCTCCCTTAAATGATTAGATTTTCATGTTCTATGAATATATACCAGGAAAAATTGAAAGAACTAAAGAGCGCTCTTGGAGAGAAGGACAATGAAATCTTGAGGAAGAAAGAAAAACTGAAGGTGAAACATCTCCTTGATCACTTAATAACTGCTTATGCTTTTAATTTTCCCCCATTTAGGTAACAAGAATTTCATGTTTTGTGAAATATACCAGAAAAAATTGAAAAAACTAAAGAGAGCTCTTGAGGAGAAGGATAAGGAAATCTTGAGGAGCTCAAAAAAATGCAAGAGAGTTCACATCGAAGAGGCTCATGAAAATAGTAATAAGCTTGATTTTATGGAGAACTCCAGGTCAAGAGTGAAAAAGGAATCTGCTATTGGTACCTCAGAATCATGTTGTACTGATCCTTTGTCCAATCATGCCTCTGTTGCCAAAGCGATTGCTGGTCTTCCTGAAAGACAAAGTGCTTCAAATCTGAAAACATCTAGAACAGAGGTAATATATGTTGACATGGAAGGCCAGACTTATTTTGAAGCTGACATGGGCAGATCAACTAATTCAGAAAAGGGGACATGGGAGCAACATTCAGAGAAGCCTGCAGACTTGGTGGCAGATGGACAAGCTACTCCTCACATGAACATGGAGAAGATTGAGGAAAGAAAACCAATTCTTGAACAAGCTACTCCTCACATGAACATAGAGAAGATTGAGGAAAGAAAACCAATTCTTGAACAAGCTACTCCTCACATGAACATAGAGAAGAATGAGGAAAGAAAACCAATTTTTGAAGGATTATTGGGTCCGTCTCCTCAAGATAATGCAGGACATGGTAAGTCACAAGCACCGAGGTTATTGATTACCATTGATGATGATGTCATTCTTCCTGATCAGGCCTGGAAAAGCAACATCTCATTGTAATTGCACTGCCAGCCTAATCACCTCTTTAGTACCAAAATTTTGTCCATTCTTTGGCAATCCTAGTGGCGCTGCCTATTCAAGGGGATGGGTATTCATGTGCAAGTTTTGACATTATGAGTTTAATGAATCAAATTTTTTTTTTCATATATTTTGTTTTGAGTTTCATGAAAATTCAGTACTGTGTTACCAAAGAATTGGTTTTTGGTATATATTTGTTTGTTAATAAAGGTGGGGGCCACTCCTAGCAACTCTCAATTTTTTTTCCTTAAGACTTAGCAGTTGAAATTCTTCATGGTGTTCTTTTAACTAATGATGCTCGTATGAACCCAGAAAGTTAGGGATTGTTGTAAAACAGGCTCAGCGGAGCAATGTAGACTTTATTTTTCAGACGTTCTGTTTGTTTGGCATTCAAACCTAGAGAGTGAAGTCACTTTCACAAAATTGGCCATAGCGGCACTTTCTTCCTTCAGTTGGAACTTGAAAATTCCTTTTCAAAATTAAAAGACTGGTAACCAACTGGATACACAGAGTTATCTGAGCATTGTTACAAAGGGATTGTCTGGATGCAAGTGAAAATGGCCTTGGATAAGTTTAAACTATATATCTTATCTGCATTTTGAGGGTGAAAATAGTTCCTGCCTTTTGAAGAGGACTAGCTTTCCTTTAGGAGATAAAAGTACATGTTTTGGGGATGAAAATTGCAGCTTACATTTGGTTTGAGGGTAGAGGACGTGCATCTGGAAGGAGTTTCTCCACCATTCGAACTCTTTTTGGGAGATATGGATCTGACCAAATCCCAAACCATTCCTCCCAGTCCCAGGCATTGCAACAAATAATTGTCCTCACCCATGCTCCTGTATTTGAAGCATGCACTGATGATGGTATTCCATAAAGGGACACTTTTCTCAGGTACTCTCTGGACTTACATTTTCTTAAATTACCATATTTTGTAGCTGTCCTGTTTCTGGTGTCATTTTTTGTTTAATGAGTGATTGGAGGATGTTAGCAATGTTGTGATGGATGAAAGCACTTTCCCATTTATAAAACCACTGGTTTTCATCTCACAATCATAAATGTTCTCTCGTGATATGCATCAAATGTTTGAAGTTGCATTAAATGTTATCCATATGAAAAGTGATGGTCATATGCAATATATGTGAGAATCAATCTATTTGTCATTCAAAAGAGGCTGTGGAACACAAACAGCTACACATGCTTAATGGAAACAGCTGTATTTAGCAGTGATATGTTGGCAATGCCAACTCAAAAATTAAGACCTTTTGGAGCAACAGGATGCATGCTAGCCTGATAAAATGGATAGGTAAGAGTCCAATATGGATCACTTTCTATATAATGCTGGAATTATGCTGGTTACCGGCAAGCATTTTGTTGATGTTATAATGAAAAATCTGGGACAAAAGCTTTATGGAAAGACACTTGGAAATTCATTCTGTTAACTGTATTTATAGGTGTGCATAATTTACCTAGTGATGTTCATGGATCTGTAGTGAACAGGTTAGTTGAGACAAGAAAATCTACTGGCATTGAGCAGTTAACTGTGGTTGAAGCAGGTGAAAGAGAGGAGCAGAGCAAGTCACTGGTGACTTTTCTCTCACTTTTCTTTTGCAGTATCGGAAGTCAAATTTCATTCCCATGATGGCATCGTACTTGTTATTTTGGTCCCTCAGTACTCACAGATTCTTTATATCCTACGTTGGCTATTCTAGTTGAAAACTCTCTTGCAAGTAGGCATATTCAGTATTTTTATCGCTGTAACCATGGGCAGTAGTTTTGTGGCAGAACGCATCTTCAATAGTGGTTCGCTTTTTTGGCTCTTGCAGGCTTCCAGGGAGCGGTCTCTTTGAAAGCCTTCTGTAGAGGTGGCAAACGAAGTAGACCAAAATGCATGGTTTCATGGAGGCCTAGAGATTGAGGAGGCCTTCACAAACCAGAGGACCGACTGTTTCCTCATGGACTGTTGAGGTATCTTCTTGGAAATGACCTTGATTTGTCCAGTCTTCAGAATCCATGGGACTGATCTGGTGGGCTTAGCCACCACTGCGGGTGATCATTGTGATCCATGCTTGGGGAAAGTGGTAACTCATCCCTCACTGAAGACTGGCATAAGTAACAACTCGTTGCTAAGATATACCCTATAAGAAAAACTTCAGTCAGGCTTTGACGGTTTCTCTCCATGCATGTAGCTCCTACAACATGCAGCAGTAGGAAATAGGGGCACTATTTCCATTGACTTCAATCTTATTAGATTAGATAATCGAAAAGGCTGCCGATTCAAACTTGGTGTTCTAATCATTTTTAGAATTGAAGTTGATAGCTTAAAGGTCTACTTGTCAGATATGTTTTTGAGGGTTGTTTACATGTCAGCTTGTGAGCAAGTTGATCATATTAACTTGAACAGCTTGTATTGGTGCTCTTACATATTTCAAAGTTTTATTTATTCAAGTTTCTAAGACTAATAATGAAAACACCATGTGGTTAGGCTGGTTTAGCAACTCCATTATGGGATGGATCAACCACGTGTGACGTGTGGGTAACTTAATTCTAATTTGGACTATAACAACCAGCAGCCGTGAATTCTTGACCAGTTTACACCCCTAACATTAGGCATAAAATGGATAAATATATAATTTTCTTTGGTTTGTTATATGATTCTAAATAGAGTTATTTAATCACTGAACAAGATTATATGGAAACTGTATTTAATATAAGTGATTGTAAAATGACTTTAAGATGAATAGTTCAAATCAGGCTATTTGGAAACTAAATCACATTATTCGAAAACTAATCAACTAGATCAATTTAAAATTCAGAATCTATTATTGTTGTATCTTGAATGTTGCGTTGTTGTTTACAAGAAATCACCTGTTCATCTAAATCTCATAGTTTAACGGGGCTCTTTCATAAGCAGCTCAAGTTTGCTTGTACTTGAAATCCAACGTTTGGAAGGTAAGTTAAAATGTAAGTACTCAAATATGAATATGAGATTTAGTGTTTTAGGTTGTACCAACTTAAGTCGAACTCTATTACATGCCTAGTTAAATCATGCGAATTCAAAATATTTTACATCCATAAATAAATTTAGATATGGGCCTTGAAGTTGGTCACCTTTGGAATTCAGGCTGAGCAAGGTTTCAGCTTACATTTGTTCCAAACTGGCCAATTCAAGTGCTTTCATATTTGGATTTGGACAATATTGTATTGGGTAATTGATAATTTTCTTAATCAAGGCATTGTTTTTGGCTCTTACGTTGTGTTTGTTTCATTGCGGATTTTGAGATCCATATCCATTGTAATATGATATGGGGCCTGACTTGTATATTTAGACCTGTCCCTGAAAAGGAGAGAGAGGTTGGCATAAAACTACATGGCTTTATGTTTTTTTTAATATGATGTGTTTTACGGCTCCTTCATTTTTTGTCTTGATCATTCATTTGTGTCTTTCCTTGCTCCCTTAATTTTTCTATCATGTGCATCAAACATTATTAAATTTACGAGGTTAAATTTTTTAATGTGCATCAAACAAGGTTGAAATTAACAGGTTAAATTCTTCGCATCAAACATGACCTCAAATTGGTTAAATTTCATCCTGTTTTTTTTTTTTTTTTTAAATCAGAACACGCCCCTTAAATCCATAGTTTTTGACACGTAGCACATATTTAAAATCCATGCTACTGAGATATTGTTGGGCTTGTCTCAACTAACTCTTTGAAGGCGTCTGATTTACTGGGAATAACAAATGCGGCAGCAAGAGGGGATGCATTTTCTGGATCTTTTCTAATGTTTTGGATAGAGAGGTGTAAAGGGTTTATTGTCAATTATACATCTGACCTAAAACCAATTCATTTTGATCAGTCTACTAAAATAAAACCCAAATACAGTTGGTATCAATTATCATATTTTCCAAATAAACTTTGTATCCAACTTTGTTTCGAGAAGCCAGATTTTAGTTCGTAGTCTTTCCTTGGGGCTTGTTCATTGTTCTAAAAGTGTGTATTTTGAATATAAGATTGAAAGGTATCTAAAGTCTTTGGGAGTTTTTTTATTCCTGTGGATTTTAAATTCATGGATCTGATGTGTCATACTTTACTTATGCGGCAAAATAATTTACGCTAAAATCTATTAGTACATCAAACTAGCTATCTTCAATCAAAACTCATGTTACTTTTTCTATAAGGAAAAAAGTTCAACAAAAAAAGGAGACGGTTTGATCTTAGATCAATTGGTTCCAAATATCTTAAAACAAACTAGATCAAGGGCAATCAAACACCTTCTCGGATTCCATGGTTTAAGTTGATTGATTTCTGGAAAAGCTTTGAAATTTAGAGTTTAGTTGAATCATGGGTTTAATGTTTAGAAGACATTTTGGGTGTTAGTAGGATGTTAATATATGTTGGATATCCAATCGACTAGTTATGGGAAAATCAGATATAAAAAAATTTAATATCTGATTAAGAAATAAGATCAGATTTAAGAAATGACATCCTATTGAAGCTGATTTGAATATACATAAATATCTGATTAGATTCAGATAGGATTCAATTTTAAATAAATATTTTATATATAATGCTCTTACAATTGAAAAATTGACTAGATTTAGATTAAGATATTAATGTGAAAATCAGATACAACTTTTGTTCATTCATATTTGAATATGAATACATGAATGTTAAAAAAATATATCTGATTTAAATCTAATCGGTTAGCATAAAATTTTCTTTAGATTTTTATTTAAGGATGAATGTGGATCTAACAATAGTCTTTCAGTTTCAGATTCACTAAGAACCCGGTTCGTATCCTGGTTTGGTGAGCCGCTTCCAAATCAGCCG
Source organism: Nymphaea thermarum (assembly GCA_011799765.1). Taxonomy (NCBI): domain Eukaryota; kingdom Viridiplantae; phylum Streptophyta; class Magnoliopsida; order Nymphaeales; family Nymphaeaceae; genus Nymphaea; species Nymphaea thermarum. The sequence goes on from JAANDH010000092.1 coordinate 454,833, forward strand.
TTGGGACGGGCGATCCGAACGAGTAACAGCGTAAAAAGGACTTGTCCACAAAACATAAAAATGGAGCAGGTATTTTGGAATATGAGCTCAATGCAAGGACCATTTTCCAAAATTTAGGGGAGAAGAAAATGAAAAAGTGGAGAAATGTTCAAATTTCATGGAAGCATCTAGAAGGCAGGTGCGAGGGAAAGGGTCCATGTAGGGTTTGCTTCCCGCTCCCTCGTCCCGGCAGTCTTATTTATAGGAGGGAAGGGACGCACCGCTCTGTCTTCCGCAGCCGCACTGAAGTGAAGCAGCCACTTCCCTCCGACGATCATTTCCTCTCATCTCCCTCTTCCTCCAGATCGCTTGCTGCCATGGCTGACGTTGAGAGCGGTGAGGCCGAGACCTTCGCCTTCCAGGCGGAGATCAACCAGCTTCTCAGCCTGATCATCAATACTTTCTACAGCAACAAGGAGATCTTCCTTAGGGAGCTCATCAGCAACTCCTCTGATGTTAGTTTTCTTCTTTGTAGTTATCTTTCTCGTCTGGCCTCTCGACTTCCTTGAGCTTATTTTTGTTCCCCATCTCGCCAAAATGGGGAAACTGTGCTTACGTGGTTCTTGATGTTATGTTTCCGTTTTCAGTTTTCCTCCTTCAGATCCATCTTCTATATCAGTTGCTACCGACGTTCTGAGATTTGAAAAAGTAGTTCTGTGTTCATGTGTTGGGTATCGGACGATGTATTTTTTTTCGCGTGATCCTGCTTATTTATTGGTCTAAAATTGTCCTTTAACGTTTGCGCACCAGTTTTTATGTTCAGAAAGTCGGATATATGTCAACTACGACGGAGGATTTCCCTAGATGATTTGCTTTTTTGAACTTATTTTTTTACATGGTGTCAATTTGTTCACTCGGTCGAGCCCCTACAAGGATACCGTTTATTTCCTTTTGTTCACATCATGTAAACTGCTAAAACGGCGTTACTTGTATTTTGATACCTTTTTTGCTGCTAGCAGGTAGTTGACTGCGTCTTTTATATATCATTTCCACTGCCAAAAATGAATATGTTAAGGTTTTCGTTGCCGTTATGGTAAACACATTGAGGACATTTTGTATGTCGATACCTGGTGTGTCTACCTGACCGGCGATGTTCTGAACGTTTAGGGCAATCATCAATGAATTTAATAATCTGTCCGACGTAATTTTCCCCACATAATCCTAGTTCTAGGCTTCTGATAGAACATCAATAAAAATTTTCCAGCAATATGGTTTCCAGTAGATGTGGCATCAGATCTCCGCTTCTGCCTATTTTTAATTTTTAAATGAATTTTGCTGATTTTCTTTCGTGTTTTATTCTCATTTCCGGTAGATATGTTTTTCCTTGACGGTATTCTGATACCTTGTCAGGTTCTCTTAGTACTTTTCCCTTTGCCATGAGAAGCCACTCAGCAGTCCTGTTGAGGATGAAAGGTTCTTTGTGTTCTCTATGTTCCATTTAAAAGATTGTGCAGACTGCAGATTATTTGATAATAAATATTCTTAATTATCACTTGCTACGCCTGATGCTTGACGACCCCGTTAGTTATTAATTATTCAAATTCCAGTACATTTAGTGCCTTGCATACACGTTTCGCTGGTGACTGTTGTGGTACAATATTCCAGTAGTTGATGTGATGTTATGTTATTGTAGGCCTTGGACAAGATCAGATTCGAAAGCCTGACAGACAAGAGCAAGCTTGATGCTCAGCCGGAGCTATTCATTCGACTAGTTCCCGACAAGGTTAACAAGACCCTAACCATAACTGATAGTGGAATCGGCATGACGAAATCTGGTATACAGCTGATTCATTATTTTCTTTCGATGATAGTGTCATTTCTTATCCTGTTATTAACAAAAGCTTAATTATTTCAGACTTGGTGAACAATTTGGGAACAATTGCAAGGTCTGGAACTAAAGAGTTCATGGAGGCATTGCAGGCTGGAGCTGATGTGAGCATGATCGGTCAATTTGGAGTAGGTTTCTATTCTGCCTACTTGGTCGCTGAGAAGGTGATTGTTGTCACCAAGCACAATGATGACGAGCAGTATATTTGGGAGTCTCAAGCGGGTGGCTCATTTACTGTTACCAGAGACGTCTCTGGTGAAATTCTTGGCCGAGGAACCAAAATTGTGCTCCACCTGAAGGAGGATCAGGTATATCTAGAACATTTTTTATCAACCTATTTTTTCCCCAAAGCAGAATATTAGTCGGGCTATTTTGTTGTTTCAAATTGGATGAGGCTATTTAATAGATTTCCTTCTTGACATCACTTTTCCTATTTACACGTTGAACCATTTTTTTTTATGGTGATTTGATATTTAAAATAGTCTAACTTTTCATGCTTGTTTTACTAAAATCTCATATAGTTTTTACCACACAGAATTCCCCTGAAATAAGTAGATAAAGTCTTGCCTATTCTGGGAGTTTTGCTTGGTGGCATGCGATACAGTTGTGCTGCTGCTGACATTCGAGAAGATTTGGTCTGTTTCACATTTTTATCACCTTGGTTGTTGTTTTCGTCAAGGCATTCACTTGACTAGTTGGTTAGGATGCACTTGATAATAGGAACTTATTGAATTTGAGTTTTCATGTATTATTTATTGCAAGAACTTCTCATTTGCCCGGTATAGAAGGAGTTACATAGTTTTTTGTGTTTGTTTGCAGCTGGAATATTTGGAGGAGAGGAGGCTGAAGGACCTCGTAAAGAAGCACTCTGAGTTCATTAGCTACCCGATCAACTTGTGGACTGAAAAAACCACAGAAAAGGAGGTGAGCGATGATGAGGAGGAAGAGAAAAAAGAAGAAGAGGGAGCTGTAGAGGACGTTGATGAGGAGAAGGAGACCAAAAAGAAGAAGAAAGTGAAGGAGGTTTCTCATGAATGGTCCCTTGTTAACAAGCAGAAACCTATCTGGATGAGGAAACCAGAAGAGATCACCAAGGAAGAATATGCTTCCTTCTACAAGAGCCTGACCAATGACTGGGAAGACCATCTTTCTGTGAAGCACTTCTCCGTTGAAGGTCAGCTTGAGTTCAAGGCCATTCTTTTTGTTCCCAAGCGTGCACCTTTTGATTTGTTTGACACAAGGAAGAAGATGAACAACATCAAACTCTATGTGCGACGTGTCTTCATCATGGACAACTGTGAGGAACTCATTCCGGAGTACCTTGGTTTTGTGAAGGGTGTTGTTGATTCCGATGATCTTCCTCTCAACATTTCCCGTGAGACGCTTCAGCAAAACAAGATCCTTAAGGTGATCAGAAAGAATCTTGTCAAGAAATGCATCGAGCTGTTCTCTGAAATTGCTGAAAACAAGGATGACTACAACAAATTCTACGAGTCTTTCTCAAAGAATCTCAAGTTGGGTATCCATGAGGACAGCCAGAACAGAGGTAAGTTGGCGGATTTGCTGAGGTATCATTCAACAAAAAGTGGTGATGAGCTCACGAGCCTGAAGGACTATGTCACCAGGATGAAGGAAGGCCAGAAGGACATCTATTACATAACGGGTGAGAGCAAGAAGGCTGTTGAGAATTCTCCCTTCTTGGAAAGGTTGAAGAAGAAAGGATACGAGGTCCTTTTCATGATTGACGCAATTGATGAGTATGCTGTTGGACAGCTCAAGGAATATGACGGGAAGAAGTTGGTTTCAGCAACAAAGGAAGGGTTGAAGTTGGAGGAAACAGAGGAGGAGAAAACGAAAAAGGAGGAGAAGAAGGCTGCTTTTGAAGGTCTGTGCAAGGTGATGAAGGATATATTGGGCGATAGGGTAGAGAAGGTGGTCGTATCGGATAGGATTGTCGATTCTCCCTGCTGTCTGGTGACAGGTGAATATGGGTGGACAGCCAACATGGAAAGAATCATGAAGGCTCAGGCCCTGAGGGATAGCAGCATGTCTTCATACATGTCAAGCAAGAAGACTATGGAGATCAACCCAGAGAATGCGATAATGGAAGAACTGAGGAAGCGTTCAGATGCTGACAAGAACGACAAATCAGTGAAGGACCTGGTCCTCTTGCTGTTTGAGACTGCATTGCTCACTTCTGGGTTCAGCCTGGATGACCCGAACACCTTTGGAGGAAGGATCCATAGGATGTTGAAGCTGGGTTTGAGCATTGACGAAGACGATGCTGTTGCTGGTGAAGATACTGACATGCCCGCCCTGGAGGATGATGGTAACGAGGAGAGCAAGATGGAAGAAGTTGACTAAGAGTCACAGGCGCAGCCATAGTATTGGTGCGGCGTCTGAAGTTTTTGTTTGTTGAACTTTGTTTCTGCTACAGTTGCATTTTTTAAATGTTTTTTGCTTGGTATTATTAGCTGTCAGAGGAATAGGTAGAGATGTTAATTCTGGGTTATGTTTTTCGTGGATTTGTTTCTCCTTTCCCATAGTTTAATGAGTTTTTAACTCAATATTTAGCTACTACATCTGGACCGTCACTGTTGGGATGCTTGTTAATATTTGAGCCTGTCAAACTTTCTTGGTTTCCATCGGTTTTCATTTTGAGTTCATTTGGTTCTTTGTCCCTAATCTTTAGTTTTCGGATACCAAGCTTGTTCAAATCGGCCTAAAGCTTCCTTGATATAAACTTCGTCTTCTTTAAGCTGTTTAGTTAGTTAGTGCATGAACTGCTAGCAAGTTGGATTTGCATTGTTGGTCTTATAATCAATATCTGCGTCAGATCCGTCTACATGCCATGCTTTCGTTACAAGATGGTGCGGCTGTAAAAAGAAAGACCTCATTCTCTAGTCGTCTACATGAAGTGGTTATATGAATTTAGTATTATTCTAACAAAGGTCGTATCCGGCGGAGATTTCCCCTGTCTGATCCTTGTAGTTTCTTACTCCAATTTGATTTTTTGAGCGAATGGGAACGAAATTGCTTCATAAGCTAGTTTTACATGGAGTAAATAATTGGACTCATAAGCTAGTTTTACATGGAGTAAATAATTGGACCTGTTTTCTCGGGTAAGGAACTGTATTAAGGTGTGCGGACTTGTTGATAATTGGATCTCACCTTCTCTGCCCGACCCATCTAAATAGGTCCGAAATTTAGTCTGTTACAATATTTCATTACTTTATAATCTTTATAGATTCTGATTCATATAAATTTAGGTATTCTACAGAATAATGCCGGTTTTATCGATTATTCTTTTTAATGCTTAACATGACTTGAAATAAACGAACCATTTGTTTTTATATTTTCCGTAGTATGAAAACTGTACTTAATTAGCGGATCCTGAATGTATCTTTTCAAATCAGCAGCAACCGATTTCAGTAGTATCAGCAGTTTTCTCAGTTCAGCCGATTGGTCACCAGTGCTCGTTAAGCCGCCATTCACTATCAGGCTGCTCTGAATGTCCTGTTCTGCAACTTTCAGCTGGACTTCGAGCCGTTTGGGCCATGATGTGGAGGGTACCGAAGTTGCATGGCAGGACGTGGTGTAAGTCGCCGGAGCAGGCCACGCTCTCCAACGCTCTCTGCCTTCCCTGCCACCTCCCTCGCTGCTTCCTCTCCTTAGGTTGCCCACATAAAATGGCGACCCCTTGGGACCCGCTTAGATTGCAACCATCTTTTTCTCTCAGAGATAACCTGCATCTCTTTGTTCTTTTGTTTAAACTTGGCGGTGGCGGTGGCGGTGGTGGTGGGGAGTAGCCATGCCGCTGCCTGAGGTGGAGACCTTCGTGTTCCAGGCGGAGATCAACCAGCTGCTCAGCCTTATCATCAACACTTTCGACAGCAACAAGGAGATCTTCCTGTGGGAGCTGATTAACAACTCCTCCGATGTTGATTTCTTCCTCCGCATGCCCCTGCTTGGGTTGATGCCCATCTTCTGTAAAATTTTCCAAATCGCGGTCGCTGTGTTTGGACAAGCTGATGCTTCTCTTTCGTTGTGAAGCTACTGTCCATGGTCTGAATGCTTGAGTGACTGCCTGCTGGGTGTTTCAGGCTATCTCCTTGTGGTCATTCATACGTTGAACTTGGTGGAATCACTTTTCTAATGCTGAAGTACTTGGTAGCTTACTCTAGACGATGGAGTTGCATGCCTTGGCTGGTCCAGAAGAACGTTGGCCATGCTTCTCATTAATTTTATGCGAGTAATTGTACGAGTTCACGTGGACGTTGGTGCTTGTAGTCGTACAAGAGCCTGTCAAAACTGATGATGGAAGTATGATCAGAAACAGCCATGGGTCCTCTTTCTACTGCCAATTTTCTTTACCTTTTTTTTTCCCACTTGTACACTGATGAAGTCAAATGGAATTGCTCGTTTGTTGCACGTAAAAGTATTATTATGTTATGCTTGTGTTGCAGTACAAAAAGCCGATGAAATTATTTTGTACTTTGGCCACGGAATTTCTGGGTTTTACTGTTTGTTTCCTGGTTTCTGTTTTAGCATCCGTCTCGACAAATCATGGTAAAGTTGCTTATCGAATGATGCTAGATATATTCTCATATTGGCTAATTAGTAATTGATATTGCTTATCAGATCAAGTTGGTTAGCAGTGTATTGGTGTTTCACCATTCAATTGGTTGAGGCTGCGCCCTTTCCGAAAGCTCCTAGTGCTCCCAGTGGGTGTCCTTTTCTGGAAGATCTTCGTAGCATTAAAATCCCACTCGATAACACAGAAAATAGCAGAACAAAATTTGGTCTGAACTTTTCTGCAGGTGCTCTAGCCACGAAACATGGTCCCATCTTGTCGAAGCAGCCTCATGGAAGAATATCCTGCAATTAAATTAGTTCATATTTTTTTCTCTTTTTAAACGTTTTCTTCTTTGAGCAAGATAAAAGGCATGTTCTTGCTAAAATGGTCCCTAGTTATCAATGGTGGAAGTAATGCGCTTGTTTTTAGCCTGTGTTAGCTTCGCTAATGCACAACCCAATTGCTTCCTGTCTTTGAAATCTGTTGAGAACCCAATATGTGGGTGGGCGATTTGGAAAGGATACCATTTGGCTACAGCTGCCTCTACCAGACGATCGCTGCAGCCGTTCGTGTTTGCTCATCTTGCCTGGTCGATAACAATTGATCTTGCTTATATTATCACATTACGTTGGTAACGATGCGTTGGTGTTTCAAACCATTCAACTGGCTGAACTGGCCCTTTCCCAGCACTGCTCTCAAAGGGTGTTCTTCTGTGGAAATTTTTTGTAGTAATATAACTCCACCAGATCACAATGAAATAGCAGAGCCTGTTGTGAAGTCTTGCTGTCCTCCAGCATGATCAAAGGGCTGAAAGTCATTTTGGTGTCTCAGGAGCAAGCTTTTCCTTCACTATGCTCATTGGAAGCAGTGATGAGCAAATTGAAGCCAATTCTTAGATGGTCCACAACGAAGTTGAGCAGGCTTGAAATAGCAGCGGCCCCATCATTTCTCATGAACTTCATGTATGAGTGGTGCGGACAATGTGCCTCACACGTACGTAGCTTGATTGGTTGCCGTTTAAATATAATTTACTAAAGCTGCCAAAAACAACAATAGTTTCTCTTTCTTTTTCTAGATGACCAAGAACTCAATATACAAGAGTGAACGCAAATATGGATACAAAATTCATTCTGATGATGATGGAGAACAAAAGGCAAAAAAGAAGGGGAAGTTCAAGATTAGGTAGCATCTGAACCAATGGTTTCTCCATATGACAAATGAAGCACCTGCTCCTTCTCTGAACGGAGGAAAGGATGCAAGTTGATCAAGCCCTGATGGATTGCAGCCGCATTTTCCGGATCAAAGAGGAACAGTTCCTGTGACTGTTCTGTGTCGTGGATCAGTTAACTTTGATTGGACGTTCGTGAAGCCTACACTTCTCAGTGTTTCATCGAGATCCAAGGTGTAGTATTCATCTAGAAATGGCTCCGTGCTCTTCATGAGTGTGAACAGGACAGGAGAGAGATTCTGGTTGAACAGTTATGGACAGAGTCAGCATATTGTTGACAAGCATTCCCATTGCATGTTTATGGGGGAAAAAATGTGAGTTTTACCTGAAGCACCTTTGATTTTGGCTGTACAAAAACAAGAAAAACAGATACGTCAGATTCATGAAATTGGAAATATGTCATAGATTAGTGTGTATATGTGTCTTTTGTGCGTGCGTGCATGAGAGAGTGAGAGAGAGAGAGAGAGAGACCGAATTATCTGTAATAACAATGGTGCCACCCGGACGAAGAAGACGAAAAGCCTCCTTAGCCAAGGCAATTGTTGCACGTTGTGGGCATTCATGCATCTGTAATTCATTAAGATTGACGCATCACAGATTCACAATAAGATTTGAATGCAACTTTCTGCTAGTTATGTTCTGTTGAGTAGTGAAGCATACCACGTAAGCAAAGCTGACAATATCGAAAGAGGCAGAAGGCAAGCCAGTATCTTCACCCTTTGCATGAATCCACCTTATCATCTCATTCTTTCTTGCGGGTCTCTGCTTCTCCTTGTAACTGGCCACGGCGAGGAAGTAAGGAGACAAATCAAGCCCCTGTATCACCAAAACTGTGGCACAGTCAAAGACTACGGCAAGTTGTAGGCATCTTTTCCAATTTTGCATGTTTTTAATCAATTCAGCCATGTCTATATGACTTGTCAATTAATTTAATAGAGAAAAAATGTTAAAACTGATTATTTTCACGCTCCGATATGGTTTTTAAGGGAACAGAATAACAGATAATACGGTACCCAGAAGAATCAGGGGTTCTTTATAAAATTCGTCACCAAAGATAGTTCTCAAGAGAAAGGAAACATCTATGGTTCAGGAAACAAAAAAACGCTGAAACCTGATTCGCGTCCGATGTTATGAAACCTTTAAAATCAATCAAATGACCATCTTGTAGAATCTGGTTTATATGTTAGACATTTGTGACTTTTTTCAGGTACGTAGATTTGGATGATCCAACCACATCTATCCGCTCAGATTAGTGAGGCTTGGATGGAATCTGGCCGAATCCATCCTCTCTGCAAGTCGAAGCATCGCAGGAATAGGCCTCGAAAGTGGGGGTACTAGCCTCAGAGTTTTACTCCACCGGTGGAGCAACAAAGTCTCTCCACTCATGCATTTTTTTGTGTACCAATGAACGGCTCGGGGAGGTAACCTCCCATCTTTTATTGCAAAAGAATATTGTGTACAGAGAAAGAATGAGGATGCAATTATCGGCACAAAGAAACTGAAACAAATCCCTAGTAGCAGCTTTTTTGTGTAACAGACGAGAAAAAAGAAGGATAATAGAGAAATACTCAACTGTGACTTTGGCACTTGGGAACCTGTCTGCCAGAAAGGCGGTGCTAACTCCAACAGAGCAGCCTATATCCAGGATGTCCTTAACTTGCAGACCTGGTGAGTATTTGGCACGATGATCATCAATGGCTCGAAGCCAGCCTCCTCTCATTTCTCCATTAGCTTCATCTATTGATTTTGCATATGGGATAGCCCTGCTTGCCATAGACATTGTTGCTGGTTCAGCCTCTGCTGCCGCCTGATCTTAGTCCAAAGAAGAAAGGCCAACAAGAATTATACATATTTGTGTTGCAGTTGGAGAAGGAAGACCTACTACATGAAAGCCACTGCTCACAAGTAAGCAGCTTCCGATAACCACGGTTGCAATAGAAAATTCATAACTCAAGTTTTTGATGTCCTCCGATTTAAAGCTACTAAAGTCCATTTGGAATGTTGAGACAATCAATCTCTATTGACTCATAATTTTCCACCGTCAGCAATTTATAATTATGCACAAGAACCAAGTAAAGAAAATGAATATACGAAGCAGAAGTAAAGAAGTATATAAAAAGAAGATGAATGAAATGAGACTCGTTTCTCTGTTCCTTTCCCTCCTTGATGTTACTTGATCTTAGCAGGAGGAGGATGGTTGTGAAAAGGAAAAGAGTGATAGAATGAGAGGAAAAATTGGAGGTGAAAAAACCAGTTCCAAAATGAGATTGATTGAACTCATTCCTTAAACACATACATGTACACACACATAAATATTTATAATTTTAAGATTGGTAATGGTTCTGAAGCAGGAAGCAGATTGGAAGCAAACTTTAGAAAAGGAAAGTGGGTTTCTGGAACCTTGACAGACTTAATAAAGTTAGTGTGAATGAAAATGTCAAAATAGGTATCCAGTTTAAACCTGTAGGAACCAATTAATGAACAGAACTTCACACTAACCATGATTCTGGTTCCTCTTTCAGTTAAGATCCACACTTTTCTAATAGAAAAAACACAGAAATTTCAAATTAATAATCTGTTGTGGTCAGGGTTTGACTTACATTGCTTGACTTGATCTAATTATATATGGCTTCTTATTTATTTATTTCTTCCAAAAACAGCTTGACCAGTTTATTCCTCGACTGGTACATTCACGGTTAGTTGAATCAAATGCTTAAGGCCTCCAGTTATAGTGGTCATAGATGTTTTACCCACCTGACTGTCAAGTCCCATTAACCTTCCTGTTCTAGTAAGAGGCAGAACCATAGTTCAAACTCGTTTGGAAGAATCTGTAAGGGAAAGAAGTTAAAGATTCGTACCAGCCAAGAAAGATTGCCTTCATCATATGCATGGAAAGGATTCAGATAATCTGTTCACAAATGAAATAAACAATGTCAAATTTTTGGACGTTCTCTTGCCTTGATTTGTGCGGACTTCCACATGAAGAAGAATTCATATTCTGTTTTTAAGTATGTTAACAATATAAAAAAATTAAGCGTGCGTTTTTTAACTATCGCCTACTCTTTCAAGTTTTAAGTGTGTTTTTGAGAAGTTCTTCGTGAGTTCTTTTATCACATTTACCACACCTTAAGTTAATTAATATAACTGGGGCCAATTGACAGAATCATTTTTTTCATTGATGATTTACAATGCGATTTCTGTTAGGGAAAATTTTCGTTTTCAGGCTTCCCTTTTATTTATAATCTAAAAAATAGTTGTAAACGATTTCCTTAGTAATAGCTATATTTTTTATTAGAACTGTCAAAGAATAGTCTAAAGACATTAACCTAAGAAATGCAAAACCTCTTCTGCATTTTTTTCTCTTTCAGAGTTACCCTTTATGGTTTTATCAAACAAGTTAATGTGAGTTTGCTTTAAACCCTTATTTGGCAGTTTTTATAAAAATAATGGCCGCCTTAAAAAATATATAAAGTGGTCCTTTCCTTAAATTATAACAACAGGTAGGCCCATATTCAAAACTTCATTTTTTATCATCAATTCTTTTTAGCGTGTTTTCTAACAAAAATCTTTTTTTGGAAAAGTTTTCCTTTTCGGCCCTACCATTTGCCCAATAATTCTAAGAGACGGAATGCGTTTTGTAACTTTCCTAACAAGGGATGAATTTCTGTGAATTGTAAAAAGAAGGAAAACATTAGCTGCAGTTGTTTCTTTTCAAGATTATCTTTTAAATTTTAACTAACATTTTTTCACTTTTCTGGTTAACGAAAAGTCACTACAAGCCCACATTTTGGCAATTTTAGTGAAAAGTCAGTTCTTTAAAAACATCACAAAAGTTGGTCCCTTTTATGAAATTAGGGCAAAACATAGGCCTGAAAATGAAACTTTCCTTTTGGAAAAAAATTAAGTCCACATAAACAGGGGAGAAAGGTCAAAAGAACCAAAGGGCAGCCGTCACCACAAGCCGAGATTTTATATGACTTGTCCGCTTCTCAAACTATGGTACACGTGACACAACATTGATTCGCAGATTTTATTTACGGTCACACCCTCTCCACTAACAAAACCATGAAATCGATCATACGAGCTCCCCCTTTAAATATCTGTCTATTAAGTGCAATAAAAAAATTAATTAAGGCATCAACTCTTACAAAGTAAACACGTACATTTTGGTTTTTTCTAACAACAAATCTTTAAAGTGGGCTCATCTTTGATTTTAATAAATATAAATCATAAGACAATGTATGTATATATATATATATATATATATATACAAGAAAAAGAAGGAAAAGAGGGGAGGATTTACAATCAGGGTATTGCAGCGAGGTGTTCTCGATGATCTCCTTCTCTTTGTAGACTTGGGACGATAGGATTTCTTGCGTCATCTTAGTCCACGGAATGTTCTTCCTCTCCGCTGTACTGTTCAAAGATTGTAAGATAGCCAAAATGAGGAACAATGCGAATTTTGAGTTAAATGGTCGCCAAGAAATGAAATTGTCAAAGAGGAAATTTGTAGCGGGAAAGAACTTGTGGGTTTACTTTTCCACACTGTACTGCAACTGCAATCAAAAGAAAATAAAAAGTAGTCGGACCGCTCCTACACTGAACCTTTTTCAGATTTTAAGCCATAGTAATTGTAGGGGCTGAAAAGTTGTATCAGTGTTTGTTGGCATACTGCAAGGTGCCAAAAAATTTTCACTAGAAGTAACATACCCCAAAAGAAATTTAAGCCCAAGCAAGAAATTACGTAATTGAATGTTTGAAAAAATTTACATTACAACTAGAACAGTTGATAGCATTCGAGGAAGCCATGTGGAGCAAAACGGAATCGATCGTTAAGGTTCTGTTGGCATTTAGATGCAGATATGGTTTATGTCTCTATTGGCAAAGAATATAGTTGAACTTTAAATTTTGAGATGCGAAGCCCCAAAAGATGTTGAAAGCTTCTTTTGATCTTCACCATGCAGAAAGGAGAGCTTGATGACGATTTTCATTTCTTTTCTCGAGGATGGTGCTGAAAGGGGATTATCAACCCCATCACAAGCTCTTTGAAGGCTTCTCCGAATCTTCAGTTTAGGTGGCTTTCACCATGCAAACAAAGGAGCTTGATTACCATGTTAGTTTCTTGTTGGAAAATCATGAAGCCATTTTGATGCTAATGTCCACCTATTGAGGATGGTGCTGGAATATGGTTTTGGGGATTACTACCTCCATCTGCAATCCAAAGTTTAATGACAACTGTGCTCCCAAACATTTGCATCATCAAACTCCATTTTCAATGCAAATGCCCTGACAATTTTGTTCCCAGACACCAAAAAGGCTTTTGTGAAACCATAATGTGCTTTTCATCGTCCGTAACACCAAAAGCCTTCAAATGTAAGGTAACCAAAGAGTCAGGCAATGGAGAGCGCATATCTCAGCTCCACCATGGAAAAGAATTCCCGCTGCCAATCAAGATTTCAGATCAGCTTGGTCGCAGAGAAGGCAGAAACCTGCACCAAGCCGAGTTGGGTTCAGGGGCATAGCATTATAGGTATTACCTGATGAAGACCTGCCTGGCGCCGAGCTTGAGGAGAGAGTAGAAAGGCTTGAAGGCGATGATCGCGCCGACGAGGCGGGAGAGTGGCGTCTCCCCTGTCCAACTCGGCCTCTCCAGCGGCCCTTCTTCGGGCAGCCGCCGGCCCGACGACACCATTCCCACCACCTTTAAGGAAGAAGAAGAAGAATCCCTCATCGCATACCTCCTCCTCGTGGCTCCTGTTGCTCCCCATCTGTGCCGGGCCGCCATGGGGAAGGAGCCCAGGTCACTCTTGCTGCTGATGGCGGTTGTGGGTTGAACGAGTGCCATCGTTTGACAGCCTCCAAAAATTCAGGTCCCTCTCGATCGTTTTCCTTGTTTATAGTCGCGGGGAGGCTCGGAAATCTTATCTGCTTGGAATCCACAACCAAGCAATGCCTTATCACAGGCGAACGCGTGGAGGGATTTGCTGCCGAGATATTCCTATCAAACGCAGCACACTGGTTTCTCATGAAAACTGGTGGGCGTGAGAGAAGGCTGGGAAAACCTGGGGTCCTGGACAGCTGCTCAGAGTCGGGGGAGAATTCTTGCTCCCCATTATTGAACACCATGTCTGTTTCATAGCGTGTTTGACTGGGGTTCCCAGAACCAGCGGAACAGGAACACCTTTTGTCCACCGTCGCTGCTTGTGGCCTTGTTTCATTGCGCGCCCCACTGCCCTCGGTGTAAAGTATTTGTTCTTCTGTGTTCCACCAAAACGACAGAACACCGGGAACAACATTCGGCTGACCGCAGCTTACATTCAAGCAAACGTGCTCTCAAGGACTTGGAAGCTGGGGTTCATTATTATTGAATCTTAGGAACGCTAAGTCGTGATGATTGAACGAAAGCATGCGTAGGATTAGATTTCTTTTATTTTTTTGTTTGCTGGTCTTCTCCATAATTATGTAGTTAAATGAAAGAAATAAGAATTTATGAGTTTTTTGTTTTTTAATATTTACTTAAGAAAATCTCCTTCTGCATAAAATCCATGAGGCTATACCTTTATGTCTCCAAGATTTTGGCTTGCTTGGGGGCCTAGATAATTGAATCTATTTTTCTTAAAGATCTTTAAAAAAAAAAAAGGAAAAGGAAAGAAAGAGGAAGGCAATTGAGTGCTTCAAGGGAGCATGAAACTTCTCTTTCAATGACCGGTCTCTTTTAGGCACTTTCATCAATTTTGAGCCTTAACATGCATTCTTGCTCAAGTGAAGTGGTGAAAGGTAGTAGTATAAGGAGGGCACCAACATATGAATTTGCAATTGAGAAGAGCATTACATGTTTGACTTTGGAAGTAGCAAGTCTGGTTTATATGTGGATCCACCTGAAAGGATGTCTCAACTTGCATGTGTTGATGAGCAAATGAGTACTCATCCTACCACCCAAGAAGAGGGTCGCGGCCCATCTTTCTCCCCTCTTTCAAGATATGAGCCTGCTTTCAATGCTTCGGGATAAGTACAAGAAATTGACGTCTCGGGAACTTGAAATAAAAACCAGCTGTCTACCAGCCCTCATTCCGTCCATTAGGACAAACCCCCTTAGGGATCTTAATGGGAGCTATTTGTTGTGAAGTTCAATGTTCTCAGTAGAATCAAACCGAATAGCAAAACGATTCACTCGCTCTACTAAGTCCAATCAGGATGAGAATTGATTTTAAATGGTAAAGATTTTTATATCTTGAAAGGAAAAAGAGATGAAACTACAAAACAGAAAAGTGAAGACAGTATCCCACCATTAGAGGGCAATTGGTAACAAGAATGCGACTGGAGACACATTCATCGACTGATTTCAGACACCCTCATACATTTGGAGAAGCATTGGATTCATCGTTGCATTGATTCGATTTGAATAGGCCATGTCTTCAACAGAAAGTATTAGTACTTGCCAAGGCAGCAAAAGCCTTCTTCGAATTAAGGGAATAGTTTTTTAGCTATGTCACATGGTTGCAGGTGAGGAAAATTCAAAATCACGGGTATGCAGGTGCCGCTGGCCGTATCTATATGAAATAATATGACAAAAATACATTCATGAAGATTTTAAACAAACTAAAATTGTATCATTCACCATTTCAATCACGATTCTTCAATTCAATCATGATCTCAAAATTATATACATTGTTTTAAAATTTAACAAAGTAAATAGATACAAAGTTCTATTTTCATCCTACAAATGTGTTGTCGTTGATTTAGTTCATCAATATCATCCTAATTGGAAGGAATCACCGGCGAGGATCTGTGTCTGGTGATGCTGCCGGCGAAGAAGATGCTCTGCGTCCGGTGAGGGAAGCTATAGTCCAAAGGCGAGCAGGCAGACAAGAAGCAGGGGGCGAACAGGAGGGAAGGGGACAAGGGGGGAAACCGGCGGAAGGAGGAGAAGGGGGCAAAGGTGGAGGGAAAAGAGAAAAATTTGAGGGTGAGTAACATAATTACGGTGGCGCAGTCAAATAAAAGTCATCATCTATATGGCTCCTTATCCACTGAAAAGTACATTGAAAAAGTGGTGTTGAGGTAACGTGCAGTAGTTAGTTTAACAGGTCGTTTCAAGAACGTTGTGTTTTTGGAATTCTTTTTTCCAGAACATATACTTCAAGAACACCATGTTTTTGTTGGAATATTGTTCTTAAATCTAATAACCAAATGCTGGACATAATCATACAATGCTTCCCAGGACAAAAACATAGCGTTCTTGAAACGTGCTCCCAAAACACATTGTTCTTCATATCACAAGGTGTGCCTCATTACACTGAATAAATACAAAAAAATCTCCTTGCCAGAGGCTTCTAATTTAAAACTTGTCTTTCAAGCAGTAGTAGTTTGATGCATTGCTAGATCGTCTTTGCTTTTAAACTAAGAAAAATAAGGTGAAAATGTCAAATGAATTTGTCAACTGCAATTAGACACGGGTGCATTTGTTAATTGCCTATAGTTAGGGATTGGCATGGAAAAGGTAGATCCTTAAGCATGCAACTTGATGTTAGCTGTAAAAGATGTGTATTAACATATCTCACTTGAGTTCAACCTCTTTTATGCAATAGGGCCATTGAGAAACATGAAAGCATATTACAAAGCATTACAAGCATAACCCATGCGAGAGACAATCATCAAACCTGTGGTTGCGAACAGGACATGACATCATAGCAAAAAATTTAACTGCCTACTCAAGGGTTGGGGTACCATCAGATTGACAGCCTTTGAGCTGCTTGCTTCCGTGCTCTGGTACCAAAATTTCTGACGCCGGTCGTTTCGGTCTCAGCTGCAACTCAAATGCAAGCAAAATCAACATTTGGCGTGCCAGCAATTTCATATTTGTCCAAGAAAATAAACCCTGACCTTCTCTTCAGCCCGCTGGTAAAATTGTCTCAAAAGAATATTTGTAGCTTCAGTTGTTATCACTGAAGGAGAATTGCTGGATTAGTATTTGCAAGATGAATTTGAATTATTATATGTTACTTGAAATTTCCTATACTAAATGAAAAAGATCATTTGTGATAATGATTCAAATTGTCCTCCAACCGAACATCAAATATCCAGTACAAAACACAACCAGCTTTTTCTGCAGTTTTTGTTCTTAAGTTGAATGTAGCACAAGGAATGCTGAGTAGCAGCTGTTGATTTTTGAGCTGCCAAATGCCAGCCTGACAGACCCTTGGTATCCACCAGTCAAGACCTCTCATACTATGTATAAGGTATACAACATTACAGGAAAAGTTATAAACGCATACCTTTTCTTTAACCTTGAATAGATGGGGATAATGATAGGAAGTTTTGACTCTAGTCAAGCAAAAGGCAGAAGAAGACCAAGACATCTTCAAAAGCGTTTCTAGAACATGATTTCATAGGAAGAGGGGAAAACGATAGTTCAAGTATACAAGTTAAATATTTTTTATCTCCACAAAAAACAATTAGCATCCACACTAAAGTAAATGAAGAAGATAAGATACAAGGCTTATCACAGAGCCAAATAGAGGAAGCAAATAACAATATCATGCAAAAAAATGAGTGATGCATGTTGACAAAAAAAATCTAGAATGCATTGGATTATCAGAAACTACAAGTATAAGAATATATATTTTGGCAAATAAGCAAACTATAAACATCCTAAAAGGGTGGTTTAGACCAAATTATCACCTTGGTTGTCTGGAGGTGTTGTCCTATTGTGAGTGGGATGGTATGTGGCAGCAACGAGTTTCTGAAAATCAAATAATAAAACATACATGAAGATCCCTTATTTGAACTTGAAACATCAAGAAAGAGAATCCTCTAACCAAACAGAACAAGACAAGCTAACAAAGACAATTTTCAATCTTGATGATGCTGCATCAAGTTCAAATGCCACATCAAACAATTGGATGAAAACAAAACCTCCACTAGAAATTAATATAATAATATAGAGAAGCACAGCCAATAGAAAATTAGCAAGCTAACCTCTAAATTGGACTTATCTGATCATCTGATGCATAGAATAATAATCATCATTATGAAAAAATCACTTGAAAAGCGGTTTTGATTAAAAAACCTGGCCCACTAATGTTGGGCCAATATTGAGTGAGATTTTGATCAAGACATGCTAATTCTGGTTCTTAGACATGAAACCAGAAAGAATCCCAGTTGTATAAAAAAGGCCAATAATTACTAAAAAAGAAGCCTACCAGCAAAAGGAATCTAATCACAAATGTAGTCTAAAGGACCAAGTATACCACAGTATATCCTATGAAGGGACCCCTTGAGTTTGATTTGTCCAATTCAGAGTAAATGCTTCATTAATCTATGACTATTAAATACATTGAAATGCTTTATATCATGAAAGAAGCACTCAATACATCCTACATTGTATTCTAGCATTCGATGTTGGAGTCCTACTGAGCTGGACCTATGACAAAAGTTTGAGTATCCAACAACATTTAAAGGAGGATACAATTTTGTTGAAATTTCTTCAAATAGGTGCCACTTCAGATAGAGGTTTTATTTCAAAATAAACAGTTGAGCTTAATGGAAAAACCATTTCCTCCAGTGTATGTGTGTGCTTGCATGTGCATATGCATCTACAAGAAATATGTGTGTTTCTATCTCACTTCGGTGTGTGTGCATGTGCAGCATGCACATATGCAAGTGTGTCTACAATAACCAAAATGTGGCTCAACTATCTACTACAAGTATAAAAGGAACCTTTGGGGCATAAACAGGAACAAGCAACCATTCATTTCCATTCCTGCACGTTTACCTCAACCACTGAATCTAGAATTTTGCTTTTTCCATGTAAAGGACATAATAGTCACATGGAGCTTCACAAAAGGGAAGATGACAACAGAGATTATCATTGCTTGAGGAACAAGTACCTCTAAGCACTTGATCTACAAATAGATACTAGATGCAACTGAAAACATGTGATCTCAAGGTTTTCTACTTTTCAGATGATCAAAGCAAGATCCTCTAAGAATACCTTCACCAAGCAGCACATTTATGAAGCTACGGAATAGCCAATTTTTATCTATGACGTGGCAACACAGTGGTGATGTTTCTTTCAGTAATGTCTTCGGGTTTTGTGACATTGTTCTAGAGAAAAAAATGTAAGGCTGACCTTGAAGCTTATGAAAAGAAAATGGTCACAATGAAACTGTAAAAGTATCTGCAGAAACACTTTATCAACTCCCTTTCCATCTTTCTTAAATTTTTCTTACTTCATTATTAGGATACAAATATGTGCACTTAAGGCAATCTAAACTTCTCGAAACCAAATGCATACTGAAAAAACAGCCCAAAACAAGCCTGGGGACTAGTTCATGTGATCTCTCCATTTTTTTTTTTTACGTCACAACCTCTCCAGCACATGTGATGTTTTGAAAATCCAATGCAATTGTTGGATCCTCGAGTAAGCAGTTCCATCCATGTGGGATACATTAGGAATTTTGTGATATATGCTCCTTTGAACTAGATAGAGAGTCACAGACCACAGTACAGGAACAAAATCAATATCATTCTAAAACACACTAAAATTTGATGGAATATACGAGGTTAATCAGCAATCTAGCCACAAAATTTGTTCACTGAGAGAAATTTTTCTAATACCAAGAAAAAAGTGAGGTTCTGTTTCCTAAGAATCATGGTGGATCTGGGGACCATGTGGATCTCAATTGTTGATAATCTTTTTCAACGACGATGCCTCTGTGAATAAACCCATCATTCACGTTACAGTTGCTATTCTGACATCCACATGAGGAAATTTCTTACCCTCTTTGAATAAGATAGTATTCTTTCCTAACAGGAATATTTTTCGACTACATATGTCAAAGAACAACTATAACAAGACAATAACCTCTTGAGAATGCTAACCACAACAATGATCTCCTGCGTTTAAACTGAAAATGATGACATGCTATCCTGGGATAACACCAATCAACATTGCCTCCACGAAACTTGGCACCTGTTTTCTCACTTATTCAACCATATCAGGAACCGGATAAATCAGACGCAAAGAAAATTAGTTCGACTAAATTCTGTAGCATGACTAGCTGTTCCATTTCGTCTCCCGCAAAACTTCTAATACAACACATCATATACTTCAGTTAGAAGGTTTTTTATTATGGGGATAAGCAAATGCACAGCAGCAGGAACAGACATATACCAAGCGGCCGATGATATCAAATTGTCAATTAATCTGAAGACCAATAGCGAAAACATGCGAGAAGCAACTAATTTCATTACAACCAATGCAGATCAGAAACTTGATTGCCCATGAAATAACAAAAATGATAAATCCTGAAATCCACCTAAGGACACGTAAATTGCAAATTCCTATACGAAAGCCAAAATGGGCAGCTGGCAGATTAGCTCAATTGAGTCACCGAAAACCGGCATAGAGAACTTCCGGTCGATAAAAAGGATCCAAGGGGACGTAATTCATAAGAAGAATGGAAGAATGGCTCACCGAAGGGTGGGCGGGGTCGGACGGCTTCAATTGGCTGAAATTATGGGGATCGTAGGAAGGCCAGTTTCCCCAAACAGACTCCATCAGAGTGGAGGTTCGGAGGACCAGCCTTTGGCGGCAGATATCGCTTCTAGAAGATGATGGTCGTCCGTTCCTCCATGAAGATGAGCAAGCCTACAGTTAGTGAGAGCAGAAGAAGAAAAGGGGACCGAAAGGAAAAAGCCCTAATTGCCCACAGAGGAATCCAGAAACTGGCTGCCATTTCAGGGCCTTTATGCAACCATTAGCACAGACAGAGATGGCGCGTGGCTGTACATTTTCCGGTCTTTTAAATTCTAGCAACCTTCTTTTACCATGTTTTTCAAACATAATTTTTTATTATTAAATTTTTAAGAGAAAACGTTTTTTTTTTCAAAAATTATGTTTGGCTTGTAATTCAACAATATATATTTATAAAAAAATGTCAAAAAAGTTAAAGTGAACTTTCATTAATTGTAAACAAGGAGATTACCGACCAATGAAGCTCTCTTCTTTTTTCTTATCTACCTGGATCGGGTTTGGAACTGCTTTGAGACATGTATAAATTTATGAATAATTGTAAGTAAAGTTTTTTGTGCTTTTAAGATAACAGATGTTCACTTTAAACACTTATAGTATTAGTTATTCGTAATACTTTATAACTGATGAAATCATTTTCTTATTAGGGACAAAGGTAAAAAATTCTCTGCACAGTTGAAAATGACTTCTTCAAGTGCTGACAACCATCAAAATTAAGGACAATCTTCTGCAACTTCAGTTAGGAAAACAGCTATAAGTTTGCTTCTTCAAGAAAACAACACATAAACTTTATCGGTGACACCAAAGATCTAAAATTTCATAAATCATAAGATAGCAGACTTTGATCCCAAGCTAGCCCTTATTTGACAGATATTCAAAATGGGTTTATAAAATAATATTGAAATATTAACCCATCTTTTTGAATTCTTGTGAGCAAGAGGTATTTGTTTATCTCAAACCTGAGATCCAAGGTGACATAAGGTTATTGAGGATCTCAAATTGTCATTTCTTTATGAATCTAAAATTCAATGTCGGTTTACTCTGTGGCTCCTACATCAAAGAAGGTTCCAATTGAAGCTATCAAAATACACTGTAAAAGACAAAGTCCCTGACTTTTAAGTGCAATGACTTCTTTATCATAAAAACTCGAGAAACCACACAACTCCTCTTGCAATCTGTAAAGGGCCGTTTGTTATACCCAGAATCACTGATTTTTAGAATCAAAATGCTCAATTTTTAAGGCATTAAAATGATTAAACAAACAAGGTATTTTGTTTTCAGTATTAGAAAACTGAAACCTGGAATTTCATTTTGATCCGATTTCAGTTTGAGGAGGAATTATGATCCTTGAATTTTCATTCTTGAATCAAAATTCCAAACCATCAAAACACCTCTTAAATGCATTAGTAAAATATTATTCATTTTTTTATGTTGTTAATTGTTGTTTAGATACCATCTGTAATTCGATATGCAAGTATCCACAAAGTTAACAGAGCAAATATTATTTGGGCAGATTCATTAAACACTTTAAAGTCATATGATTGGTTTAGTCTCCAAAATGAAGCCGTTTTATATATAAGTTATGTTCTAGTGAATGATCATCATCATCGCTATCCTTGACCAACTATAATTGAGAGAGAGAGGGAGAGATTTCACATATTAAATGCATGCCAATAATGCATGTTAGGTGTCTAGGAATATGAATTATGAGAACAAAGTTTATTAGCCAAATTCAATGCCGTCCAGAGTTATGATTTCATCTAGCTAACTTCCACCAACGACAATCCAGTGAGTGAGTCCTTGTTAAAGAGAAGGAAAGATCATCAAAAGCGCTGCATCATATTCCCAAAATAATTGCATTTCTCTTTATATATGTAACAAAATCTCAAGTTTAATTTCTATTTCTCTTCATATTTTATTTACAATGTCATATCTATCTTATAGTTGTTAAATGTTTTAAATAATGTCGTGGTCAATTTTACCAAACTAATTTTCACGACATTACGTATTTCAACATTGTTATCCAGCTGATATGATGAAAAATACGAAGTTTTTTTTAATTTTAGTATTTTTTAAATAATATGTATAATTGAAGTGGAGACGCCATGTCCTCTGAGTTTCTATCCCAAACAAAGGCCAACTCTCTCTCATTATCTCTCCTGGCCCGTCGTTGGTATGGTTTCTCGTGCCATTGATTTCTTTCCTATTGCAGAATCAATTGATGATTTCCGTGGTCGAGGCTCAGCATCCATTTCCTGTTGCCTCTAGTTCAGTTCACCATATCTTCTTCCATCCAGATGAGGGTAGTTACTGAAAGTACATTGATTCCATGGATGCAGTCAATCTACTCTCACTCCAAGCTCAGCCAATCACCTCCCATTCGTTTCGCCATGCCTCTTACAGATTATCTTTCTGCGCCAGAATACAAACCAACACTTCGACCAGCTTAGCTATCACCCAGGAGACACCACGTTACCAGTCAGAGAATGGGAGCGACGGGATTGTGGGGAGCCGTCGTCTGTCCCGCCAGCTTAACACCAAGAACCCCACCGGGATTTCCAGACAGATTCGTCGTTTCTGCAAACAGGGCAATCTCGGAAAGGCCTTGGCGGTGTTAGATTACGCCGAGAAGCGTGGAACTCCGGTGAGTATCGCCGCCTTTGCTGCTCTCCTGATCTTCTGCACCAAAGCCAAGTGCCTGAAGGAAGGCAAACAGGTGCACGTCCATATTCGGATCAATGGTCTCGAAGAGAATGAGTTTCTCTGCTCCAAATTGGTCAGCATGTATGCTGCTTGTGGTAGCATGGAAGACTCCAAGTTGGTCTTCTCCAAATTGCAGACGCGCAGCGTCTTTCCTTGGAATAATCTGCTCAGGGGTTCCGTCATCAATGGAGGTTATAGCAGAGACGTCCTTGGGATTTTCTCGCATATGCGAGAGGCAGGAGTCGAGCCGAATGTATATACTTTCTCGTGCTTGTTGAAGAGAATTGCGGGTTCTTCGGCCCTTCGGCATGGCAAGATGATCCATGCTCACCTGGTGAAAACTGGGTTCTTCTCGGATTCCATAATTCAGACCGTCTTGATGGATATGTACTTTAAATGCGGCAAGGTCTATCTCGCCCGTCAACTGTTCGATGAAATGCGCGAACGGGATATTGTTCTGTGGGGTGCAGCAATTGCAGGCTTTGCACATAATGGATTGCGGAGGGAGGCAATTGCTTCTTTCCGAGAGATGTTGAACCATGGTCATGTGCCCAATTCAGTTATTCTCACGTCCATAATTCCAGTTTGTGGGGATATGGGTCTGATCATGCATGGTAAAGAGATCCATTGCTTTCTGATCAAGACTGGCTACTTTAAACATATATTTATTCATGCTGCACTGGTGGATCTGTATTGCAAATGTGATGATTTGGTGTTGGGTAGGAGAGTGTTCTACGCATTCCGACAGAGGAATGTGGTCACGTGGACCGCTCTCATTTCTGGGTATGCCCATAATGGGATGCTGGACAGGGCCTTGAATTCTGTTATCTGGATGCAGCAAGAGGGTGTAAAGCCAGATTTGGTGACGGTGGCAACCATCATTCCCATTTGCAGCGAGCTAAAAGCCTTAAGAACTGGGAAAGAAATCCACTGTTACGCGCTGAAGAAAGGGATTCTTCCAAATGTTTCTGTAACAACTTCTCTTATAGTTATGTATTCCAAGTGTGGAGTCACAAGAAGTTCACTTAATTTGTTTGAGAAGATGGAGAAGAGAAATGCCATCACCTGGACAGCCATGATGGAGTCACTTGCAAGAGATGATCGCCTGCATGATGCACTCGATATGTTTAGATCAATGCAGCTTTCTAAACATAGAGCGGATTCAGTTACAGTTTGTCGAGGTCTAAGTCTTTGTGCTGAAGTAGGAGCCCTGAAGTTGGGGAAGGAGTTGCACGCACAGGTCTTGAAGAAAAATATTGAATCTAATCCATCTGTTTCTGCACAAGTCGTAAGAATGTACGCTAAGTGCGGGCACATCCAGACAGCCAAACAGGTCTTTGATGCAATAGCTTCCAAGGGTTTGATTACTTGGACTGCTATTATAGAGGCGTATGGAATGAACAACCTTAGTATGGAAGCTTTTGCTCTCTTTGAACAGATGAAAGAGGATGGTTTTAGTCCCAATCATTTTACTTATGCTGTGCTGATTGAAATCTGTCGAAACTCTGGTCTACGAGAAAAAGAAGAGTTATTCGTGCAATCACTATCGGCTTTGAGTTGACCTGCTTGGCTACAGTCTAATTTTGCAGACAAACGGAAACTGCAGTATAAGTTTGAGGCTCCTCCGTGTGAATATCCACAAGAGGAACTTGTCTTGATATGCCTTATTTCATTGATTAGATCATAGCCCTGTTGTAACATTATTTTTTACTAATTTTAATGTCGAATAATATCTCCATTTTTTTAATGTTATAATACAGAAAAAGTTGCTCCAAATTTGTAAGGAGGATGCTTATAATTGTCTGCGTTGAGCTGTAACTCCGATTACTTTTTCCTCCTTTCCCTTGTAATAATATTTTGGTGCCCATTCACCGAGCCCAGAGAAAGATAAAACATAAGGACTTAGCATAAATCCTGACAAATATACTGTCCTAAACTATTTCTAATGACAAAAGCCATTCTGTAAGCACCTCTTCAACAACTTCAAATTGAATGAAGTGGTTACGAATTGTTGGCTTGAGGCCGTGAAGCAGTCTTAAGGAGCCTTAATGCAACGTTCAGCTCCTCCCTGTCATTTTCTGTCCAATTGCCAACTTACGGATGTTCCCGACACAGATTATCCAGAGCCTTCTCCATCTGCCAAATTTTTCAAATGATGGTGTAAAAATCCCAATGTTGTCAAACAATGTAAGAAGAAAGAACCAATTCCTCATTTCCTCACTGTATTCATGCAAGAAGCATCTTGACAAGGCATTCACCAGGCTTCTGTAACTGATCTAGTATTTGCATCCGACCTTCAAACCCTCTGAGATAGGCATCAGAAAGCCCTGCGAAGACCCTTGATAGATAAAAATGTTTCTGCAACTTCTCTGCCTCCTAAATCTTCTCTTCGTAGATGGACTTTCGAATGAGAGGTTCAGTACACTGTAGCATCCATCCCAGTAAAGTAACTCTGTCATTTTGATGAACCTGTCTTCCAAATTTCAACCAACCGCAGTTCATCCATCTCCATATTTGATAATGACATCTTTACAAACAGGGCAGTGAATTAACTCGGCCATTTTGTTGAACCAGACTCTGCAGTCTCCAGTCTTCTTCGCAACTGCATAAATGGTAGTTCATCTCCATATTTTTGATAATGGCATCTTTCCAAACAGGAAAATGATGTTTCGCTACCAGCCACAAGTTTCATCTTGGACGTGAAAGTCGGGCGGATGTCTCTGCTCAGCACCTAATTTGCATCTTAGTGTCATTTTTCTATCTAGACATCAGTTGCTTCCCCATTATTAAGCTGCTAGGATACACATTTTCTGTGGCTTGCCATCCCCACTTCAAGCTTTTCACCCTCAAAGATCTCGAGAAGAATTACAAGCAGTATGAAGACAGACAGTTGGCTCCACGCTGAGAGTTTCAGCGGCAAACACGCCAGAAGCCAAGCAATTAATGCATGCCCTGATCTACTCAGACAGAGAATCAATTTTCACTCCATTTTCCATTGCACGATTATGGAATTTGTTGTAACCCGTAAGATGGGGTTTGCCAATCATCCTCAAGAATTTCTGGAAACAAGTTTTAGTTAAAAGAAAAGTCGCTCTTTGGCAACATCAAAACTACCAAGAAAACTTACGGAAGATTGTTAAGAAAGGCAAAGTAATAAAAGGGATCTGTTTTTCAGGCCATTCTGCGGCAACAATTTTATTTTTTGAATCAATTTATATCGCGGTTTATATGAACCGATATATATCAGCCCAGACGTTATATATGCTACTGTTAGGAACAACACAAAACTCTTTGCTTGCCTTATCGAGGGTTAAAAACAACGAAGAAATAAATATTTACGTGGTTCGGAACAATAATCTCTTATATTTTTCTATTCACTCACAGATAAACCCAAACACTCCATGAGAAAAAGACAAAAAAAAAAAAAAACTGCGGTCCTCGTCCAACACAAGGATTAGGGTCAAGGATTAGGGTCAGTCCGCTAAGATGATCACTCATTTTAAAAAAATACTTTTTATTTGTAATTTAAAAATAAATATTCATTGTTGTTAAATAAAAACAAAAAACCGTGCTACGTGCACAAGAGGCTTTAATGGAATTCTATTAGAATGGCGCCAAAAAATCTGAAAATTTCTCTGCCGCGAAAGTCCAATCCCTTCGCCGATGGCTACCCTCTCGCGGCTGCCACCGATTTCCGACTTCAACGATCGCCGGCGTCTCCCTCTCCGAAAGAAGACCAGCCTCAGAACCACCCCGTTCCGCTGTGAAAGCCGGCCTCCCAGGGTCCCCGGCGACGAGGAGACTGGTTCTGGCAGCAACGCCTTGCTGAAGCTCGCTTGGTATAGCTCCGAGCTCCTCGGTGTAGCCGCTTCTGTTTTCAGACCGGCTGCTCCGGAGAAGATTCTCCGGCAGACCGAGCTAAGCCGAGACGAGTCGGGGGCCGTTGCCCGGGAGGAAATAGTGAAGTCGATCAAGGAGGATTTCGATCGTTCGTACTTTGTCACGGGTGCGAATTTTCCCGTTGCTTCATTTTCAAATCGATTAATTGTTCTATATGTCTCATTCTCTTCGACTGGGGAAGAAAATCACGTTTAGTGGGAGGAATAAGTTATTCGCTGCTTGATATATGATATATTCGATTTCTCACTGGCTATGAACGCCGGATTGAGCTGATATTACAGAATCCATCTTTCGGTTCTATCGAGCTAAGGACATTCTTGTTCCATGATGACACAGAAAGAGAAATTTATAGAGCGCTGGCTCATTCCAGTTGCGACCAGGAAGAAACTTACATTTTCACACTCGCATCTAAACAAAACTAATCTGATGAAGGTCAGGTTTATGAATGAGCAAAAGCATTCAAGCAGGCCATCATGATTAGTATATATAGATGTGTAGACTATCGTGAATCTTAGTTTGGAACAGCGTCTGGGTTTCATGGTAGGATTTTGATCTCTTACTTCTTCAACACGTCGCTCTTACAGGAAACTTGACTACCAGTGCTTATGAAGAAAATTGTGAATTTGCTGATCCAGCTGGCTCATTCAAAGGACTGCAGCGTTTCAAGAGAAACTGCTCAAACTTTGGACTGCTTCTAGAGAAATCCAATATGAATCTTATGAAATGGGAGGATCTAGAGGTAGCAAAATTGCTTATAATTCTTATATTTCAAAGTTTCGATCGTAATTTATGAAGTATCTAAGTAGGTTCTCTCTCTCTCTCTCTATATATATATATATATCTTTTCCACATCCTTGGACCCTGGTTTTTGGGACACCACGACCACACCAACATTCGAACCTTCATCCATGGTTGCATCAATTTTTGTTATGATTTTTGTGCAGGACAAAGGAGTTGGGCACTGGCGATTTATCTGTGTCATGTCATTTCCATGGAGGCCTATCCTTTCTGGTAAGATCTTGTTATCGGTTGCATCAGGTGTGGGGATCTTGTGGATTGAGGATATTCACTGACAGAAGAATCACTGTACCATATACTTTGCAGCTACTGGCTATACAGAGTATTACTTTGATGCTCGGTCAGGAAAAGTTTGCAGGTACTATTTGCCCTATAGCTTTATTTCCCTATGTAAATCATGCAAGGTTATTAGTTGTATTTTATAATGTTTCAAATTTGGTCCATAAAATTCAATTGCGATATTTATCTGTCGAAATTAATGTCCTTACGAAGTGAATAAGTAACAGCATTCTCAAATGGTATGATTCGAGTGAAGGCTTTTTATTACCTTCAGGTAACACCAAGAGTCAAATTTTTTGATGAGGCCCTTATCCCATTTGCTAAAGAGTTCTTCATCAAGTTCTTCAGCATTCTGGGAGCATGTTTCTTCAGCTCCTTTTTCTGGGTTGAAGTAGACAAGAAAACTGCATGTTGTCACTTTGTTTAGAGATCAAATTCTACTGACCTGGAATTTAGAAGTGCTGGAGTTTGAGATTCCCTTATGTTTGATAGTAGCGTCTCAATTTTGTTCTTGGAAAGCTGAAGACCATCCCTATGTTGAAAGAAAACATTTCCAATGAGTCTGCGACATTGCAAGAGAAAAAACATCCATTTGGCAAGAATATTCGAAGGTGTATAGATTTATAATTAGTTTAACTGATTTTCCTTATCTCATATTTATAGTTAGTTTATTTGGTTTTCTTTGTTGGAGACGATTCAGGTGAATGTGAACTCTATATTCTATATATTTCTTCCACCAAATCACATTTTCAATTTCTTCATGCTTTAAAAGTTTGTGTTCGTGTATTTTCGTGTGAGCAGCTCTCTTAGTGCTCTTGACTAGGATTCTAAGCGGGTTTTTGGATTCTGAACATAGTTCACTACATGAGTTATTAATTGTGCTTTACTGAGTTTTGCTGAACTAACTTCTTTGGATGCCAGACATGTGGAACATTGGAATGTCCCCAAAATGGCTTTACTGAAGCAAATATTTAGACCCAGTCGCCTGCCACGTGAAAAGAAAACGGGATAGTGTCCAGTATGTGGGTAAACTGTTGAGTGTTGAGCCTTCTACACGGAGGTTTGCAATAAATGTCTCTATTCTCAGAAAATATCTCACCGTCATGCAGATGCTGAGGTGAGTTGAAAGCAGGACGAGTATTTTGGAGAAACTGTGTATACTTTGTCTCTTTGAGTTATATTCTTGTTACCATCACCATGCGTTTAAAGTCCATGCTTGAAGGCTGATGCGGTATGTTAGCATGGAACGACTATTCTGCTTCTATAGAGTAACCATCTACATATATAGTAGGTGAATCTGATTCTTTGGACTGCTAAACCTTGTAATTATCGTGATTTTTTGTGAACCTTCTGTTGTATTAATTTTATTTACTTAGGTGACCTATACTTCCAATAAAAGAATGGTCTAAACATACTTCATTTTGAAAAAGTGAATTCTTTTTTCCTCCTGAAATCTCTCCCTCCGTCATTGTCGTTCATTCTTTTGTTAGGCAGGCCAGCTTGTTGCATAGCAACATTTGTTCAAGTCATGGTGCTTGAGATTTTTTAGTTTGCCGTCTTCATGATGGCCTGAGTACGAAACTTCATCAGGCCAAAGCTCTTTTACGTGTCCATATCGAGACGAAAAACATGCAGCATTTGCACGTCCTTGTACATATATACGCATGTATACAATTTTAAGTAGTGAAGAGAGATGACATGTAGATGTGCATGTGATTATGTGTTTGTGTAATCTCGGTTTTAAGTTTGAACTACCTAGTATGAACACAATCACATGCAAGTTTGCTACCATATTTGCATA
Source organism: Nymphaea thermarum (assembly GCA_011799765.1). Classification (NCBI taxonomy): domain Eukaryota; kingdom Viridiplantae; phylum Streptophyta; class Magnoliopsida; order Nymphaeales; family Nymphaeaceae; genus Nymphaea; species Nymphaea thermarum. The sequence continues at coordinate 484,520 of JAANDH010000092.1, forward strand.
CCGTGCCAAACAACAGAAAATTTCACGATAATTTATGCAAAATTGTGGCTTTCTGTTGATACATTTTTTATAGGCCTCTCGAATTGAAGCTTCCAAACGAAAACTGGATATCGTGTCAACACCTAGGTCCTCAATCCCTGTATCCAGGTGGACTTGTTAATGCTACAATAGTAGCTAATTGAGCTAACCAACCAGACTTGCGGAGTTGTTAAAGGTCTAAAAGCATATTTATATCTATGTATTGTACCAATACATTAAGGCCTAAACAGCAAGCAAAAAATTCAGGAATGATAGACAATATTGGCTATTCATCATGGCCCTTCCAAACAGCTCAAGCTTAGATTTATAGTTGATAGTGTGCACAAAGTCCGGTCTGATCCTGTTTGTAGTTGCCAAATGGCTGTTGTAGCTATGTAAACGTGAAAGTGAGAAGCCAAGAAAAAATAAATTTTCCAAAAGCATGTAACAATTTTATGTACATATACTGAAACAGAATCAATATGTCGATCTCAACGTTAGGCAGGCAATGTAATGCAGGACAATAAACACCAATCTCTCCACAATAAATGTGAGATTCGCCTTCAATGCTTTGTAGTCAATTGCTTATCTACCAGTAATCTTGACAAGAACATACTCCGTCTTTGAAGTGATGAAAACGTGTGGTATCCCTCATAACAATTTCCCGGCTAGTCACCTTTGAGATGTATTTGCTAGCCGTATGACAATCACTGCAAATACGAAGATTTTTTGTTATCAGAATACTGGTTCCAGGTGGGGTGTTCAGCAGTGCGAACATAATTGCTAACTTTTCACTATGGTGACCCAGAATCCTCTCCTTTTCACTCTCCTCAATGTCGTGAAGTTCTGCCTCGGTATCAGGAACATAACCTGCATCTCTGAGAACGGGTGCCAGCTTATTCCACATTGCAAAGAGCTCCTTCATATGAGCATGATTTGTTTCACCAACTGTGAATGAATATGTGGTATTCTTGACAGTCACCCAACTGCAACCAAGTTTCTTCCTCAACCCCTTATCCTTCATCATTTTCCTAACATCAGCGACCTCCTTCCACCTGTTACCTGCTGCGTACATGTTTGCAAGTAGCACATGAGTGGGTATAGAGTTTGGATCTAATTGAAGCAGATTCTCTGCAGCTTCTCTACCAAGTTCAATGTTTTTGTGCACTCTGCAGGCACCCAGGAAAGTACTCCAAATTATCGGATCAGGTTCAAATGGCATCCTTTCAATGAAGGCTTTTGCTTCATTTAAGCGGCCAGCACGAGACAGCAGATCGACCACACATCCATAATGATCCATCCTTGGCAAGATGCCATAATCTTGGCTCATCGATTTGAAATAATGCAGACCTTCTTCTACAAGTCCTGCATGAGTACATGAAGAAAGAACCCCAATGAAGGTAATGAAATCAGGTGTCAACCCACTCTGCAGCAAGGCCTCAAACAGCCTAAGACCTTCTTGACCATGCCCATGTTGGGCGTGGCCAACAATTATTGAGTTCCACGATGACAAGTTTCTGAAACGCATGCTTTCAAAGACCTTCCTGGCATCCTCTATACAACCACATTTTGCATAGAAGGTAATCAATGTGTTGCAGACGGAAACATCTATGTCAAAACCAATTTTCACAATATCAGCCTGTTGCTGTTTCCCAAGATTCAGCTCATTTATGGTGGTGCAAGCATCAAGTGTGCTAATGAACGTATGATCATTTGGTTTGATTCCCATTTCACGCATAACAGCATAAAGTCTTAAAGCCTCATGACCGTCTCCATCTTGTGCATGTGCTGCAATAATCGATGTCCATGAGACAACATCCTTGCTTTCTATACTCTCAAAAATCTCCCCAGATATACTCAATTCCCCACACTTTGAGTACGCTGTCATAAGAGCATTGCTGACAGTAACATGGCAGTGTAATCCAATCTTGATGCATATTTCATGCAGCTGCAGAACCGACCATAAATTTCCCAAACCTCCAGATGATGCCAAAGTACTAGCCAAAGTGTGCATGTTAGGCACAATTCCTTCAAGCAGCATCTGCCTAAACATCGATAATGCTTTCTCATGATCATCATGTTGTCCATATGCAGCAATAATTGCACTCCAGGACACAACATCTCGGCTGGGCATTTCATCAAACACTTGACAAGAAGACTCCAAAGATCCACACTTGGAATACATGGTTAACAGTGCATTGCCAACCGCGAAATAGGACACAAGACCGGCAACAACAACATAAGCATGCAATACCTTCCCGCGGCTAAGCCCCGCAGCATCATCACTGCAGGAGCTCAATACGCTAGCTGCTGTGAAATCGTTTCCCATCACTCCTGCTCGGCGCATGCCGGCGAGCAATTCCCAAGCATTCTCACTCTTCCCCCTCTGTGCATAACCAAAGATCATCGCCGTCCAGGCAACCACATTCCTATGAGGCATTCCGTCAAACACTTTCCTCGCCGCAACCAAATCACTGCATTTCACATACATGGCAATGAGAGAACTTCCTACATATACATCAGAACCCAATGAACTGGCTATGGAGTAAGCATGAATCTGCTTACCCTGGTTCAAAGCTCCAATTTCAGCACAAGACTTTAGAACAGAAGCTGCCATGAACTGATCCAGAGGCGTCCCTCCTGAAACCATGTTGCGGAAGGATCGATTATCGTCTTGACGACGACCATGTTCTTCGACTCTCATCATAGTGGAAGTAGAAGAAGAAGAAGAGCGCCCAGAAGCAAAGATGCCTGCCAGGACAAACCGTTTGAAATGGCGATACCCATCTCCAATTCTTTCAAGAAGCGGTTTCAGACGCAGAGAAGAGAGACGCCTCTGCAAAGAGGGAGCCAAAAACATGGGTTTTGCCTCTTTTGCATGAACAGCATGGACGAGATCAATGGCGGGAAAGGTCACCAGCCAATGTTTCATTCATCGTCTCAAATTACTACATTTGAAAACGCCGAGAAAGCATCACACGGGTAGACATTATGGTCTGCTATGCCCATTAAAGCGGGGGGTTGATCTTGACAATACAAAATTCAACTTGAAAAAAAGTCCGGCATACAAGTTCCTTAAATTTTCGGATCATTTCTTAACTATTTGGCAAAATCTTAGATGTGAGTCTTAACTTATGTAGGCTCACTTAAATTGTATGGTTTTGGCATATGTGGATACCAAAAATATGATATTAAAACTTGCCATTTGTCTATTCTTGAATTTTAAGTCAGAAATGTGAAATGAGACGGGTGTCTAGCTTAAAACTTGTGGATTTTAAAATGCAAAGGTCACAAATGCATGACGTGAAGCATTTTCTTTTGTTTTCATAACCTTATTAGAAATTAAAAATTCAATGTATCTAATACTTGAGATCCAAAAAAAATCTTCAGGTGAGCGTCAAGAGAAATATTTCATCGGACCACCCGAAATGAAGACCAAAGCCCCCTCTCTTCCTATCTATAGTGTGGTATAAACCATTGTCACAAAAAACGTGTACGAGTATTATACGGCAAGGAAAAAGACGGGTATAATACAGCAAAATTGTATACTTGGTAAATTTTTTAAAAATTTAAAACATTTAATAAATCATAAAAATTATAAAAAAAACAAAAAATCATAAAAAAATATGAAAAAACGCAAAAAAAAAATGGTTATACGCGTTTTATTTTTTGTCGTTTTTTAAAAAAGATGAGAATAAAACTGTTATAACACGGCTTACTGTGTTTTACCGTATTATACACGTCTTTTTCCAATAAGATGCGTATACTCAATAAATCATCAAATTAGTAAGTGATCTCACTTGTTTTCCGGCATATAGATAGTTCAATTCACTTGTTTGCAGCTAATTTTCCATGTAGCAATCCGACTCGAATCCGAACCGTTTACATCATAGGCCGCCCGTGACATTTCTTAATACAAGTGGTAGGTTAAGGTGACACATCAAGTTGTTAGCTTGAGTGCTCACCACACCCTTTTTAACTTTATGCCCTTCACCTACCATGAGCACATGGGCCTCTGTCTGCCCATGGGCATGCCATTTTTAAACTCTGCTTCCTTTGCTTTTTCTTATCTCTTGGACTAAGTATCAGCTCACTTTGTTCACCAAATAATTCATTATGTGTGAAGTGTGGAAATTTCACTAATGCTGAGTTTCGATCTCCTCAAATCTAGGGTTTGAGGTGATTTAAAATTCTCGCAGATTTGAAAACCGTGCATTCGAAATTCACTATGGTAGTGTTCGATATATATATATATATATATATATATATATATATATATATATATATATATATATATATATATATATATATATATATATATATATATATATATATATATATATATATATATATATATATAAGCAGTAGATTTCATGTTGGATTTAGAAAAGTGTCTGACATTAAATACATAGATCTAAGGTCTTGGTGATCACAACAGCAGTGGCGGAGCTACGTTGTGCCTGCTGTGGACAATTGCTCACTCCAGCTTATAAAATTTGTTTTATTTATATATTGATACTTCATCTTTTTTTACTGTTTTTGCATATGATTGCCCCTTAAGTTTGAAACTTAAATAAAGAGCGCCCCTTAACCTGAAATTTTTTGCTCTACCAATGTCTCACAGCCAGGGGCGGCAGGCCAAACGGTCCATCGAACTTATCCGGGTATGGCCAACCCAAATCTGAATATATAAAATACATTACACAACCAAAATTTTTCAATTTTTGTAATGTAATTTTTTTTTTTTGCGGATCTCGGATTTGCAGTGAAACAAACACACCCATTTGTTTAAATATCAGTGTGGATCCCATATTACTTTAGGATCTTTAGTTTGGAGGCTATCAATCATGGTGATCTGTAACCAAGGTGGATTCATTGACGAGTCTCCCACCTGGATTTTGTTCATCTCTTCCTTAAAATCAGGCCAGCTTGAATCAAATAATTTTGTTCCAACATATTATTTGAAATCAAATTGATCTTGTGATTGATTAATTCACTTGAATTGTCAGACATATGGGCCCATGTTTGCTGATAGTTGAAAGATTTAAAATACAACCATACAAAAGCTCACAATGGTGATGTCCAACTTTTCTCAAATACAACCATAAAATACATTTAATTTCTTAAGACAATTTAGCACTCAACTTTTGAAATTTGAAGTATTCACAAAACCTGATGCTTTTGGAAAAGCTCACAAAGAACTGCGTGTGCTGATAAATTAATTTATGAAAGGCATGCTTTATGGATAAAAACCCAAATGTACTTAAAAATGATTTTATCCTTAAAAAGTATTCTTCAAAAAATCTCAAACATATTATTTCTTTATGTCTATTTTTTCATAATTTCACATCTCTCCTTCTTTATTTGTCAGAAGTTGTGAAGCTTTAAAATTCAAAAGGAAAAATGTATCAAAAATTATCATTATTTGACAAAATATTATGGCTGATCGGATGAAACTCTGGATGGATTGATCCGCCAGAGTGATTTGTCTGCTTCCCCGTGAAGAGAGTCAAATTGACACAAGCTGTTGTACACTTTCCTACCAACACCACAACAAACGTCAATGGACGAACCTTCTCCTGCTTCTTCCTCCTCCCGTTCCCACGCGCATTAATTTAATGCAGGATTCTTTCTACCAAGCAGAGTTGCAGACAGCACAGTGGTGGTGGAAAAGGGGCTCGCACACAGATTCATGTGCTCAACACTTCCCGTACGCGTGCACCGTTTCCCAAGACTTTGCTGCCGACCAATAAAGAAAGTATCAGGCCAGCCACCAAACTCTCACACACACACACACACACTCTCTCTCTCTCTCTCTCTCTCTCTCTCACACACACACACACTATAGGCTAGGGTCCTGGACACAGCTGTGTGGAGGAAAGCTCTACCTTCACGCGTACAATTTTTTCAAACACTTGGTGTGCATAAAAAAGCCGACAGTGTGCAAAGAATCAGAGATTAAAATCTCTCTCTGTGGTCTTAGTGTCTGACTGAGGGCTGTAAACTGAAGGTCCCAATCATAGAATCCGGCCACCTCCGCCGCGTACCCACCGCCCATCGCATTCAGAAGCCTATATAAGAGAGATCGACCCAGTGGAAAGTTCACACTTCGCGGCTTGATGTTCAAGCAAGCAAGCATGGGGTTCTTCTCTCTAGTTGGTGCCGTCTTCCTCCTCTTTCTCTCCTCGTCACTCGCCTGTGATCGTTGCCTTCACAGCTCCGTCGCTTCGTACTCTTCCTCCGATGCCGCCCTCTCCGGTTCCTCTTCTCGCCTTAGAACTCGCCCCTCTTCTTAGCGGCCTAGCTTCTTCCTCGAGCCCATTCTTGTTGCTCATCCACTGCCTGACACTCTCTCCTCTGTTTGCTTCTGCAGGTGGAGCTTGTGGGTATGGGTCTCTGGCTCTCAGTTTCAATGGCGGGCTCTTAGCCGCTGCTAATCCTGCACTTTACAGGCAAGGAATCGGCTGCGGAGGCTGCTTTCAGGTAGGACCAACTAACAAAGCGATCTCATTAATGAACATTTAAAACGAAAACTCCATTGAGAAACAAGCATTTCTTGGATGGAGATGTTTTGTGTGTTTCTGAAATGGGTGGTTGATCTTTGTTGGTTGCACAGATTAGATGCAAGAACCCAACATTGTGCAGCAGCGGGGGTGTTAAAGTGGTGCTCACCGACCAAAACGCAGACAACAAGACGACGGACTGGGTGCTGAGCAGCAAGGCGTTCATGGCGATGAGCAAACCAGGAAGGAGCCTGGAGCTCAGGAAGCTCCACACCGTGGAGGTGGAGTACAAGAGGTAATGGAGACGATGTCTCTGATCTGATCTTGCTTAGATGCTTGTCAATGGCGATTTCAGAATTTAACAATGGCGGATTGGGGGATGATTGCAGGATTCCTTGCGATTATGGAAAGCAGAACCTGAGCGTGAGGGTGGAGGAGAACAGCCAGTACCCACATTATCTGGCGCTCAAGCTTCTCTACCAAGGTGGACAAACGGACATCGTGGCCCTTGATCTTGCTGAGGTATACGGATATGATCTGTGGAAGCACTGGAAGAATATCTGAAGTGCTAATTTCATTAGAATCTTGCTTGATCTGGAGATTTCTTTTTGAAACTTGTTGAAATTAATGATCTTTTGAAAAAATTTACATCTGGAATTTGAAAATCTACCTAACTTCTTGCTTGCCTGAGAATTTGAATTTCCTTGATGCACCTCAAAATCTCTGCATGCAGGGGAATGGGATTCTTTAGGTCCTCTTCTGGCGCTGAATTGTTAACCTCTTGTTTGTAAAAGAATTTGAATTTTTGGAAGTCTAATGGGATGCAGAAGTGGGTTGTTGATGAATCATTTGAATTTTTGAAAATATTATGAGAAGAGAAGGTTACAAGAGAACATATGAGTCGGAAATGACCAAACTACCCATGAAGATAAATAGGGCTTCTACCCCTCACAAGGGCAAAAGCGGAAAGTGAAAGATCAAACCACCCATATTCATTTTTTTTCTTTTTACAAATTCTAAAGATGGCATGCTATCTTTTTCAAATCTGATGAACTGGACTTGATCGTGATCTAGAGAACTGGAGCCAGTGGGCTCTCAGCTGCTTTCTCATCCATTTCAAATTCTTGTGTTGTGTTGTGTAGGTGGGGACTTCAAATTGGAGTTTCATGACTAGGAAGGGAGGAGCAGTCTGGCAGACGAACCGGGTTCCGGCGGCCCCCGTCCAATTTCGGTTCGTGGTGACGGCGGGGTATGACGGAAAGTGGATCTGGGCCGGCCGGGAAGTCCTTCCGGCCGACTGGAAACCTGGCATGGTCTATGACACGGGTGTTCAAATTCAAGAAACTGCGCAGGAAGGTTGCTCCCCTTGCGACACCAGCATCTGGAACTGAAGATCGACCGCATATAGCCGGAATTCTATTTTCCGGCCTTCATCACGTTTATAGATCTTTTCCATTTGTACAGAGCGCTATCAGTTTCTCTCATGTAATAAAAGCAGCATTAACTTCTGATGAGTTTGAGCCTGACTTGGCTGTGTTCGGAGCTTGAAATGACTAAAATAGCCTTATGTTTAATCATACATCTATTAGCTGGATCAGATAAAAATTTTGAACCTGATGAATAGTCGAATTCGGATTTAGTTGAATTTGAGTTTAATCCCCGACTGAAATCGGATACAGATCTGGTCCAATTACATATCCGGTTTGAAAAAAAATAACGTTTGAGACTTTGTGTCTAAGTCTTATATCTAAATCCGAATATAATTAAATAGAAAGGAATTGACAGAGTTTAATAAGTCCGGATCCGAAACCAACCATTTTATCTTTGTTTGGTTTTCAAATTTAAAAATCATTAAAAAGTGATGTTCGTATATAAATATGGAGTAATTAGTAAAAAAGATATCACTGCCGAAAGCCAAACTTCAAAATCTTTATTTTAATTAAAAAAAATATTGTAAACAAAATATGAACGTCCTGATGTATTTACATCACAAACAGCAATGCAATGAAACATGTCAATATAAATAAATAATGTTTCAGTTCAAATTAGTTTTGCAAAAAAATTGATTTTCTATTGTCAAAATTTTGATATTCTAAGAGCTAATTCATTTTCTTTCCATGAAAAACATGATTAAAGTAAAAAATAACTAACTTAATACGTGTTCCTTGTCGTATCACGCTTAATATCATATTAATAAGATTGCATAAAAACCACTTTAATAATCGTTTTCATTAGTTTGCTCTGGTGTTTATCAATTTCTCGCGAAAATAAAGAGAGACGAAGGAAGCAGAGAGAGAGAGTCGAATAGAGAGAAGAATGGAGACTCCTGTCCGGGGACGAAGCCCAGCCACCGAAGAAAATTCAGGCGTTCTCAATGTAGAAGACGTATCTTTCTCTCAGCCGTGCCCTCATTGCGCCACCAAGAAGCGGCACTGCCTGCACGGTAGCTGCGGTCAGCGGAAGAAGCTCCGCCTGATCAGCATTCCGGCAAAGGAATGTCCGCTGGGGACATCCCTACAGAGATCGCTGTCTTTTCCGGTCTGGGGCTCATCCCCGCCGGACAAGAATCCGACCATCTTAAGGTCGCAGAGCGATCTTGTCTCGATGGGACGGACGAAAGAAGTCTTGGGCATCGAAACGCACGTCAACGAAGGGAAAGACAGTAAGAGCGAGCCGGCGACGCCACCATCGGAGGCTGGCGGCAAGAAAGAGGTGACGATGTCTTCTTTGTTGAACGACTCATTCTTTCAATTTCTCCGTCACTTTCTTGCATCTTGAAAATGGTGGGTGCACTATTTGCAGAGCGTGCTGTCGGAGACGACGGGGAAAAAGATGCCCCGGAGGATGGTGTTTCCGTCAAGAGCGAGAAGAAGGCTCCGGATGGAAGAGGGCGCAAACGTCGCTAAGACGGAAAACAACGAGGAGGTGCAGATGGCGAATCTTACCTTGACGGAGAACGAGAATGGTGAAAATAATCCCGTGAGACCAACGCCTCAGGAGGAAGACGGTCTCTTCCCACCGACGGCATCCAAGCGTGCAACTTCCGACGATACTGACGGCGAAGAATACCTGAAGGTAATTAAGGGGAAGGGCTGCCGGTAACGTACACCACCCAGTTCGCAAATGCTAATCCAATTCGCTACGGTTTCATTTGCAGCTTCAGCGTGCATTGATGTTGAGCAAGATCGCAGGAAGGCTGGACAGGATGGAAAAGAATTTGAAGGAACTCATTACTCTCAGGAAGGGTAGCAACAACCCCACAGCCGCCGGACATACGACGGCGACGGTGACGGCAGCTCCTCCACCACCGCCGTCTGCTATTGTTTCTGCCGTCGCTACTTCATCTAGGGAAGCAATGCTTGGGGAGAATGATCGGAGGTTGAACCATTGTTACCTCGTCTGCTACTGCAACCGCTGCAGATTTATCCCTGGACGTTAGAACTTCATCTGCTTTCTGAATGGTATCCAATCTCAGGTTCACATAACTTACTGTTGTTTTGAAGAATTTGATATTTCAAACAATCTTGTGTCATAACGCCATTTCGATTCACTTGCCTCTAAATCTCAGGTTTTCTGCATGATTTTTGTGTTACAACTTGTTCATCTGTTTGTTAATGTTGAGAATGTAAATGGTTTAGATTCAGTCAGGTCCGAGCATACATATTTGATTCAACTTTGTTGGATTCGAATTTGGATTGGATTTGGATTTCATTTTTTCGACAAGTACCAAGTTTGGATCTGACTAGCATGAGATCCAACGTCGATCATCGTTCTCGGATTCAAAATCGGTTAACTGCAGCATGAATTCGATCAAGTTACTTATTGAATCCGGAAACTTTTATAGGTCACCAGATCTGACTTAAAAAAGGGTTTCAAATAAGATCAAAATGGAATATTGTGGACCTTATTTTTCAAAATTACCAAGTTTGGATCTGACTGCTGTATGATCACCTGACATTTATATGAAATCAGCTCATATTTTTACCTGTTCTCAGTCAGATATCTGAGTCGGATCCACTTTCGGTTCGCCGCAAAGTGGACTTTAATGAAATCAGCAATTGCGTCCAGACCTTTTAATCAAATCAGATCATATTTTTACCTGTTCTCTTGGCTTAGTGAAATAATTTTTGTTTTCAATATATAGATGGACATTCTCACTGAGAATACGAGGGATCTATATTGCTAATATTTTATTTATTTGAAAGGTATTTCGGATTCTTGAAGTTTAAGAACAGGGCTTCTATATTTGCAACTTGGACGGCTTAAGCGATTCTCATCACAGTTTAATATATATATATATATATATATATATATATATATATATATATATATATATATATATATATATATATATATATATATATATATATATAGAGAGAGAGAGAGAGAGAGAGAGAGAGAGAGAGAGAGAGTAAAAGTCATACCAGTTGGCTTATAACATTAAAATTTCGTTAGTGTGACAAAAATAACTTGAAAACATGATTTATTTTAAATTAGTATTCATAAACACATTAGGAAGTTCGCAGTTTATTTAAAATATTCTTCAATACAAATTTAAGAAGTATGGTTTTTATCCTTTACCCAAATGGTCTCGTATATACTGGGTACTATATATATAATACACATATAACTAAGAATCCATATTTGTCATGTTTCCCGTTTAGTTCATGCTCATTTATTAAGATCTCCTAAAACACACCTTTTTTTATGCAGTCTGGGACCTCAGATATGAGGCTATGAAACATATCAAGTAACTAAGTCATATTTTACTAAAAAATAAAGAACTAATTTAAATATAAAAATATTCTTATACGATGTCACTATGTATAATTAGGGAGGCTGCCGCAATCTAGTAAACTAGAAAAGTCTTTTCTATGACAACATTTTAAGTCATTTATCATATTAGCCCTACTTAAGTTGGTAACAATTTAGGCTTAATTGGCAGTAAAGTTAATTAACAAAACTTGAATGTGCCTGTAATAAAATTGAAAAACTAAGCAGTTTTTTTTCTATTACCATTAAATCGTTAGATGTGCTGTTGAAAATTTTGCTCTATTTAGGTGGGAGGGACCGCCGCTAAACGCTCATACTGAGGCTTACAGCCAACTCTAATGGCGGAGGCATTAGCAAGCCTCTGGCATAATAGGATGAGTGTCTGTGGGGTGCTGACCTCAGTCTGGTATAGACACAATGTCTGGCTGAACCTAGGTTGAGCTCAGTCTCAATAAGATATTCCAAGGGCTGCTGACGTGGGCAGTCGCCCACACCAGTCACACAATAGCTCTGCTACTGGCCAACTCCCGTAGGGGGGTTTGGGAGAGTCCCATCACTAGCAAAGCATGGGTAGGGATGTTAATATATCCGATTTGAATAGGATATCTATCCGAACCGATCCAAAAAAAATCGGATATGAAAAAAATTTTAATATCCGATTAAGAAATTGATTCGGATTTAGATTTAATAAGTGGCATCTCAACCTGTTCAGATTCAGATTTGGATCAGATTCAATTTTAAACAAACATCATATATCTAATGCTATTAAATTTTGAAAATTGACAAGATCTGGTTCAAAATTCAGATTCAGATTCGGATATAAATATAAAAATCAGATTCGGATTGTAAAATCAAATTTCAGATTCAGATTTGGATATGACTTTTCTGTATTCGAACTCGAATCCGAATTCGAATACGAATATGAATATGTGAACATACAAAAAAATGAATATGATTAAGGATATATTTGATCGGAATCCAATTTGTTGACATCCCTAGGCATGGGAGAGAGAGATAATTAATATACATGTCCACAATTAACATGTTCAATCAGTTAAAATCTTATTTTCTTTTTTCTTCTTTGAGCGTGTTATGTAAAGAGAGGTTGCAGTAATCAGATAGTCTAATGCAAGGGTAAAAAATACAAAAATTATATATGCAGGGTACTAGTCATACACCAATATATAAACGAGAAAAATTTATCCTCAAATATCCAAATAAAAATAAAACTTAACAGTTTTGTTGGTCTTGGTAGGAGTCGGTTTGTAGGGAAAAATACTCAAACATAGTCGGTTCTATTATTAGATCTTCTTCCAAACTTCATGTCTAGTCATTCCATTCTTCAAAATGCCCCCTGTTGGCAACCCAGGAACTATGTCATAGTGGTACGCCACTTTTAATGGAGTACCCGTACCGGTACGGTGGTACGGCCCGGTATGTTTGGATCTAGATTCGGGTTGGAATCAGATTCAAACTACATTATAACTAAAAAAAAAAAAAAAGAAAAATGATTTGATCCTTTTTTTTTTTTTTTTTTACTTTAACATAAGAAGTCTCATTAACAAGATGAAACCTTGATAATTTATTCATTAGCAGCCTCTTTTTGGTGGCATTTTTGTTACAACTTGTGGTTTAATTATATATAATAATTATTTTTTTGAATTAATTACGTACAATAGTCGCCGTACCCGTACCAAGATTTAAAAAAATATCGTACATGTACCCGTACCATTGTGACATAGCCCAGGAAATGCTTTTAAAGTTTTAGGTGAATCTTAAGTTACTCTACGGCCAATTTCAATTCAAATTCCAAAAAATTTATGAACTGAAATTTGTCATAGTTTCTGTTTGAAATTCAAAAGATTTTCCAAACCAAAATCTGAACTTTAATAAATAATTCAAGTGCAGTGGCAGACCTCAGTGTGGGCACCATTTCCCAAACTGTGTCAGCACTAGTTATAAAAGATGTCTTTAATGTAGTCCAAAGCCCAGGCAACAACCGGTCAGCTTAAATTTCTAAGTCTACCAATGCTTTATAATATATATATATATATATATATATATATATATATATATATATATATATATATATATATATATATATATATATATA